>VZRN01005367.1:3313570-3478405 GCA_013397935.1 Dasyornis broadbenti
TTTTTTTTTTTTTTTTTTAAATTAATCCCTAGACAGCATCCAGTCATTCACCTTTACTTATTTCTGTAATCTGTCTTTGCTTGCCTGTTGGTATTCCTGAATAAGACATGTATGGGGATGAGGCAGGAGGGGGGCCTGGGATGAACTGTTCTCATTTTCATGTAAAATATCTATTTTAATGTCTTGCAGCCAGAAAGAAGCGTGGTGTCAGGCAAACCAGACTGAGGAAGAAAATGCTAAAGGAAAATATTGTATTGATCAGGTTAACCTTAACAATGCTAGGAGGAATTATAAGTAGCTCAAGATTGTTCTGCAAAATTCTACAGCCTCATGGACCTCTTCACAAATTAGTGTGAAATGGAGAAAGGTTGGAAGGGTAAGCACAGGGAATACCTGAGTGTCACAGAAATTGTTTGCAGGCTTCCACTGATTTGCTGCCCATCAATAATCTCACTTTCTCCAGTCAGTAAGAATAAAATTATCAGGTTAAGATACAAGTGGTTTAAGACCCCTAGATGTAAACTACAGTCAAATAATAAAGTCATTTAACCATGTAAATGAAAATAATTCGTCATAAAAATTGTCCTAATTTTTTGTAGGTAATAAAAATTCTGCAAATCATGCTGCCATGAGAAGTCACAAATCTGTGACTTGCAAACAGTAGCTGTATGAGTGGAGTGATTAGGATCTTGCCTGTGCTCCTTATTTGACAGGGCAAAAAATACACTCTTAAAAATACAGTAATTGAATATCAGTTTCAGCCTTTCAAACTGATGTATAGGAGATGACCTATCCTACACAGATGCTAATTTGAGAGCTGGTTGTTTTAATTTCAGAAGCAATACATATTTTGTTAGGTGGTTCATTTGGGGTTTTTTTCTTTGTTTGTTTTTTAATTAAAAAACCCAGAAGATTATTAAAATCAGATTCTGAGATATTGTTAGTCTGAAACAGAAGGCATCCTCCAAAGACAGGAAATTCAAAATGAGAGTGGAAATCCTGCCCTAGAGATTTTTTCCATTGGAGGGAGGTTGATGGAGTTATTCTAGCAGCCCCTTTGCTCGGGAATAGCTCTGCCTTGGGAATAAATAGGTTTTTGTAGAGGTGTGGAAGTGCACGGGCTCAGCAGTGGTGTCTCAGCTCAGTTCTGCGGGTGGCCGGCACTAGAGGGCACAGCCTCGGCTCTGCCGGGCGAGGGCTGCACGTGGGCATTGCAGCCGTACCAAAAGCTGCTCACCTGGGTTGGTTTGGGTTTTTTAAATCCATTTCCCCCTTTATCTCAAGGTTTTCTTTAGGTATTTGTCCCTTTTTATCTCTTTTATTTCTAAATAAAAGTTTCCTGTAATGGTATATAATTAGTCCAATTTTCCCTCTGGATTTGTTCCCCTCACTAGAATGAACTTCAGAGGTTTATATCCTGGATGAGCATTTTGCTGCAGTTCTTGAGGGGAAATCCTGCCCTTGTCAATGTGAGGACAGAGAGCTTAAAGAGTTTTTTACAGAATGGCATTTCCTTGCATGTGGCCATAGTAATGTTCATAAAATGTTGGTCACCTTGGTAGAAGCAGGGGTTTGGAGGCAGAAAACATAATCAAAAGGCAACCCGAAAGAAAAGGTCTGAACCTTTGAATTTTAATGTGTGTAAAAACCAGAATAAGATGACATTATAAATTTTCTCCAGCAGGAATTATGGTCTCAATTTTGAGGAGTACCTGACCATTTCTTTTCTCATTTCTATTCCTAAGGCTGACTGCATAATCCACTCTACAAACCCAGCATTATTACACCAGGGCTAAATCCTACAGCCAAAAGCTCCCACTACCCTGCCATGCTTCCAGTGGTGCTTTATTTTGGTAGCTGAACTGGAAGCATTGACTGGAGAAGGGTTGTGATTGTGCCGCCTGCTTCTCTCGCTGCTTTGCAATTGACAAAGCATCATTTATCACGCTTTGCATTCCAATTTTTCTTTGCACGTTTTCCAGCTCATCATAACATAATTATGTTTCTGTTTCCTTCAGCCAGGGGCCGATACTTTCTATTACTAAGACAACAGCTGCACTGCACAACCTTGATGAATCCCCATAAGGGTAAAATGAGTCTGTGGTGCTTGTTTCTGCCTTGGCAACCCAAATGTTCAAGCTCTTTTTTATGACAAATGCTGTTCTAAAATGCACCCAACCCCGTTGCTTTCATAGCATTTCTCAAAATTAGGTTTTATATTGTAAATTAGACTTGAAATATTAAACATTCTGGCTGGTTTGTAATTTTAAAGGCTTCCTTTGTAACATTTCTGTTTATGGTGTTTATAGGTTATAGACTCTGGGATGGAATTTAGAAGGCTGTAGTTACTGATGTGAAATTTATATTTTGAATGAAATTGACTTCATATGTGACAATAAGCACAATCTGAAGGTCTGTTTTATGTCCCTAAAAAGCATCTTAAGGCAGCTTTCATGGTACAGGTGAATCATTTCCTTGATTAAGGCCTCAGTTGCTCCAGCCAGACTGCGACATAAAGGTAATTACAGAAACCCCATCTCTGAAGGGCATTAGCTGCTAGAGATGGAAAAAGACACACAGTATTTTTATTACCAGTTGTGGAGATATTTTATCTAACGCTAACATAGTACTTTGAACCTGAGATTTTAAAGTACTTCAGAAAGGAAGAATGATTTTTTTATTTTACACGGGAGGAATCAGGGCAGAGAAAAGTAGGGCTCGATGCTGGAGGGAAGCTGAGGGCAGAATCCATTCTTAATGCTCCTGATTTTGTTTACCCAATTATACCATTACTAACTCCTGTCTCATCTCAAAATCTATCCATCAGAGCACTGTGTACAATGAAAGATGCAACTTTTTCAGCCTTTGAAGATTGCCTAGGTTTGTAAATAGATGGGATATTGTGTCCTGGACAAAATCACAGCCTGGACAATTGCATTCTTCAAGGCAACATTTTTCCTACAGTTTTGCTTTCTATCCAATTGTCCTGATGTTATTACTCCTGACACCATCATTTGAAGATTATTTGTATTAACACATAAAAATTACAATAGATCTGTACATGGAGACAAGAGTTTAACTGGTATGATCAGTCCTATCAGTTGTATCTCTGTGCTCCATGACCTAAGGATACTTTGGGATACAGAGAGTGTTTTATTTTTGTGATGTTTGAGTTCTGTCAACCGCATTGGACACTGATGCAATTGCCTGAAAAGCAATTAAATGTTAGGTGTTGATGGAAACGCTCCCTGCCCAGCCAGGGCCAACTTCTCTCCATGAATGGTGAGTATGGTTCTGCTGTTGATAAAAAAGGCTGCTTGTATTGGAAAGACAATGAACACATGGCTCATGAGAGGAGCTTGCCTTGTGCTCCTTCTTCCTTATAGTCCCGAGGCAAATTCTGGCATATTTCACTCAGATATATTTTAGCTTTTTCTTTTCATCTATCAGTTTCTTTACTCAGTCCACTCATGTTCAATATAAGATGTGCATTTTCTTTCTGATTCGTGTACAATAATTACTTCCTAACATCTGCCTGACAGATTTTGTAAGAAAAATAACTCTTCAAATATTAAGGAAAAAAATTAATGTATGAAATCTTTGAAATCTCTATTACTGGGGTTTGTTATCCACAGCTGACTGGATTCATTTCCCAGCCAGGAAGCTGGTTCAGCAAAACAGCTGCATTAGTTATTTAACTGGAGGCCTGATCCTGCTCTCGCTCACACTGATGCAAAGTGGGAATAGTACCAGAGAAAATAAAAATTATCCCTAATGTGAAATGCACGTTGCAGAAAAAAATAAGCATTGTGCTATGGAACAACAAAAGAATTGTAGCAGATTCTCTGCCATCCTGGTATAGGTGTTGGGCAGGACCTTAATGTCTTGCAGAAACCTCATCCCAAATACACCACTCACTCCTGGGAGGGTTCTTTTACTGTGGTAGCACCAAGAGACCAAAAGAATTAAGGCCCAGTTGTGCTCAGTGCCCTAATACCAGAAAATCACGTGTGACCTATTCTGTACTAAGCACCACACTCATTACTGTTTGCATCTGGTTCATAATTGTTCCCTCTCAGTTATTTAATTTCTACAGTGTCTGCTACAATTACTTTATACCTTCTAGTGCAGGAAAACACACTTGCTGGTTTTCCTCCTAGGCTGAATTAATGCATGTGGTAATTAATCCAGGGGTGCGTGGAAAGGAGAAGTCAAATGAGAACCATTGCAGTGAAAAAGGAGACAAAGCATCCCAAAATATTTCCTATATAAGAGACAGTGCTATATCTCAGGACAACAAGGAATTGTGACCAGAGCCTCACATGCTTTAGAGATGGATCAATTTAATCTTCAATCCCCAAAGCCATTAACATCTTTCACTTGAACTTGCTGTAAATTAGCAGAATGTGCTGTTAATAACATCAAAAGTTACAGTATCTGAGAGCTCGCTCCCCAGCCCTCATCCTGTTTCCTCCAACAAAAGTGATCCATTGTATCTTGGCTACAGTCACTGACTCTCATGTAGCAAAGGTATCTGTGGTTTAGTTTGTGCTGTGGAGTCAGAGGCCTCAGCTCCTGGATGGAGATATGTACATGGAGCTCCATCATTCCTAGACCTTGGGAGGTTTAGAGAAAGGGGACAGCAGAGGGGAGGCTGCAACATTCAGCACCTGAGCTGGAGAGCCTCTCCTTCCCTCCTGTGCTATGAAATGCGTACGAGATGCACTGACAAACGCGTGTCTCAGTCCCATCCCGAGAGCTCTGCCCAGCACCCCAGCACCTGCAGAGATGGGGTCACAGCAGCAGCTATGCTTTGGTTTAAAACAAGAATAAATTCCTGGCCTTTAATTTTGTGGGGCTCAGTCTGAAAGGAGACAGGGTTGAAACCAATCCACTGATGTCTGCCGGAACCCAAATCCTCCCTCTGCAGCCAGCCCAGACACGTTCCCCAGACTGCACCCGCCGGTGCAGCTCTCTGCCGTGGCTCATCTGCTTCCTCTGCCCCCAGTTTCAAATCTCTTCAGCAATATGTTCCGTAACAATTAAAGATTTCTGGGGCAACTCCATTAAGATCAGAAAGATATCCTTCTGCTTTGAAATATGTGAGCATGAATGATTCATTCAGCTCAGCACCCCTTGGCCATTCATATCTATCTGATGATCAAATATATTTTTAATTATCAATCTATCTGAGGGGATTTTTTCACTAGACAATACCCAACTGTATTGTAAGAGCCATTTGGATTGAGGCAGAGAATTTGGCAGCAAGATAGGGAACATTTGGGCTTTCAACACTTAGGAACATATGGAAGGAGGTTTGGAGGATTGCCACATGGGATGCAGCTTGGAAGATGTTACATTTCTTCATCCTTTTTTTTTCTGAACAGAAGTAGAAGAAATTTTACTTTTTTTGAAGGCTCCTAATTCCTGTTTATTTTCCATGCTGCTCTAGGATAAACCACTATGCTCGGCTGCAAGGTTTGAGAAAATCAGCTGCATGTTTATGGTCAACAGTAGGTGAGCAATGAAAAGGGTGGTGATATTGCAGATCTTTCCATGTTTTTACCTCCTAATTCATGAGATCCCTCGGGAGTGAATCCACAAAGCTGCAGTCCATGTCTCTCAGAGTTATTTCCTCTGTTTGTCAGGAACAGAGCATGGAGGCGTTGGTGACCAGAGCAGAGGAATTAGCATCTCCTCCAAAGGTATTCAAAGACCTGTAGCAATGGCTTTTGAGAACTGAACATATAAGTCAGAAGAGTAAAAAATATAGGCAAATCCCTAAATCATGTGGATGGGATTTGTTTTAGAATGAAACCTATGCCTTTCTGAATAAAACCTGGAGAACATCATGTGAGTTTCAAGTATTTTTTTAGCCTTATATGCAGAAGCCGCACATTTCTGAGCCAGCTAAAATTTGATTCAGAATGTTTTAATATTTTGCTTCTTCTCACAGAGCATACATTGAAGAACATTAGTTATTCCTATTTTCTGTGGCCATAATAGCCCCAAGTTCTGCTGTTCTGAGGATGCACTTCCCTTACTGAGTATAGATTTTGGTGTACATTTAGAAATCTTTTGAACCTAACACAGTTACATCCATAATTTTCTTAGAGAGATTAAGGAGCCTTAGAACTAATGTACAGACCAACCCTTCCAAAAATGCCATCCAGTTACATGCTTCTTTGCATCCCCATTCCCATCTCTGGCGATCTAAAAGGAGAAACAGGGCTCTCCTATCAGCCTGTTCCTGCTGTCTGATTAACTGGCAGCTATCACAGCTCTTCTTTTGCTCTGTTACAGTTTCATTTCCAGAAGAAAAGACCCTGATGGATGTCGAGTCTCTGGATTGTGGCACCACTGCAAATTAAATGAGGTTTCTGTTTACACCAAAGGGCCGTCAGTACCTCCTTAATCAGGCTGTCTGTTCTTTGGAAATCAGCAGATATTTTGCCTAAAAGCACCCAGCAGTGCAGTGTAACTCAGTAATAATTGTTTATTGGGGCTCAGGAGGGAAACCTCAGAAGAAAAACTGTAGGTGCAGTTAGAAGCACTGGTAAGTGGTTGACTTCGGTGGGGGTTTCTTTTGCCTTTTGTTTTTAGATCGTCTGAACTTGACGGAAGCGTTTTCATTTAAAAGACAGAAAGACCTACAAATTAAGCAACATCTAGCTCCTAATGTGTGAAACTGCAATTTGCATACATCATGGCAGCTGCTGAGTTGGTCCTTATTACCTCCGCTGGAGTGTTAATTTAACCACAACTTTCTCATTTATTTAAATGGAAAAGCAGCAGGGAGCTGGCATGCCACATTATCTGTCAGGAGACCTGGGAATCAGTTGACAGAGCCAGAAAGAGTTTTCAATTCAGAGGGGCTGCAGGGTGCTGCCTCCCGGACCTGTGGTCACAGGCGAGCTCCAGATTGCCCTTGGTCTGCTCTAAAGGTCAACTCTAACCCCAAGAAAAACACCCACATCAATATTGTATTTGGACAGACATAAGAGAATAGATAATACAATTAAATTTGAAATCTCTATTTCAGATCTTTTTTCTCCCTGTGTTTCCAAATTGGAACTGTTTCTACAGATATGATAACCAAAACATCATTACTGACAACAGGAAGAAGAGGAGAATGAGGTTCTGCTCTGAACCATGGCAAGAGTGACAGAGGACATGAGTTCAGCTCAGTACCTCGGTTGCGATGTTTTGGTGGCAGCAAAGAAAAAACACATCCTGATGCCAGCCAGAGCTTAACTGAGCTGATGGAGGTCTCCTCTGAAGTTCAGCCAGAGCTGACAGTGGCTCATGGTCCTGCTCATGGCAAACCACAGCAAAGGTTCACCCATGGATACTTTATGGGCACCCACCCACCAGAACAGGTGTCCAGCTTTCAGGTAAAGAGTGAATGTTGTGTAGCTGTTCTCAAAATCTGGACTGTAATAAACACACTCTTGGAAACTGGTCAGACTTTCTCCTAAAAAAAGGGCTATTTTTCTAATAAGTGAATCACTAACAGTTGAGATTACAAAGCAATGTCTTTGGTCATGCAGCACCAGAATGTACTGTATGACTGGTGTTAAGCAGACATGGCTCTAAAACATTAAATTCAGCATATATTTCCTAAACACTGATAAATTTGCATCAAACGTGCCTTTTCTGTCTCTGATGCCTACTCCTTCTCGTTGTTTTAAAATACACTGTGCTAAAAGATCACGCATTTGTTGAATTATCACAGATATTCTTCCCTTTGGCATTAACTTAACAAAGTTCAGGAAAAACTTGTCTTCGCCCACATCTCAGCCATTCATTTTTATAATAAAAATCACCATGACAACACATAATGATATCACAATGAAAGGATTATGACTTAATTACATGAAGAAGGTGAATATAGGCTTGGCTTACAGCAGAAAAAGTGCTTAAAGCAGAAAATTCCAGCAAAAATATGAGGGACACACACTTCATTTTTGGCATCATGAGGTGCTGCTGACAGCTGCCTGGGGGTTGCCCCACTGCATGATGGGGTGTCCCAGTTAATTCAGTGAAGTGCAAGAGAAATACTTGGAATTTCATGAGCAATAAAGAGAAATTTGCCTTAAAAGTGTTAGTATTTCTGTGAAACAGGCTCATTATAGAAATTATCAGAAGAAACGCACCCATAAAGAAAACATGATTATTATTATGGTGGTGGACTGATTTAATATAAATAAAATGAACTACATAAATGCTCCATTTTTAACCAGCACCATACTATAAATTGTTTCAAGTTAGAGGAGAACAGGGCAATTTAGAGGATATGGTCCATTTTTATCACAGCTGTGGCATTTCATCAGTGCACAGTTCTATCTTGGCTTCTGTGAGAGCTGTGGTATCAGATTGGGTATTTTTATTCCTAAGATAAAGCTGAACTTTTAATAAGAACAATCTGGGAGTTTAGACAACATATATCTTTGTAATCTGATCTATCGAATTCCCTGACTTGAATAAACTTTAATCACTGTGATTTTTTCCCTTGTTTTGTTCACAAATTGTAAGAAATATGCTTTTAAAATTATGTGCTTTAATTTTCCCTCTAAACCCAACAAACTGCTCTTAGCAGTTGAACGATTCTGAACACTTCCTCTATGGCTTTTAGAAAAACTGTGTAATAAAGTCATCAGACTACAAATCTAGATAAGGAAATACATTTCATTTTCAATTTTCTCAGAAGCTATTATGATCAATCAACCAATTAGTATGGTGAATAAATAAATTAATGCAGTTTAAAAAAGAACATTCTGAAAACCCGTTAATGTCTTTCTCAGCCCTAACGATTGGCTCAACATTAATCAGTTTTATAACCCTAAATTTTGCTTAATCTTTTTTCCATCTTTGCTTAAACATATGGAAATAAAAATAGTGTATTGTGGCCCTCTCTGTTCCCCTTCAATTTTCAGAGTACAAGATGTACATCAGTGCAGCCCCACTGTTATGGACCAGTTTAATGGATCTGTTTCTGATCTACACCAGCACAAACAAGAAGATAGTCAGGCCTTAAAATATACAGATAACACTTCAATTTGGTCAGCAATCCTTATTCTGTGTACAGCTTTGGCTCTTGGCAATCTAGCAAAAGGGCAGGAGAATCAGTTTGGGAAAATTTCCATCATCTATGGAGACAGTGGCCTAGGTTTTGGGAATGGCTTGGATAGGGTCAGCAAGCACCAGCATCTGCTGTGGTTTCGTACCCAGGCCCAGATGTAGGTGGGTGTTCGTCTGAGCATCGCCTACGCTGGAACTGCTCCAACCACCCCAGAACAGCAGTCACCCAGAGCTGTGCCCTGTTCTGTGCAAGGTCTCTGCGGGCTCTAATTCCTGAAGAGGTCACTAAGCACCCCAAAGAAGAGCCTGCTGCTCCCTGGCACAGAGCCTGGCAGGCAGCAGGGCAAACAGCACAGGGATGGGGGAAGGACAACGGCACCGGTGCCAGTCGGCTGCGTCCTAATGTGCCCCTGTGGCTGATATTAGAGCAGCTCCTCGTCCCAGCCAGGAGCCAGTGCAGGCTATTTATAGCCCTGGCACCTCACTGCTCACCAGGAGCTCTGTGCTGCTCTGTGAGAGCTCTGCTTCCCTCTCCCATGCACTCTCACAGGCACTTGCCGCTCTCAGCGTCGGAAAGGTACAGTTCAATCCCATCCCCACTTGGAACAGGAAAGGGACAGGTGTTTGGGACAGATGGACAATGTGGAACCAGCAGGGCCAAGCTTACTTTGGATTGCTGGGTGCATGGGAAACTTGTGGGTAGGGGTACCTGAATGTTTGTCTTGGGGAACCCTTAAAATACCACAGAAGGAGCATAAACACAGTGATGCAGGACCAGCTGCAAGGCAGCGACAGGGGGAGGAGGCTGTAGGACCCACTGCTGGTGCCAAAACTGAGCCCACTCAGTTCCTTGCAGTGTCTGCTGTCCAGTTCATAAAGGAAATGTAAGAGATTAGTTACAAAGTTAGGACAGGAACCACTGATCAACATCAAACTTGGGATCTGTCTGCAGCTATGTGCGGTTTGTCAGCAGTGTGGACACAGGATCAGCCTGTGCATGCAGAAATTTCAGTGCGTGAGGTCTGTGCATGGTGGGCAGATTTGAATACTACACAAACCTGCAAACATCTGGACTTGCTTTCCAGATAGGAAGCTCAGAGAAACTCTTGCTTCTTCCATCAGGGTACCTATATGTGCCTGGGACTGATCTCTACCATCAGAGGGATGAACATTTTCAATATGAGGGTTCAGTGGGGATTGCAGATTTAGGAGGTATTGAATGTGTGTGTCAGTGCAGGGGCCATTTTGGAGAAGGTGTTGTGTTGTTGCCATGGGCTGCTCTGAATTTTCCTTTCTGTGAATATGGACATACCCAGATATTTGCTTGGTAGTGGTTGAAATTGCAGCTGCAGAAATGTATTGGTAAGTTTGGTTTCAAACTTGCAACTAATGAAATGCCGACATCAAGTTATAAGGGTTTGCAATTTGGACTTTATTCTAATTTCACTGCTGAGTGACGAGGATATTAAAGTTTTTACGTACTAGCATTTACTCTCCAGAGGGATGCATGCTCCAGAGTTACGTAAATATTAGCAATTAGAGTTAACAACTTTTTCTGCTGTAAAAATGCAAAGAGAGCCTAGTTTGCACAGAGTTATTAAATTACGTTTCTTTTAATTGTGATGCAGTTTGTGTCCAGTTTACATTGTATGATATAACTGTTCCAGAAAGTGAGCCTTTCCTATACTTGCCGGTATATTTAGAGAAATGCAAAAAGAGTAACCCTAAGGCCCTTGTAGGCTGCTTAAAGAGCTACTGAAATGCATTTTAGAAATACATTTTCCCTCTGCTGGCATCTGTCATTGTAAAAAACTTGTGCCTTCTCCTTCTGTGAATAAGCACTTTGCCATTTCAGTCAGTTTTTATATGTTATAAAAATGATCTGCATATGTGAACTGTAAAAGAAATGGGCTCTGTATGTAATCTTTAGCTTCTATTCTTCTCATGCAATTAATGCACATAATTGGCTTGGACTGGGATTTGTTCATAGGCATTTGTTTGTTAACAGAGCTACATCAATTTTCTATTTAAATTGTGGGGTTCTTTTTTCTGACTTCACTGAGCTTTGAACCGGCGTCACATTAAGTCAGGTGAAGGCACATTCGAAAAGATGGCCCATAGGGTCTTTCATTTCCAGCTGCTTTGATTTTTTTCATGAATCTATAAGGGTTTAAAGAAAAAAAAAGCCTGGTATTTGCTGAGATAGGATCAATATTAATCCAATCCCACATCTAGGCCTCTGTCCTGTAGTAAACAGAGCTCAAACTGTCAAATCTTCCCAGAATCATAAACTAC
Source organism: Dasyornis broadbenti (assembly GCA_013397935.1). Classification (NCBI taxonomy): domain Eukaryota; kingdom Metazoa; phylum Chordata; class Aves; order Passeriformes; family Dasyornithidae; genus Dasyornis; species Dasyornis broadbenti. Next base: position 3,324,947 of record VZRN01005367.1, read on the forward strand.
CCAAAGGCTTTGAAAACTGATCAAAGCATCTTCAGGTCTCCAATGGTCAATCATGCTCCCAAACCCAATTTTTGAAGCTTTGCAGACTGCTCAAAAAAAATCTCCCTGGTAGCTACCAAGTTTCTCCTAGCCCAGAGAACCTTGTTGAGCCCCATTTTACTTTGATTTTAAATTAAGAGCAATGAAATGAGAAGGGAAATGAAGCTTCTTAAGAAAGGCCAGGCTGCCTCTGTAGCAGTCTGAGTGGAGATGACTGCAGGCTGTGCTGGAGTGGGATGCCTGGAGCAGCAGGGATGCAGGGATGCACACAGGGCAACACAATACTGCCACAGCTGCCTACAACTACAGGAGCAACTTGTGGGTCAGCAGCCTGTCTTTCTGCACTGAGAGCCTCCTTTTGCACCACTTGCAGATTGTAACCAGCTAGGAAAGCTCCCACCAGCCTGCCTAGTGGCACATCCCAGCAGGAGCTGGCCCATGCTTGGATAGAGTGACGCCTCAGAGTGCCTTGACTCAGGCTCCTCAGTATCACATGGCACGTGAAAATAAACAAGGTGCCACGGGGATGGAGGGAGGAGAATAGTTAAAATCTCTCTCAGAAGGATTGTTAGACCGTATCTTACATAGGCCAATGATATAATTTGATTTGTAGCGTTCATAGTTTCAAAACCTCAAAATTCCTCCTTCCATGCCAGGAATAAATCAGTTCAGATCACCTGAACTGTTCATTCGATGGGGCTGATCCTGGCAGATCGAGAAGGCTGAGCAAAGATAGTTCCTTCTGTGACTTTAGTAGAAGGTGATCCCATCATCTGGCAAATCTTCTAAAAGTCCCTAAGCTATTGAAGGCTGAAGTTTTGCCTTTAAAAGTGATGCAGACATTTCGGTTCCTACATTGCGCAGTGAGCTGAAGCAGGACCTGGGCTTTTAACTTAATTAGATGCCCCTGAAAGCCTGAAAATCCTAATTCTCTAAGTAACTGACAATTGATTTAATATGGAAAACTTCCAGAAAGGTACCCTGGCTGCTGATACTTGAAACATGTCCAAGCACTAAATGTAAAATTGTCACAGAAAACCATCTTTCAGTGACACTTATCTGTATGCCCATATGAACATAATTTTCCTAAAAAGAATTGGTTGTTCTCCCATTTAATGTTCTGCCACAAGTCTGTATATTTTATCTGGACAGAATGGATGAAATTAATTCAAGAAATCCTATCTGAGTCAAAGCAAGAAAGTAAGAGTTCCCTGAAAGTGTGAGTGACCTTTTCACCACAGATCTCCAGCCACAGACTAGAGATGCTTCCCAGCCTGACCACCACTAACTATTCTCTGAATCTGCTTTTTGAGCCATTTGGGCACCTAATTGACGTGTGATTTAGTCTGTGGATTTCATACAATTTGTCTGCAATAATATCACATAGGACCCTATCAGTAGCTTAAGACAAAGTATCTAATTTATCCCCTATTATCCCTGAAAAAATGAAGAAAATTAGATTGGATTGACACAATTTGTTCTTGATAAATAGGTGCTATAACTGCTTTTATCACCTTGTTACCTTCTAAATCCTTATAATTCAATCACCTAATAATTTCTTCTGGCATCTTTCCAGGTGTCAGAATTAAGAGAATGATTCCTATTATCCTATAGATACAGGAACATCTATAATTCATTGGAAGCTGCCTTTACATATCTTATTATACCTTTTCCTTGTATCAAGATTAGCATTATTATTTGCCCTTTTCGAGCACTGTGGGATCTTTTGCACGATTTAAAATCTTGATCTTAAATGCCAGCACAGCCTTCATAATTAAACCCTGGGATTATAACATTATTATCATCTGGGTGCTGATTTCTGCCACACTGTGGCTGTCAGCCAAATGTCATAATGCATACAATTAACAGATTTGCTTCTCAGCTTACTGATAACAAAGGAAGCACAAATAATTCATAGGCAGAGGCACTGGTTCTTTGATGTGATTGAACTCTGATCCTTTCAGCACCTGAAGGGAGGCAGGCTGAAGGCAGGGCAGCCTCATTAAGGCAAAGAAAAAGGAAAAAAAAAGCAGAGGAGGAAGAGCAGGATGCGGGAGGTGCCCAGCACGCTGGGTGCTGTGACCTCTGCTGGGCCAGGTCCTGCAGCTCCCACCCTCCCACCACGACATGGAAAGAGGAGATTCCTTGGGAAAAGACATGAAAAACCTATGTCCCAGACAAAAAAATACAGACAAAATAATGTCTCTAATTACAAGGTAACCTTTTTTTTTCCCAGAGGTTGGGGGAAATTCCTGGTGAGCTGCTTCCATCTGGTTTACAGTCCCCTTGCGCTGGGGCAGTTCAAAGAGGCTGCAGTGTAACTGAGAATTGAGGACAGCATTTATTTATAGTTTGATAGCCTCATAAAAGCCGGAGAGCTGAGCTCACAGCAGTGTGCTTATTTATGTTTTAAACTGCTCATGCAGCACGCTACTGCCTCGCAAAGCGTATGCTGGAGCTCCTGCATGCCATTATATATGGCTCTTCATAAGGTTCATGGCACAAAGACAAAAAAGAAAAAGTGAAATTAGACTAGCTAAATGGTTGATATGAAAATTAAAGTAGCAGCCAGAACTTGAGGAAAATTAATAGCCTGGCTCTGAAATAAAGTAACATCCAATGAAGGTTTGCACCTGAATCCATTTCTCACAATAGAAGAAAAAGAATATCCCAGAATTCTGAATAAGGCATTAACTCTGATTTCAGCTCCTGGTGACATTACAAAGGATTTGGACCTTGCACTGGAAGTTTTATAATGACAACCCAGCCTCTGACACAATCTCAGAGCAGTGTCTCGCTGCAAATTATATTTGTATCACACTTATCCTCTCTTTTAATATCAATGTACCATCTTTTTCCCTCTGTAACCCAGAGGGAAAGCAAAGCAGCACTGTTTCATTATTACCCTTTAATAGTCTTTTTAGTGATATAAAGGAGAATATTAATATCCTTCCAATGACCTCACCTAAACACTGCTAAAAGCCAGGAGAGAAGTGACAAGTTTGCAGCTAAAGCACAGGGATGAATTTCTGAAGTTAATGAAAGGATTTCACCCCTGGGTTTTAATCCTGTCTTCTTTTTAACCTTTTAGCTTCAGTTTCCTCAGCTGTAGAATGGAGAAAGTAGACTCACTTACAAGTCAACAGCACGATTTTGTTGAGTACAGTTCAGTCAGGAGCTTGCTGTGCTGTCAAAGCACAGAGACAAAGAAGGTGTGTTCTGACAAGGGAAGGTGAATATTGCCTTCTCGAAAGTGTGAGGTAACCACGCTCTTCCTACAGCTCTGCCTGGGGATTCAGCGTCGCCCTGCAGAGGGTGAAGGCTCTGAGGAGGGTGAAGGCAGGTCAGATTGTTGCAGTGATCCTGCCTGCAAGGTGCAGACTCTTGGCACAGGATGAGGCGATGGCTGGGTGTGCACCAGCTCAAGGGAAACCACCCCATCTCCTGCTCCCAGGCTGTGCGTAGTCCTGCTGCTGCTCCCGGGGAGGGTGCCCACAGCAGACCCAGCAGCTCTGAGGGTGGCACAGGAGACCACTGAGGGCAGATGGGCACTGCCCTTCATTGCCTGGGCAGTGTGTGTGGGACTGATCCATCATTTCATTAATGCCTCAAGTAGTACATAAATGGCATGAGCTGCATTGTGCCTCAAGATTGTTATTGCTGAGGCCTTTCTGATGAAAGAGGGGAGGAAACAGCAGCGAGCATGGTGTGCCAGATATGCTAATCACTGGTATGAACACTTTAAAATTCACAAATTTGATGAACAGTGTAATCACAGGCAAAGTGTTTCTCTTAAGAAAGCTAAATTAACAGTGAAAGAAAATTTAAAGGTGACCAGCAAAGGAAATGAAATCATAACTCAGTTCTACACACAGCTTCTTCCTGATCTGCACAAAAGTCTGGGAAAAAATGATGGTGATTAATCATCTCACTTGTTCCTTACATTAAAAATGCACATTTTGACCACTATAGAAAAGATAGGGGATGCATGAATTCTGACATCACAAAAGAGAAAGGAGAGAAGTTGATAATTTTGGACGAAAAGTCCTGATTAGTCAGAGTTTGAAACAGGATTGGGGCTTGTTGGTGCTTACTAACACTCTCATACAGTTGGAGATGAACAACCTGGTTCAAGACACTACAGCTCATCTTCTTTAAAATGCCTGTGCTTGTGGTCTTTGAGATGGTAAGCATGATCTCTGAGAAACAGGGAGGTTCCTTTATCAAAATGCAGTGGAAATCAACTATTATAAGGTGATAAAATAGCACAAGGGGGAAACAATGAACTGTCCATCTAATTACCATGTAGGATAAAAAAAGAACATTTCCTATCTCATGAAAGGCTTCTACTGACTGTAAAGATTGCTCCAGAGGCAGTTGATGTGGGATTAAGACCTATGTTTTCTCAAATGCAGTATTTAATTTCAATGGAGACAGCAAAAGAAAAAAATTCTAGATTTTGACATATCATCTCTGTATTTTTTGTACTAAACTTACTGTTTTTATTGAATTTTAAAAGTGCCATAAGAAGAACTCAGAGCTTGGCCCACATCCAGACATTAATGTTCAGTCTTCCAAATCCATTTTTAAAATCCAGTAATAACCCAGTTTCCTTTCTCAGATTTTTTGCTTCTGGTTCCATATTTGGAATATGAAAAGAATTGATAAAATCAAGGAAATGCCAATCTTCAAGCATTCTCGGCTTTTAATTTAGCACTCAAAGTGAGGTATCTACCTAATTTGCAGAATGATGACTAGTTCCAAACACAACTGAACAGCTAAAAGAGTAGGTTTGAGTTTGGTGATATAGCTGTAGATTTCCTTTCCACCTGGGAAATAACTATAATATTTTTAAAGATCTATCTATCTAAATCTGTAGAAAAATCTGGGCTGTTTGTAAAAATACCTTTAGAGCAATTTCAAAGCATTTAATATACTAACTTTTCATGTTGATACATGTTTCTTTAATGAAACTAGGACTTTCTGTGCTGCCAGGATTTGACAAAACCAAGTCAATCTGCAATACAAGCCCTTGATCCTGCAAATATTTAAGCTGTTGAGGAATGTTACTCATTTCAACAGTCTCATTAAGCACTTTGTTTACAATGCGTTTCAAACATGGTTATACCACAGCTTTAGGACGTGTGCATGTACTGGTGATTCATGACATAAGCCCTTAATGCATTTCTAAAACAGAACTATCTCATTATCATATTACAGCCAAAAACTGTGATAGGACTGGTATCCCTCAAGTGGTGGTAAATGTCACTCTCCCGCTGAAATTCTACACCTGTACCTCACATTCTGCAGCTTCCTGATCCAAAAGACAGAGATTCACTAAAGGATCTGCCTTCAAAAAAAAACCAAAAAAAAAGAAAAACCAAACCAAACCAAAAACCAAACAGAAATGAGATCATGAAGTTCCTTCCCCCCCCCCCCCCCATAAATAAAACTGGAGGGAGTATGCGAATAATTACAGTTTAATTAAAAATCTCCTTTGAGCTTATAGTGAGTGGAACCAAAACAGCGAATCTGCAGCACATAAACATCTTGCTGAGAAGAGGGAGGACTGCTCAAAGGCTGGCCTCTGTTTGCTGATCCTGTACTTATTCCAGAGGAAACCAGTAGCAACCCTGTAGAAACCAGTGACCCACGTTTTGGTGTGAGAGAGTTAAGAATCTGGCCAGTGAGACAGAGTTGCCTCCTGCCACTTCAGTACCAGTCTTCGGGGGTAAAAGCCGTCTCTGCCCACAGCACTGTCTTGACTCTCTCAGCTCAATTTTTATAGGCTCTGGATTAGGATCAGGGAAAGGAGGGAGAAGGCTGTTGAAAAAGGCTGCTTTGAAGGGAAGTCTGTAACTGTTGTTAAATAATCACAAAACTTGAGGGTAGGTATTGAATACTGAAGGTCATTTGAAGTGTTGATTTTTCTTGTGTTTAGTCTTGGAGGCCTTGAACCTGAGACGTCACCATAATTTTACACAATTTTTATGCACTACTGATTTATATCACACCCTACAGATGATTAGATACTTACAGCAATATTCATTTACCCAATAGTTTTTTGGACAATGTTATGCTTCTATTTCTAGAAACATTCCCAATGAAGACCTTGAGTTCTGAGGATATTTAAAGAGAAGAAGCTTGGATCAACCATGGATCGCAAGGCTGGGGAGAAGAGAAAGCAGCGGCACAGCTTGACTTTACTGGAGCAAGTGAAGAGAATGAAAGAATCCACACAGATAATCGACGTCGTGCTGGTTGCAGAGGGGGAGAAATTCCCCTGCCATAAGGTGGTGCTGGCTGCCTTCAGTGCCTATTTCAAAGCCATGTTCACGTGTGGCTTGGCCGAGTGCTCGCAGAGGGAGGTGGTGCTATACGACGTCTCTGCCGAGAGCGTGGCCGTGCTCCTGCACTACATGTACAGCGCAGAGCTGCCCCTCAGCAACCACAACGTGCAGGCTGTCGCCCTCGCCGCCTACTTCATGCAGATGGAAGAGGTTTGCGACATGTGCCAGAAGTACATGATGGACCACATGGATGCTTCCAACTGTGTGGGCATCTACTACTTTGCAAACCACATTGGGGCAGAAGATTTATGTGACCAAGCGAGGAAATACTTGTATCAGCATTTTGCTGAGGTGAGCTTGCAGGAAGAAATACTAGAGATTGAATTCCAGCAGCTGATGACTCTCATCAAATCAGATGATCTGAATATTTCCAGGGAGGAGAGCATTCTGGACCTCGTCATTAGATGGGTCAAGCACAGCAGGAAGTCACGTTTAGAACACCTTGTTGAGCTCCTCAAGCAAGTGAGACTGGTGCTTGTCAGCCCCTCTTTTCTCATGGAAGCCCGGAAAAGGAACACAATGATTCTGTGCAATTCAGAATGTAATGACATGTTTGAGGAAGCACTGAAAACCATCAAACTGTCCAGCCAGCCTTCCCTCAGCCTGCGATATGGCATGGAGACTACAGATCTCCTGCTCTGCATCGGCAACAATTCCCTCGGCATTAGGTCCAGGCATGGCAGCTATGCAGATGCCAGCTTTTGTTTCGCTCCTGCGACACGAAAGACTTACTTCATTTCCTCCCCAAAATATGGAGAGGGTTTAGGATGTGTTTGCACTGGTGTTGTCACTGAGAAAAATGATATCATTGTGGCAGGCGAGGCAAGCGCCGTCAAAATGTCTAGACAAAGGACCAGGAACATTGAAATTTATAGGTGTGTACCCTCTGTCAGAAAATCCCTACTTATTTTAGAATTTTAAACCTAAATAATGTCTCTGGGGACAATTAAGAAAAAAGATCATTCAACAAGAGTTCTTTACTTGAATTTTTTTCTTAGAAAGTGTGACTACTTTAATCAATTTGTCACAACTTATTTTCATAGCACTAAGTTGTATACATACAATCAAATCTTGATGCCTCTTCTGAAAGAATGAGCATTTACTGTTGTGGCATCTCTGTGTAAATGAGCTTGGTTAGATCAATGTGTGTGGATTTTATATTCTCCTTACTCAAATCTCAGCATTTTACTTGGATACTTCTTTTCTAGGTCATTAGCAGGGGGAAATGAGCCAAGTGAATGATCCAGTGAGCCCAGTAAGACAGGGAAAACATACTTCTCTGTTGATGTTGATGATAGTGCTTCATAGATTAAAGATAATGATTGATAACACTAAAACCTCATTCTGGTTTTACTCATATCTTTTTCAGATGCACACATTTTAAAGAAAACTAGACATTTCCTTGATTAAAGATAAAATTTTTAAATGGTGACAGCATTTTCAAATACAAATGCCTAAATTTGTGGAAATAAATCCATACTGAGGCAGCTGAAGTGGCCTTCTTTTCAGCACTGTTGAGTTCTCACTGCTCCCACTAATTTCAGCAGAAACTGTGATTGAGCAGCACATGCAGAAACAAGGGACTTCTCACCTTAATTAGGGTCAAATATCTTTGAAAGAACACTTAGGATTCTTCCTACTAAAAATGGTTGATCTTGAAATCATTGGGCTCAATTTTGTATTTTCTCTGTGAAGGAGAGAGCTCTTTTTGTCATTGTACTGAGTAAACACTGAGGATTAAAGAGGGGTAAAACTTCCAAACAGGCTGATGGGACCTGGGTGAACGAGGGCATTTACAACTCTGGATTTTCCTACAGATACCACCAGCGAGGAAACCACTTCTGGCACAGCCTGTGCACCACTCAGCTCCGTGAGCTCTACGCACTGGGCACTGCCCACAACGACCTCTATGTCATAGGAGGGCAAATGAAAGTGAAAAATCAGTATCTGGTCACAAACTGTGTGGAGAAGTATTCCATGGAGCAAGGCACCTGGAGAAGCACGGCACCCCTGCCGCTACCACTGGCCTGCCACGTGGTGGTGACGGTGAAGGACAAGCTGTACGTGCTGGGTGGATGGACACCACAGGTTGAGAACTGTGCCCATTACTTTGTTTGCTCTGTGCACTAACAAGCAGCATTGTGTAATTTTACAGTGCTTCTTGCATGGGAGAAGTACGTCAGTGATAACAGAAGAATACATTGCTCACATTCCTCTGATTGAATAAATTTTGTAGGAAAACCAAACAGGGTGAAGAAGAATAATATCCATCTATGCCATCCTCACTGCATATACCAACTTCAGGAAGGGCAGTTTTTATTCACAGAGATGTGCAGAGTACATCTCCTCTGTCATTATAGATTCCAGCCTTTCTATTCCTTATTTACCATCCTCTTAATTTTTCTAGATATCATAAACAATGTTATTTAATCATACAGGGACCCTTAACTGCGTCCTGTCTTCAAAAAGCATGTACATAGGTACACTTCAGGGACAGATTTATATATGACATTTAAAGTTCACCTCGATTTCTCAGGAAGCTTCCTTGGTTAACTAAAGTTAATTTATTTGATTTTCATTACATTACATTTTAAATGAAAAGTCAAAGCATTCTCTGGGAAACAGAGTCCTTTAACCAATCCATTTGTTTCTGTTGCATTGCTTGGCCATGTAAAGTTTTTACAGGGATTTTCAGCAGGGCCACAGATACCATGTTCAGTAGTACAGAGATTACACAGAACTGTGCTACAAGGAAGGTGGACGTCAGGGGCAGCACTTGCTCTCTCCAACAGCTCTCAGTGCAAAAGATCTTTTTTAGGAGTCTAGCCCATTTTTATTTATTGCTTGGTGAATTTTAAATTTGAGTGCTCAGGAAAAAGCCCCTCATTCACTTGACAATGAAGTGGAGCATCTGTAGTCCTCGTTGCAATATGCTCAGACTGTCATCACAACTCATCTGTTTCTGTCCTCTTGAAATAAATTACTGTTCAAAGTATTTAAAAGTGAGATGCATTCAGCTAACAAGACTTCCACCTCTTTGGATATTTTGAGTGCAGGAGTCCCCAAGGAGACAACAGAACAATCAGAGAGTATTTCTGATACAGAAACAACTGTGCAAGGGTGTCTCATATTTAAAGACCTAAAATATAAAACCACTTAATGTAGAAACAATATGTCTGTAAAAAAAACTTGAACTGAAAGCTATGTCATATAACAAAGATAGATGTTGAAGTCGGACAACCAGCTTTGTTAAGCTTTTTTCCAGAACAGATTGTGAGAGGGAAAAGTGGCTTAGAAGCACACAGCAGGAATATTGAGCCAAGAATCATTTGAAAAAAAAAACACACCTAAAGTGGATACCTGCCTACCATTACTATCAGTAACAATGCATGGGAGTCTAAGTTTATATCTAAATAGGTTTGAGATGGGCAGATTAACAGCAATTGAGCAAAATCCACAGCTTTGTAAAATTATGGCATACCTGAACGGACCAGAATAAATTAGTTTAAGTTCTCAAATAAAAAGCTTTAAGAGCAGCACTGCAGAGTGCTGAATTCTTCTGGCACCATCTATCTTCCCCTGTCAGATGCAGTGATTGTATGCGTGGGGCTACCACAGCTGCACTGGGAAAGCAAATGAGTTGGCCAAGCCAGGGGCTGTCCCTGTGCTGAGCAGCACTGAATGTTCTGTCAATCCTGAACAAACACTAACGACAGCATTGACAGAGTGCCCTAAATGCACGTGTCCATTACAGGACAGAGATAAATACATGTTCCCTTCCCACTCAGGCTTTGTAACTGAAAGAAGACAAGACAAAGTCAAGCCAGGACATAAAATGACAGCTTAGGAGGGCAAGGACTTGCTCACAGCAGCGCTGCTCTGCTCAGCATTGGTCTGGCCTCCGATGCTAGCGCAGTTAAAACCCAAAGTGACTCCAGCCTTGGTAACTGGGGGCTGTTAAAACAGAAGGAAGTCTTTGGTGAGGCTGAGAGGAAAGTTTCAGACCCCTGAGACGCAGAGAAGGGCTGCTGGAAGTTATGCTTTCTGTACACAGAGAGCACAGGGTGCACTCCAAGGAGAACGTTACCACAAAAATAAGGTTACATGTGAATGTACAGCATGTCAAGCGGTGCCTTCTCCTAAGTACATGTTTAGTCTGTGCTGAAAATACACAGCTTTCAAATACCCCTCTTTCAGTGAATAAATTAGTATTTCACACTTACCACGGAGAAAGAACATGCCCCGGGCACTTACAGGGAGTAACCGAGGGGCTGTATATTTACTTTCTAGTTTGCCTCCTACTATCTTGTTCATGACATTAGTGTTGGAAAGGTCTTTTGGAAAAGAAAAATAACAAGAAAAACAAGGACACATATAACACCATCACAAGCAAGCAAAGTAGTTCTCTCCTTCTCACTCTATGTGAAAATTTTCATCCCAAAATATTTCAGGATCCTCCCCCCACATCCCACTGCTTATATTCAAGGGTGTCGTACCCAAAACCCAGCATTCCTGTATTGTATAAGACAGGTGGAGAAGGGGGAAGAAGATTAGAGAGAACAAGAGGAGTAGGAGTGAGTACAAAAAGAGTGTTATGGCAGCAAAGATATAGTGAGGGGGTTAGGAGCCTATTATGAAAGTTACAGCTGTTGAACAACATTACTGTGGTTAGGCTGACTAAATAAGCATGCAAATGTTTATTAGAATAAATTTAATATATATATATGTAGGCCTGAGAAAGGCCAGCAAAGAACCTCACTGAGACTCATGGTACCGTCTGAGTAGTAGTGGGAAGAGATTTCAGCATTTAGCATGAACAAAATGACAGATAGACTGGTTTTCCCTCACTATTATTGGGACTGTACAGCAGCCTTGTGGAAGGGGGTATGTTCTCCCAGAGCTGAGAATCTTAACCCTAACCCTTACCCCAACCCTAACCCTGAATGTATTGTTAGTCCCCAAATCCTTGCCTTTATTGCTGCAGGACATAGATGCCCACTTACTCCTTTGCCTTCCACAGCAGACTCCCAGCCAGCATCCATGGGTGCTCTGAAACCCTGGGGACTACAATCCCCTGCAGCTATAATTGATGTGTTTATGCTATTTATCTGCTGAGCTGTCTGCTGTGATTAATTGCCTGCAGGCATGTGTGGAGGGCTCCGAATGTTGTATTATTATATGGCTGTCATATTTCATACAGATGGATCTGCCTGACGAGGAGCCGGATCGATTAAGTAACAGAACGTTTCGGTACGACCCGGGCCAAGACAAATGGACGGAAAGAGCTCCAATGAAGTTCTCCAAGTACCGCTTCAGCACAGCCGTAGTCAGCGGGGAGATTTATGTCTTGGGTAAGAGGAAACAGATTTTTAACAGATAGCACCATGACTTTTTCTTCTTTCCAGCAATTTGCCTTTGTGAAGTGAAATATCTCACCCTTTGTTACGTACCGTAGGACAAAGCACCTCGGACTAAATGGAGAATATTTTTCTAAAGTTTTTTGTTCCCCATTGTATGACTTCCTTCTGTAATTTATGTGGATTAAATTATGTGAATGTTTAGTGTTCTGGATTCATGCAACAAAGACACTACACTTTTTAAGATACTTTTCTTTGGGGTGTCAGAGTGTGCTATAAATAATAATGAATTTTAAAAGGTGCGTAGAGAAGCTTTGCAAGCACCATTTCACAGGTGAGCAGTGAAATGCTAAGGAACATATGCAACATCGTGAAGGAATGGCATAGGGATAAAGAAAATTTGGATCTCCCAAAACCAATATCCATGAGTGTCTCCGGGTAAAATGCAGTGAATTTTTCTCTTCCACCCACCTCAACACAGTGAATTTTAAAAAAAATCCAAATCTTTCCTTTTGTCAATTTTTTATTTAATCCTTTCAGGTTTTTTTGTTTCAAAACAGTACTTCAACCAAAAGTTTTACACTTTGTGCAAATGAGTTCAACAATCTGCTACCTACCCCAAAATCTTTTGCCCCAAAATCTTATTGTAGATAGATGTATGACTGTAAAGTTCTTGGAGAAGCAGGAAGAAAAGTTCGTACAGTCAATTAATCTACAGGTGGGCTGCGAGTGATTCGTGCCCTTGTGTGCTCTCCTGGTCTCAAGGGCAGCTTTAGGCATGAAGAAAGCAGCAATCGCATCAGGACCCCAGGACATTTCAATCCCTTCTGCTTCAAACTACTCCTGCTTAAAGGCTTATCAAAGTGAACACAAAAATACAGTCTTATCAACTTGATACACCTCCTGTATCAGGGTGTTCTGGCTTTGTCTGGGTTGTTACATACCACGGATAAAGCAGAGTTTGCTCCTGGCACATAACACAGAAAGTGCTTTGCAGGAGGTGTATGCAGGAAAGGTGTCTTTGAAGCAGAAGAGGAAAGTGGCTTTAATGCTGCATTTGTCTTCTTTCAGAGAAACTTCTTTCTCTTAAGTGGCTTGAGAGAGGCCCATAGGCACAACCAGGAGGAAGGGTGAAAGAAGCCCATATGGAAAAGAGAGTTTTGCAAACAGAAAGTCGTGTCATTATTGTCAAAGGTTAGTGATAGAGAATGTCAGTGTGCTGTTAAATAATGAGAGTGTTGGCTGCCCAGGTTCAAAGGTGCTTTGAAAATGTGGAGACTTCATGCTTTGTAAAAGGTTAAATATATATAATTATTTATACTGACGCTGATGCTCTAATGGGGCAGCAGAAGCAGCTGGAATAGCTGGGAAGAGAACAGCAGCATTCATGCGTTTCAGTAAGAAGCGCTCTGAGATCAAGACCTTGAAGGCTGTGATGACACAGGGAGTCAGGGAGCAAAAAAAAAGGAGCTGCCTTGGGATATATGCGATAAAACAAATTGACAGTCTTCTCCACAGCAAGCCTGACACTGGCACAAGGAAAAGGAGTGGCTAATGGGGAAAACTGCATCCATTTTCTTCCCTCAAAATCTCACAAAGCAAGAAGCATATCTGAGCAATTACAGTAATGAAACGTACAGATTGAAGACAAAACACAGCTTTAAATCTGAAAAGTGCCTGTTTAAATGGCATTGAGGAAAGTTCATGGTCTCACGGACCTTCAGAAGCGTTTTGCTAACATAAAAAAATAAAAAGCCTTGGTTTTGTATGTGTAGCTGCCAGTGCTGCAGTATTCAGGGAGCTGAACACTAATTTGAATTCTTCCTTACATGCTAGCCAACACCAATAATTCTGAGTGTGTGTGAGAGAAAATCTTTGCTAACAATTCGATCTGTACATGGGTGGTAACAGGCTTTTGCTCTGTCTGCAGCACTTTGCTGGTTCACACACCTTCCCATGGCAGTCTTGTTTTGAGCCTATTCCTAATGAACCAATGCACTTAATGCTGAGATTAACAATTTGCTGCACTGGACCCTTCCCTCTTGCCACTAAGTCTAACCAAACATTCATAAAGGCAGTGTTTGTGCTCAGTTTTGACAGTGTAAATCTGGGGTATTTCACCGTAATGGACAAACTTGCTTGCGATTTATACCAAGGGTAATTAAGCTCACACACTGCTCTAGGGAGCAGATTTTGAGAAAGAGTGGGCTATTTTTACCATTACGTTTCTGAGCCTGTCTCTCTTCTGAATCTCTGCCCGCTCAAGGTGTAACTGCAGCCAGTGCAGACACGGATGAGTTACCTCAGGTAGCAGGAATATCGGTTGCAGAGAAGACATTTTCACCTAGGTCTGGGCTGCTTTCACAAACTCCTCACTGCCAGCTTTCACAAACCTTGTAAGAACTGTAACATCCATAAATCTGCAAAATTTAGTTGAAACTGGCCAACAGGCACAAAAGCTACAAAAGGCAGAGGAAATAATGTAAATGCAGATAGAGAACACATACATAGTGAGAGGAATTACGGAAGTCTTGTTTCTTAGGAAATCAAATATTACAAATTACTTTTTAATTGGAACACAAGCCTGACACTGAGCTAAAAATTATTTGTCAACAAACTCTGCCTTTGAATACGATGCTTTAAATCCACCTGTAAAAGTATGGGTAGAAATGGAGATTTATCTGTTAAAATTAAGAAGACAGCGTGGTCAGTAAATATTAACCATCACAGTCTGAAAACTCTATGGAGAGTTTAAAGGATTTTCCAAGACATCTCAAAGTGATGAAGCAATTTCCAAGTGAACTCTGGTTGGAAACAGTGATGCAGACATGATACTGGCATCTCACTCTGCCGATACCACACGTGGCCTCATCTCCAGCTGTAAACTCACACTCGCCAACTATAATTAAACCTCACAGAGAAAAGCTGTATTGCATGGTTTATCCGAGGTGACAGGTTCTTGTTACCTTATGAGTTCTCAGAGAGGCTGCTGGGCTGTGAGGTGGGTCCAGCTTCCCTTTTGACAAAATTGTGATGGTGACCCTGCCTGGGGAATGGGCAATTCATGGCATTGAAAGGAAGGCAGTGAAGGTGTTCCTAATCTGGCTGATGTGGTACTTGATCATGCAGATGACATTCAGGAGAGAATGGGAATGGACAGAACAGAGGTTGAAGGTGACACAGCAAAGAATGGCAACTGTCACGAGCGTAGGAAAAACCACTGCAGGCTCCTCAAAGCCGTGGATCCCTCAGAGATCACCCTGCTTCATAGGGAGTGTCGGGCACTCTGGGAGTCTAGAAAGATGCTGTCAAGGGTGATTTGTGCAAAGAGACACATTCTGGAGAGGATCATAGCTCACAGGTTGTTGTCATGTAGTGGCCTATGAGATAGCTCAGGCATAATGACTAAGCTTTTGTGCCACAGATAAGAGAGACTTTTGTTGAGTCTCTGGCATTGCTGTTGATACCCTCCCCACCCCTAATGGGAATTTCTCATGGTGAAGTGTGTGTGTATGTAACACCTAACAGACTCCTGTGTAGCCCCAGTCAGGGGACACTCAGTGAAGCGGCCATTCCGAAGCTGGAATGGCACTGCTTGGATCCCCACAGGTATTCCCCACTTCTCCTATCATTCTTGTTCCTTTTGGGGTTCATCATCTCTACAGGCATCCTGCAGGCTGCACCCAGCTAAGGAGAGCCACTAGGGGCTGCTGGAGGTAGAGGAAGGAAAGGAAGGGAGCCAAGGTGGAAACAGGTAAATGCAAGATATATTCTGTATGCTTGGAGGACCACACCCTGCTTCCCAGAAATAAAAACATGAATTAAAGACATAGCTCTAGCTGGGTATATAAAGTAGTGATGCAGAGAAATGAGATTTTTTTGAAGCAGTCTTGAAAACAAAGTCTTTAAATAAAGTAAGGTTGTCAGCTCCTTCCAGCAGGATCTCTGTCTTTCTGTACAACTTACACAGGTGTCAGCACATTGAGGGACTCTAGAGCATAAAAGAAAAATCACTGCAGAGAAGGTTGATCCTCTCTAATGTCTGTGATGTATAAATGCAATTTCTATCATAAATATGAAGCAGAAAGAATTGATGGAATACTAGCTTTGAATAAGGTGCAATAGCAGACTCTTTGATAGACAAGTCTAATTTTTGTTCTCATCCATGTAGGTGTAAATCTGTAGTAAGTAGTCTGCTGATGGCAGCTGTGTTGTGTCAGGCTCATTTTATTCTCACCCAGATCAGAATCTCATGCTTAGCCTTTGAAGTGTTAATTTCTGAAAAGTCCTATTGGCACAGCACAGAGCATGTAGTCACTGTCCAAAACCCCTTCCCAGCCTAATTGCCAGCTCCAGCATGTAAAAACCCTCATGATTTAAACGGAATTATTCTAGAGTCACACTGATGGAAGGAAAATGAGAGATAGATCAGAGTTTTTGGTCTGAGTAATAGCATTGTTCAAGAACCTGTACCATGTGTCTTAATCAGCAGTCCTGCAACATAATTGTCTGTTTGTTGTGTAATGTTCCTAGAGAATCTCATGCTATTTATACACCATACATAATCCTCATAAGTAAATGAACAGCATTTCCTAAGGCTCAAAATCCTTTCTCCTATTCATCTCTTTTCATTGGTCTCGGCTCTTTCTCTCCATATTTTCCCAGGAACATAACTATATTCGTTGGAAAGCCCAAGAAAGAGCAGTATTGTGTTCTTAATGACAGAGGCAATTGAGACACTTCTGGAGGAAAACCAGATGGGAGGGCTCTATTTAAGGTCATGCATTTTAATCTCTCACTTAAAAAAATATCCTTTCCAGCTACTTCTCTGAAAACTTATCACAGCCAACATGCAAATTAGGAAAATTTATCCAAATGAATTGATTTGAATGCCATATTCATTATTTATGTTAAAACACTCAGTAGAACTACAGTCTCTGAAATACAGGTCACTGGTAAAAAAATGTTGTATCACCATGAGAGCTTTAACCATGTGTTGCTTTTATGCTGTAGAATTCCTGCTTTATAAATAATAATATATTGAAGGACTTAAATGAGAAATCCTATTAGGGAAGATTTAGGAACCAAAGAAGTTTTGTTTATCCTCCTCAGATTGGCATCCTACCTCTTACAACTTGGGGGTTTTTTTCCCCGGGTTCTTGCTGAAAGCTTCTTTCAAAAGTTTTAAACAGTTAAATGAGGTTCAATTAAATACTGAATGTCTTGATCATAAAATACTTATTTGAATATGTACTTTGGGGTCTCTCTGGAAAAGAAAGTATGTGTAGGAGGAGCTGGAAGGAGACATTTTAGCTTTCATGCTTGAGTATTAACTGTGCATTTGAATAACACTTCCTTTTAAAATAAACATGCTTATTTATATATATGCTTTGGACTTCTGACAAGTAGCAGCTTATGGGTCTGATTGTGAGCTTTTATACCTGTGTAAAGTGCCCATGTGCAGGCAGGAACAAAAATAGGCAAAAAAATTGGTCTGATAGATGAGATTGGAACTGCTTTATACACACTTAAGAATTACCACAGGAAATGAGAAAAAGGTATTTCATGAGAAAAGAAGGAGCTGAATCTGAAACACTGATCATGCTTAGGGAGACAATCATCTGTTTTTTCAGCCCTGTTTGTAATCCGTCTTTCACCCTCATGTCTTCTTCAAGCTGCATTACCTCATCTGCTGTGCTCTGGGCTAGTAAAGGATGACAGTGCTCCTCGGTTTCATCTTTGGAAGTGCCTGCCTAGGCTGGTTTATGGCTCCCTCATTTCACTCAGAAACCAGCTATGCAGCCCTGCTTAGCAGAGAGTGAGAGAGAGATGTAACTGCTGAGACTCAGCTTGAGTGCTGGTAATGAAGGGAAACGTTACATGAGAGATTAGCACTATTAAATCCACTGTGCATTCCAGAGATCAATTTAATAATGAATGACTTTACGGGAGACAAAGCTTGGGTTTCATTTGCTTGTTGAAAAGTTACTCTTTTTTTTTTTTTTTTACCCATTTCCCAAGTTCCTTTGATAAAAATTCAAAGAGGCACTACTAAGAGTACACACTGCTTGGTGGTGTGATCTGAGGACTCAGTTATAGCATAAAGAACAACACTCTCAGTATCCTAAGGGCACGAATAGGTCTTGATTATCCTGAGCAGCATCACCTGGGGCCTCCACCCACCCCTTTTGCCCATAGGTCCAGGAGCATCATTTAAACACAGGCCTGAGGGGTTAAGCTTTTCTTTGCCTCTGCCTGACAACTGCTGGTAGAAGCTCCTGCAATTGCCTGTCTCTGGTTCTGTGGAGCTGTGCTCTCATGGTGAGTTCATTACCTGGCTCAACTTCCCTTCTGGAAGCAGCTATGCTCCTGTTGTTCCCTGATAAGCTGCCCTGTCTGAGACTGTAGTGCATGTCTGATTTCAGATGTCTGTTGGTGGGGGAACCAAATTACCCGGTGTAAAATCTGGTAGTCAGTCTCAATGGAGAACAGTCCTATCTGGACCCCCAGACACCTTTTAGGTGTTATTTTGGTCAACCATCCTGCCTACACAATGAGCAATCTAGACTTGGATCTGTGTGATTTTCCTGGAGGAAAAGAAATGGTCCTCACTGTAATTGGCTGGCTGGCAAATTTAATTCCATAAGAGCTTGGTGCGGATGAAACTTAGAAGTGCAATTGCTCTGTGCCAGTGTCTGCTTTGTGTCAGTGACATGGGTGAAGTCAGTGGGTGCTGGAATGTTCCCTATTTCTTGTAACTCAGTTGCATGTCAGGCTCACTCCTATAGAAATATTCAGAGATATCTGAAGCAATTATTGCCTTTGCACCTGCTGAACTAATTATTACCAGTGACTCTTTACCCCTTCACCATCCTTCATAGACCCTTCCCCCTCAAGCACTGGAAGGCTGTGCTGTTCTTAGGGCTGATGGGACTCAAATTGCATTTGGTCTTCTCAAATGAGCATGGAGTAAGGGAGAGGCAGCTGACCCCAGCCCCAGCTGGGTACTTTGCCTTCAGCCACCTACAAGCAGTGTGTGGGTAGAGCACGGCACAGAACTGTGCCTCATTGAAATGCTGAAGATGTGCTAATGATATCACCTGCTCTGCCTTGTCTTCTTGCATCAAAACTTTGTCTTCTTTATCCTGACTTCCTAATAAAGATAATGTATTTTTTAAATAGATTAATTTTACTAATGGAGCTTCATGTTAAATTTAAAGTCCATTAGAACCACTGCTTACAGAGTGCCCTTGAAAGTATGTTTGATTGCAGACTCATCCAAGTGTGGATGGAAAGCTCTCAAGTATTAATGGGTTGGAGAACATAAAAGTGGCTTCACTGGATTTTTCTTTTTTTTTTTTTTTAAGCCCTTCAGTGGCATCTGAAATATCTCCTAGGAAAAGTGCATATTGTAAAAAGCCTAAAGTGTTGAAAGGGTGTATTTGTAAGGGATGGGGAAGGGAAGACTGAGTTCTGGGATAAAATCCTCTTGTGTGATCAATGTGATAATGACAGAAATGTTCAGAACTCCCAGTGCGAAATCCACCTTCCCTGCGCAAAGGACGTGTAATTGGGCTTTAGGCAGAGAAGTGAACCAGGTGGGGTTGAATTCCCCTGCTCTGTTCATGAGTGTGGCTTAATGAAGGACCCTCTCCATACCATGGGCATGGAACCAGGCATTGCTGCCCTTGGCACAGCCGCTGGCACTCCCGGGAGGCTGTGGCCACAGCAGGTGTGTTTTACTGACCCCATCCATAGTTCTGGGTGTCTTAAGGCACATTCACAAGTACACCATGCACTGCTGGTGGATCACTTGGCACAAGAATCTCCCTCAAATGACCTAAACCTTTATGCTCTCTTCTGCTCCATTTAGGAGCTAAGGCTCCCTAAATGTCACCCCCATTTTCTGTGGAGGCTCTTGTAGGAGCAAAGCATGGGCTCAGTTTTCCTGAGGCTCAGTTTTTCTTAGGCTGCTCTACCCAGAGAATGAGTTCAAGACAATCTTTGTGGTCTTAGCTGTGTTTCCCTATGTCTCCACTTGCATTCCTAATGGTTTCATAAATCTGAATGAAGAAGCGAATGGGACAGGATGATCTGTATTCTTGAGTGATGGAGCAGAAAGTGGCCAGAGTTGTCTGACACAGCAAGGGGTTTTCTTCTGCCAATTTGAAGCCTTGCATAGTACATGCATTGTAGATGATGAACAGCCTGAGTAACAGGAGATTCCTGCACTTGGTTGCAGATGTGAATTGATTTGAATTTTAGACTTCTTTCTGTTGTTGATTTTTGTATTCAGTTCTTTGGAAAGAGTCTTGAGACATCCATTTCCACAGAGGAAAAATTATACTTTCTTGCAGGAGTAATTCTCAACTACTTCATCTGGCAACATAGTAAAACACTGCTCAGAGTCTGATATCCTCAGTTCCTTTGTTAGCGACATTTCAGTGTTAACATTGCTTTAAAAGAGGAGGTTGAAGTTCGTGATTTCTTGTTTTCCAGAATGCTGTTTTTCTAAGCTTGAAAATTAAATTTTATTCCCCTCTGATTTTTTTCTTCTTCCCTTCTATTTGCTGAGAACTTAGTTTTGCCCTTGTAAATTTAATATGAATTTGGATTTAGCTGAAATAGCTTTGCAGGGTTTACATAAAATGGAGATACTTTGTACCTTTGGGACTATCTCTGATAATGACAGGATTAAAGGAGGTTAAATATAAGTTGCTTAAACGACCCAATGAAGGTTTCACAAATGCTTGAAAACCTATAGTAACTGATATTTTTGAAAAGATGCTCCAGTAGGTCTTGAAAAACTACTTTTCTAATAACTATTCAGGAAAAATGTTTGGTGGTGGCTCCCCTGGACTGGAGGTGGAATGTTTTCATTGACAGGTAATGGTTGTGAGGGTTTTTTGCAAAAAAGTCACTGACTGTGCTGTGTCAGTTTTGCACCTCATTATTTGCGTTCTTTTTGAAGTTACCTTGCCTTACAGTTACTTGATTTAGAAAATGGCAATAAAAACACAGTAAGAAATAAACAGTTATTATGCTTCTGGAAAGTTCAAGGCCATTTTGTTCACCTCCCCCTCCCTGTTTGAAATATTGAGGCAATCAGCAAAGTTATTGGTTTCTGACATGCTGCAGCATTCTCTAACTGGTACCATTTATTCCTCTGATTGAACAAGGACCTCTTTCATTTTTCAGATGAAGACTCTTGGGTGAGTGCATATTCTTCAGTGGGGTACAGTAACACCTGGGCTAATTTAAAAAAAACCTGGCTTGATAACCAGCAGCTATCTCTCTTTGGCACCACAAAGCTGTATTTTGAAAGGGCCAATTTAGTGTGTGGGGAGTTTTAATATTATTGGTTCCCAGTTAAAACCACCTTGATAATCCCTCTGCATTACACTGCACTCTGTGGACTGTTAAACTGGTGTTAAACATAAACTGGTGGCAAATTCTCTTGCATGCTACACTCTGTGAATCTGCCAGTGGAAGCTGTACAGTCAGAAAGCCTGGGAGATAAGTAATCAATTAAATAGCCTTATGAGTTAAAAATTTGATTAGCTTTTAAAGCTTCTCTTGATAAAATTAGGGGTAATGTCTTGTCCTAAGAGTGGCACCTCTTTAATAAGGCATTAAGGAGTAGTGGAAAAGACTGCATAGGAGAGGATAATGCTTCTGGCATAAAGAACAATGCAATAAGTAAATGTCTGAATTCTGAAACACCCCATGGAATAGCTCAGTCAGACTCCATCATGAGAAAGGCTCAGCAGGGTGATGCTTCCCTTTTTGGCATGGAAATGATTAGCAAAATTCCATGACCACAGTTAATCCCTACCTCAGCTCTTTTAGGTGAATCAAGCCTCAGAGGAGGAACCCACCAGAGCAAATTCTGCTTCAGTTGAGGATGTTAAGGTAACACTGAGCACATTTTGATGCCAGCCTGGTTTAAGGACACACTAAGGGGTACCTAAGACAAACTGTCAGGGCCTTGCTGGTAGGTATTGAGGCAAGTAAAGATATGCTGTGCCAGAAAAGGAGCTGAAAATCAAACTCAGGGAAGGTTTCAAATTGAAATATTGAACAAAATCAAATACTGTTAACTTCAGCCAGAGGAAAACTTCCTGCTGATGATAATGGACACCTAATTTTATTCTAAATTTGCTGCCCTGATGCAGGTTTAACTGATTTTATCTTTGCCTGACTCTAACACACAGAGCAGGAATACAGTGCTAGCAAATTTGGAACATTGTGGTCCCCATTTATAGGCAGCTGCCTCTTGCAAACACTTCGAGAATGCACAAAAGATTTAAAAAATAACACTGTCCATTTTAAGTGGAGAATCATGTGCAAGTAAAACCTGGAGCACTAGGGGCTCATTTCTCTGACAGACCATCTTAACAGCACTAGGGGCAATGTATTTTAAAAGCAGCTGAACCTGCCTTGCACAGGTTGCACTTGCAGTCTTTTCCCTTTGCATATGCAAAGGCATAATTACATGCTTATAACACATTGTGGGTTTGCACAATTGAGCAGCCCTACACATGTATCTGGAATGCCAGCCTTCATGTGGAAATGGCTTGCCTACTGCAGTCATTTTGTGTTTAAAAGTGGTCACAAACAGACACACGCACAAAAGAGCACCATCAGTGCTCATTACAGGGTATTGTGTCCATTGGCACAGATGGAAAACCTGCACGGGGACGTCAGCATGTTAATTCCCGAGAACCAAAGGCTGTGAATTCAAAATCTGGGTTTGATCACTAGAAGGGATTTGGAAAGGCAGTGTTTGCAAAGTGCTATCATGGTACAGTGTTTCCAGTGTGCATGGGGATCTCAGGTATATCTGCAGCCTGTGCCAGTGAAAGAAAACTGGGATCTGTCTGAATCCTGCACACTGACTTCAAGCACCCTAATTAACCATTTTACAGTAGGGCTTTTTGCTAATAACTCAGCTGGCACTCCTGCGTGTTGGATGGATTTGTTCCTGGAAGCTGACTTGCCTTAAGAAATAGGTGTAATTTGCTTTAAGAGATAAGTGTAATATTTTTCTTTTATTGAAGAAAACTAACCAACAAATGAAAATAATTGCTGCTTAACGTGTGAGGGTCAAATCCACCAACGATATTTGAAAAATAGGTTTTGATCCCTTGCAAATTGTCCAGCAAATAGAATAAGTAATTATGACAATTTCTACCACATGGGAAGAAAACAAAACAAAATACCTTTGTGTTTTGAAGACATTCTGCTTGTCCTTCCTTTGATACGAGACTTCAGAAAAGATCTTGCTTCGGTCTCTGTAGGTAGCGTGCAGTAGCTTCTGCTTTGAGTTCTCTCTCAAACTTCTGAAGCTGTAAAGAGGAAAGTGTGGGAGATGAGAACATGTAAACAGAAAATGCAGCCAGCAATGTATTTTTCAGCAGAACGTGGGACTGCTACATTTGACCTATGTATCTTTTGCAGGAGGAATTGGGTGCCTTGGTTATGACAGAGGACAAACACGGAAATGTCTTGATGCGGTGGAGATTTATAACCCTGATGGAGACTTTTGGAGGGATGGACCCCCTATGCCTTCTCCCCTCCTCTCCTTACGAACAAACTCTACCAGTGCAGGCTCGGTGGAAGGGAAGCTGTACCTCTGTGGAGGATTTCATGGAGCAGGTACTAAAATGAGTCCAACATTCTCTGTGTAATTAAAACGCGTTTCACTGGACACAGTCTGACCTGATGAGTGATCAACCCTATCAGGTGGCACTGGCATGCCCTGGAACTACAGACCTGACTCTGCCCTTTGGACTGACAGCTCCTAATGTCAATCTGAATTGTGTTCTGTTTGATCTTTGCTTTTTTACCTTAACAAAACATGAACATTTAAGGATGTTTCTGATCTGTGCTAAACCTGTCTAAATCTAAAACCTCAGCAGACTTATTCTGGATTTACATTCAGAGTTACAGAAATCGGGAACTTAGTGTTTTATGGACCTTAGAGAACTTGGGCATATTTGTTGAAGATTAAGTCCCTGTCCATCAGTCCTCAGCCATGTTATCTCACTCTGCTTATTTACTTACTTTTGTAATCAGTGTTGAAAAAGCTTGTGTAATTAATGAGTACCCTGGGTAGAGAATTGAGATACAAAGAGAGTAAAGTTCCAGATCTGGTGATCTTAGATAATCCTAGCCCCATGGGCACCTTTCTCCTTTTAAGTCTTCTACCTTCCAACTTTGCTGACCTCTGTGTAGATCTCCAGTGCATATAACCAATATTTTTTTCATTACAAATGCAAAGGATTGCAAAACAAACACACTTAAACTATTCTGCTACATGCAGCTGCTACCCCAAATTCCTTTCCAGGAGAAAGCAATAGCACAGATAGCAATAGCAGTTATCCACTGCTAATAAATGTCACATCAGGCTCACTGTTGACCGGGAATGGTCACATGGTATCCCTGGGAGATATGTCCTTCGCATTACACTTTTACTTGTATAACAACCTCTAAACTAAAGCTTCTGTTATTTTAGAATGATGGTTTTCATCAGCTAGTTCACAGCTCACCTTCTGCCTTCATTTGCTACTGTTTGAGGAAGCTGTCTCCTGAAAACCATTGTTTGGCAGCTCTCTAGCAGGCTTGTTCTCATGTTGTCTCTGATGGAAGTTCTGTGACCTCAGAGCAATTATGGTTATGACAAATCACTGTGTTTCCATAGCAAACCTTGTGCCATCCTAGTTGTCTTTTTCTCAGCAATATTATGAAAGAGCCTAAAGTTAGTGGGTAAAATTTCAAAAGGCTAATCATGGGAAGTGGTTGAATCACCCTCCCTGGAGGGATATAAAAGCTGTATAGATGTGGAACTCGGGTACGTGGTTTAGTGGTGGGCTTGGCAGTGCTGGGTTAATGATTGGACTGGATGATCTTAAAAGGTCTTTTCCACCCTAGAAAATTTGATGACTCTGTGATCATTAGCACTGACAAATGAAGCAATTTTGTTCAAGATGACTAACAGATTAATACAGGATTTTCTGACTACGGTAGCTTCAGAGCCATAAAAACACTTTCTGTACAATATCACCACATTCTGTCACTGAGTCATGTATAAAGAGTTGTTGTTCTGGGGAACAACAGGTTCAAAGTCCTCCTGTGGATTTCAAGAAGGCCATCTTTTGTATGTTTGTATAATGCCAGCTCAATGGGGTCCTGATTCCTCACTCTACTCCTGCAATCTATATAATTATGTATAGAACTCCCCTGCACTAATAGTGTTACTTAGATTGGAAAACAAGAAGTCAAAGTTAGAAAATGCCAGTTTTGCAGTTACCTGTGCAACCTGAATTCTGACCCCCTATGTGTGCATTCTCTATACCAGTAAAGAAGTAGTGTGTGATTGCGTTGTTAGACATTGCTATGGTGTCTATTAACAAGGGAGCCAAAATAAGCGTCTCACTGTCAAATCAAGTGTAACCACATATTTCAGGAGTTGAGAGGAGCCTGTGCCTTAGAGACAGGCTTCTTCATGTGACTTTCAAGTTACTGTAGGAAAAGGGCTTTCCAAGTGGTCACAACAGTAACAGCTTCTAGCCACCATCATCAAGACAAGGATGAGTGGAGGCCATAAGCTGAACCTGAAATGGTCACCTAGCTGGCCTGTCTCCCTGGCCACACATTCTCTGTGTGTTTGAAAGGGCTCTTGCCTGATGAACCCTTTGGGGATGAAGGGTGGAGTGGGAGAAGGTTATTACTGTCACATGAGAGCTTGGAGAGGGTGACTTGACTCTGCACTTTCACAATTACAGATGCTCAGCGGTTTCAAGACACAGAACAGCATGTGCTGCTGCTGCTTTAGTAGCAGATAGGGTTATTTTAGAATATGTTTGTTTGGTTTTAGTCTTTTGGGCTTCTTGGCATGGCACTTTGGTTTTTGTGAGGGATGCGACTGAAAAGGATATTCCAGTTTTACAAAACGTTATAATTTAGCTTCATCCAAGTGGAGTTCTTGGAACAAGCTGGAAGCACAGCTGTAGTCTTTGGGTTTTCTGCCTGCTGAACGCCAAAGGGCTGCTGTGAACATTCAAGAATAAGCACTTCAGAGAAATAGAAAAAGAAAAGCTAAAATTACTGCTGCAATGGAAAGTCTTAGTCTATGGGGCTGAAACTAACCCCTTCTATAGTACAGATATGTCCCAAAGTCCTTAGCCTTCACTTGCCTTTGCAAGTGCTTAAACCCACGCTTGATCCAGTAGAAAGTTGACCTAGTAAAGACATTGTTGCACGTTAATTTTTTACTGGTATGTGTCATGCTCTATAAGCCTTCCTGCATGCCTATAGACCTAAATGGATCCTTAGAGCCCCGAGATGCTGTAGCCAAAGCTGAAAAGCAGCTGTCAACTGCTTAAAGGGCCCTAAATTTGGCAGAAAGGATGAGTAGTGCTCAGCTACCATCTTTTCTGGGTCCCATATGACAATTGAAGTTTTGTGATGGCAGGATTCCCATCCCATATGTATCGCTTGTCACAAGTCCTTGTCTGCCTGAGGAGAGGACAAGTAGTGCAGCCCTAACATCCTCCCCAGGAGCAGAGGAAGAAAAACTGCAGCTGCTCCAGAGGGAAGTCAGCTGGGCCAGCTGCCAGTAGCAATAGGAGCCCTTCTAAAAGAGGAGTGAACTCCAAAGCGTTCAAGCTTCCTCTGAACTGCAAGGAATATTATTCAATATTGAGATACATTGGTAAAGCTTGTAAGGCTTCTCCTGCTGAGGCTTCCTCAAGGTAGAAGCTTGTTCAAAGCCTGCCCATGGAAGAAGAAAGGGGATTAATTCAGCTGAAGCTTAGACATTTCTCTGCAGTGCCTACACTAAGACCTTGGTAACCCCAGGCTCCCTGTAGCAGATGGAGAACCACAGACACTTCAGAGGGAGATTCAGATCCTTGGTGTTTTATATCACTCTGAAAGAGTGGAAAGAAATTCAGAACCCTGAGGAGCTCTCCTGTCTCTTAAAGCTTCATGTTTTAATCAGGATGAGGGGCTCTAGCTTGGCTTACCTAGAGCAAATACATCAGGAACTTGGTAGCTGTGATTTGATGGTACAAACATCTGAGAGACCTCAGTATTGTATCACTAGCTGGTGAATGTTTTATGTTCTTGCAGTCATAAGTACTCAAAAAACCCACTTCTTGTTTTGAATCTGTTTTCTCCTTAGCAAGATTTGCAAAACTTCCTCTGTTGGCCAGTAGTTTATACAAATTAGCTCATTTTTCACTAAAACTGTTGTGGTAAACAGGAGCCATTAATCTGCTGGTCTCAGCTCCAGCTCATGAAGCCTTGTGTCGTGAGTTTTGTCATTTTCCAGCAATGTTGTAGCATTCATCAAGACAATCAGACATATTTTAAATGTTTTTTTCATTAGTTTTTTCTGCAGAGAGTGACAACATCACCCCTAGTATGAGTACTCAGCAGGGCTCAGTGTGCAATAGCCAGCCAGATTTCTGCTAAAATACTGCCACATTTCCTGCTGTAACTGTGGATTTGAAACCAGCCTTTGCAGCCTGACTGTACAGTATTCTTGTTGACATGTTTTATTTCCTTTGCATTGAACTAAAACCTGTCACCTGCACAGGCTGACAGCCACTGACATTAGCCCAAGTCCAGCAGAAGCAGCCTCATTAGCGTGGCTTCCTGATGGAGCAGGGAGCAGCTCTTCAGGTATGCAGGATTACACCCTTATAAAATGCCTGCCAGATAAGGCTTCCTTTCTTTTTGCCTGCTTCTGAGCATTATAAACGTCTGCTCTGGTGAAAGTAATGAAAGCAAGGGTGTGTGCCTGTTTGCTGAGACCACGTCTGGGACTTGGAGACTGTAGCTTTAGTTTCAGGCTAGAGATGTTGGTCCAGCTGCCTATTTCATAGATGTGAACTAAGAAATTGAAACCCAGAGTTGATATTTTTTTTTTTCTTTTAATCTCGAGGCACCCTGGCTGTATCAGCAATGGTGTGGCCAACAGGACCAGGGCAGTGATCATCCCCCTGTACTGGGCACTGGTGAAGCCACACCTCAAATCCTGGATTCAGTTTTGGGCCCCTCACAACACACGAGACATTGAGGGGCTTGAGTGTGTCCAGAGAAGGGCAATGGAGCTGGGGAAGCGTTAGGGTCTCAAGTCTAATGAGGAGCAGCTGAGGGAGCTGGAGGTGTTTAGCCTGGAGAAAAGGAGGCTCAGGCCTTACTGCCCTACAACACCTAAAAGGAGATTGTAGCCAGGTGGAGGCTGGGCTCTTCTCCCTGGTAGTAAGTGACAAAGACGAAATGACCTCTTGTGCCTGGGAAAGTTTAGATTGGATATTAAGGAAAATTTCTTCACTAAAAGCACTGTCAAGCACTAGAATGGGCTGCCCAGGTCAGTGGTGGAATCACGATCCCTGGAGGTGTTTACAAGCAATGTCCTTGTGGCACTGAGGGAATGGGTTAGTGGTAGCTTGGCAGTGCTGGGTTAATGGTTGGACTCGGTGATCTTAGAGGGATTTTCCAACCTGAATGATTCTATGATATCAATTAAAATGCCATCTTACTGTGATACTGTCAGCCATGTGACATCAGCTGATGTGTAAAGTACAGGTACAACCACCTCAATGCAAATTATGAAACATTTAACAGATTTGCTCTTAGCAGCACATATCCCCTAAGAGGTCTTATAATTTCATCACATAATGGGGCTTGATGTGGAACTATTTCTCTCAATTGGCAGTTTTGCCATCTCTCTCCTATGTAGCTAAGAGCAGAGGAGATGAATGTACTGCTTCCCCACCATGTATGCTGAAAATTTTTGTAATGTAATTTAGCCTTCTGTAGGACCAGAACTGCTCAATCCAGTTTTGGTATTTATTTACTGATATCAATTAGAAATTAGTTTTTCACTTAAGTAGTGTTACAGCCAGAAGAAGGGCAAAGGGAAGAAATATCTATGAACTGGACATGCAAGAATCTGAATTATTTTGTGCTTGCAACTGTTATGCAGAACAGGTGACAGTGATACAAAGACCAACAACCTGTGTTAATCCTGATTCTTAAAAAAAAACAAACTTACCATGGATTAATTTTCTAGCCTATTCTTCCTCATTTACATAAACTGCAATCCATGCATTGGAATAGAAGCAGCTCTGCTTGCAGCAGTGCAGAATGGTGTAGTAATTACTGCATTCCAGCTGAGCTAATGAGTTTTCATCTCCACACTGTCCACTCCTAACGGTAGACTAGCTTAATAGTTATTTATTTTGACTAATCTCCCATCGAAGTTGTTCCCCTTAGTCTCCTCCATTATGCGATTTAGATGGAGAATCATTCTAGTGCTTATTTTTTATTATAGTGGTTATGGAACATTACTGGAATTAAATATAGACATATTAAGGAGTCTGGCACAGTAAATACTGCACTTGTGAAGCTTGGGGGTTGAGAGATGGGAACAAAACCTGTTTCTCTAGCACCTTCCCATGTTCCCGGCTAAATAAAGCAGAGGTTCAAACCCCGGGCTGCTTATCTGTAGCACTGTTTGTTTCCCTCTGTTAAAATTTACTGGGCACAGATGAATAATTAAAGTTCTCCTGCCCACAGTTGTTGCCACTTGAATAAATATTCCCACCAATGGAAGGGATCCAGAGCCCCTGTATTTTGCTCAGCTCAGACCTCTGCTCAGGGCTGCAGGCACTGCCAAGGCTCTGCAGCCCATGAGCTGCATCCACCCCAAAAAATGCTGCTTGACCTTTTGCCGAATTGTCACCCAGCACCAGCGTGAGCTGCTGGCACTGGGAGAGACCTCTGCAAATACTGCCTGCCCAGGGAGGGCTGCCCATCTACCCTGCTCATTAGCTGGAAATGTGCTGCCCGTAAATGAGGCCAAATCAGGTCAGGGGAATTGCTGGGCAGCAGCACCTGCTCATTTCACATCTAAATTTGACCTACTCACTCTCTGGAAGCATGGTATTAGTGATTCTGTCCTGCTTCTTACTAAAGCTCATTTATTGTTTATAAAGGGTTAATGAATGATTAATAGCTATTTTAATGCATTTTAATTAATTGCCGAAGAGGTCAATAGGTTGTTTAGAAACATGGCTTGTAGCCATGTATGACATCTTCTATTGTGTTCATAACTGCCTGTCATGCATACAGTCTAAACATGTTTTATATCCCCTATAAATAATGTATGAACCTATTGTAAGGCATTTAGAAACAGCATTTCAGGATGGGCTGAGCCCAACAGCTCTTACTCTGATTTGCAGTTTTAACTCATCTGAATTCATATTGCATTGACTTGAAGAGCACTGACCCCGCTGCCTCTGTAACCTGTGATCCTGCTATCACCTGCTTGTAAGATGGTGTCTGAAAGAGGCCTTTCCCATGAAGAACAGGCAAAATCTGGAAAGATTTTAAAAGCTTAAGTAGCTGGATCAATCTCAAGAATAACAGTTGAAGCAACTGAATTAGAGCTGGTTCTGTAGACTGGCCTATTCTTTATATATAATTTTTTAAATTTTAGTATACATTGATTTGTGAGTGAATGGGTGGATCATGAAACTATGGCCCTGAAGAATTACACAGCAGATCAGGAGGAGAGAGGACCTGTCTATGAGAATGAATATCTTACCTTACTCCATGCAGGTGCTCTGAAAACAGTAAGCTGCCACAGTGGTAAATTCAAGCCCCAACCTTCCTCCCAGCTTTGGTTGTGTCTGGTGGGATACACTGCCTTGGTACTTCACATCATGAAGGCTGGCCAGCATGTTAAACAGCCAAGCCAAGTTCCCTCTCCTGGGTATTCTCTGCCTTCCTCTGCCCACAGGCACAGATGATGGATGTCCTTGACCCCATGAGGGTGCTGGCTGTGTCACACTAGCGAGGATGGTGGAGTTAGGGAAAAGCTCACACACACAAATGCAATTGAAGGCCACAGACTTGATTAACTTATTATTTTTCCTACTGTAAATGAAGAGCCAGGACATCTGGTGGTAATGATCTAAATGCACTTCTATCCCATTGCAACACAAACACGAATTCCCAGGTCACCTAACTCGGCTTCATGTAATTATGAAAGCAGCTATTAGTGGCGAGGAAGATAAGTAGCAGAGGCTAGTCCCATATATTGGAAATCATTCTCTGGTACAGATAATGACATGAAAAAACAGATACAAACCAGCAGTGGAGGCTGAACTGCTTCAAGAGAGCTCTGGGGTGGCTGTTTGGTCTGTAGAACTGAGAAAACAAGTAAAAGAAACACCTGAGTAAATATTTCAAGGACTGTTGAATTGGCAAGCACCTTATGATGTTCAAGTGCTTTTTGCCATGGCAAGAGCAGACAGCAGTTTAACTGCTACAGGTTTGGTGGTTTTGTTTTTTTAATATAAATTGATTTATGGCAAAAGAATGTAGAGCATATTAGGAACCTTCAAACTGGAAAGGAAAAGATGTGACAACGTGAGAACCAGCATCAGGAGGAGCTCAGGCAAGTGGCCTGTGTGAAGATGTCCCAGGGCACAGAGCTCAAGGGAAGATGTGACACTGAGGCTTCCCCCAGCACACAAGGTGGGCCTGCTCTGGATAAAGCTGCTGAGGTGCTGCTGGCCATCTAACACTGTGTCAGTGTGGCTCTGTCACTGCTAGAAGGCAGGTGAGCTTGTCCCAAAATACTTTGGATACCTTGGTCCTGCACTGATGCAGAAGCATCATGACTTGTGTCTTGGCTCATGCTCTCACTGTCTTCACAGCTCTGCTTCCTCACTCCTAAACTGGAGCAAACATCCCAGCTGATGTCAATGGGCTTCTGGAGAAACAATAAAATATCAACCACATTTCAGCAAATTTTCTGGAGATTTAACTCCAGTGAATGGAAATTCAGAACGAATTTTTTTTTTAGTTCAATCCTATAGACAGTGAGCAGGCTACAGCAGAGTAAATTTATCTTGGCTTACAAATATATTAGCTGCATGGTTAATAGTCCTGGATGAACTATGGATTTTCTATCTGCTAAGCATATTGCTTAATTCTTCTACATCCGCCTCCTTTTAGCCCTCCCAATCCAAAACCTAATAATTGTATCTGAATTTTCGGTTACAAATGAGAAAGAAAGGTCAAAAAAAAGACCAAAAGTAGTAATAAATACTATTGTCATATGGAAAGTTTTTCCTTCTTTCCCAGCCTCCAAATCACAAATGGAATGTGGTGGGGACAAAAAAAGAAGAAAAAAAACCAGATGAAAAAGCAGATCAAATATTTATGTTGCCTGCAGTCATACTGGGGGTCTTTCCAAGAATCGTTCATCCTGATTTATGTTCAATCCTGATTCAAATGGCATGAGAACTTCTAGCATAAAATGAAGCCTGGCTGTATTTGGGGAGTGAATCATAAACCTTTCCAAGAAAAAACATGATTGTGTATATGGAGTGCAGGCAATCACTTATTGAAAATTAATATTTTTGTTCTTTTTTCTCCACATTCAAAGAAAAAATATGAAAAATTGTGGTGAAGTGTTTTGTTTGCAGACAAAGATAATTTAAAGATTAGATTAATTTTGCTTTCACTACTGAATTTGCATATATTAAACACAGTTTTAACACTTATAAATAAAACATTTTCAGGTACAAATTAAGTCTTGTCATCAGGAAGAGACAGGTTTGTGGGCTCAGTATTAGCCTTCAGTCTGCACTTGTATATCAAAAGGTATAACTGTACTAGAAGAGTTCTGACTCTTGTTAACAGACCACAGTTTCTGATGGGGATAAAGTTATGCTGGGATTAATGATCCCTATGCTGGTTTAGCCTCTTTCTTTCCTAAGTATGAATAAATCAATGTTTTACTGCTAGAAAAGGATCTGCATCAGGGTTAGGTTTGTACAACTCCGCTAATTCTAATATAAAGTGGTTTAAATCCTGTGCAGAAAAACAGAGCATAAGAAAGTTTCCTGAAACTTCTCATGGCTAAACAAGAATGTGCAGAAAAGAACTGACTCATTTTGTAGAAATAAAATGAGTGAAATCCTTTCATTAGGTGAGGTGGTTGTCTGGTGAAACAGAATAGGGCTGTGAGGACAGAGTTGTTTGGGGTGGCTTTTTTAAGCAGGCAGTCTCTGAAATACAGTCAATTTCTTTTTGTAGGTGTCATGTGATTCTCTTGTAAGCAAAAGTGGCTGCTAAGATATTGCCTTAAAAAATTGCAATTAAATAAGGTGAATCAATGAAGTAGAATTGGGAATTATTTGCACCTTCAAGCTGTTTATTTAGCTTAAAGCACAAATCCAGCATTACAGCCTAGAATCAAAGGTGCTATTCTCTTTGAAAAGCATTATCTTTTCTATTCTTTCCAAGAAAAATTAAGAGAAAAAAGAAATTAAAAACTAAGGCTTGAGAGCTGAAGTTTTCCAACTAATTTCACTTTTAAATAAAAAGGTGCAATGTTTTTTCTGAAGTATGACTATTTAGAGCAGTGCTTTGCCTCATATGAACTTTCTCATCTAAAGGGTGCTGTTTCTTTTCCTTTAAACAAGATAAGACTACAGAAATTACTGCTTCCCTTATTTAAAAAACATACTCTTTTTATCTCACAAGGGTTAAGAGTTAACTAACATTCCATGTGCTGGAAAGCAGAATTTGTAGAGTGAACAAAACCAGTTATAATATCCCACAGAAAAGGGAAACAAGGGACACCAAAGGTTGGGAGTCATCAGGGTCAGGAAAAAACACAGCAAGGCTTGTAAGGAAGGGATGCTGAATGTGTCTTTGATCTTTTAATTATGAAATTTTTTTCTGAAGTGTTGCAATCACTCACAGAATGTCTTGCTTCCAGCATTTGATTATTTTTCCTCTGATTGTCTCATTTTTTGTCATCATCCATGCCAAAGAAAATCCAGGCATAAAAATTTATTGCATAAAAGAGACAATCTAATAAAAAAATACAGAGACAGGAGCCTCCCATGTCACAGCTTTGGTCTGTTTGTGTCTCTGTATTTGCCTCAGGAAAAACCTCCTCACTCTTGCAGGGTCATATAGGAGTTTGCTGGTACTGGCCCGTGTTATTTGCTGTTTATCAGTCATGTCTTCTTTCTTCACATGTAAATGATTTTTTTTGTTGTTTTTTAAGCAGTTTGCTGTCTTCTATCTTGAATGGGTGCAGTCTTCCTATGTATTATCATTCTCCTTTAATATCCAGGTTCAATAAGCAAACCATCATAACTTGTTTCACAGAAAGTAATGGAACAAAAATTATTCAGATGAGACTATATCCTGAAATCTTACTCAAAGCTCCTGGAGATTAAGATTGCAAAGATCTAAGAAAGTCCCAGAGATCTGGCTTTGGACCAACAAAAATTACATCACAATTAATTGTGACACTGCGGGGGGGTGGGGGCGGGGATGAGAACAGGTTGTGGGCAATGGGGTAGAAATGCTGTGCTGCCCTCCTTTATCAGATGTAAGAGCACAGAGATGGTGGGCTGTTGGTGAGCGGTTTCCTTAGATAAGCACAACAAAAATGTGCAGAGATGTCCACAAAACTTGTACAACATCCACAAATCTTGTGCTTGTTCAGGACCTGCAGGAAACAGAAGCCAGTCCTGGGAGGAGGAGCAGTCTTGTTTCTATCTGACCTCCCCACATCCCAAAGCCGCTCCTCCTGCAGAGGTTCTTAGGGGTATTTTAAATCCCACCACACAACATCATATAACATCAACACCAATCTGCATGGAACCTGAACCATGACAGCAATGTCTTTGGGGTACTAAACCCCTAGGGTTGCTGTCCCCTGGAGAAACATGTAGTCTGTTTCCAACATGAGCAACAGTCTCCAGGTGCTCTTCTGCTTTTCACTCCTTTACTGTCAGTTACACAGAAGGGCAGTGCCCAAACAATGAGGTGCAATTGATAGAAATGAGATAGGGCTGTTGCTGTTGGTTTGTTTGCTTTAAAAAATTTCCCATAAGGGACAGCTGAATGGGAACCTCAGTCTGGAGCCTGTAAATTTTATCCTGTCATCAGTCTCTTAAGGCTCAATAAAACAGCATTGAGTGTTCATTGCTTCTTGCTACGATGGTTCTTATCCTGGTACCTGTGAAGTGTCTGTTCTTGGAAGTCTCAGAGACCTGGCTTCTAATACATCTCTCCAGAGGCTCATCTGACAGCAAAGCATGTGCATGTTCTCAGCTCAAAGTAAGGAAAGTTCAGGCTAAGGTTCCTTGGTGAGAAAAATCGACTTTTAGATGAAAAGAAAAAGTGAGAGGAAATGAAAGACAGTTTTATTTTTAGGAAAGAACTTGACTTTGAGTAAAAATTGTTGCAGAGCTTGGGACTGTTGTTAGCAAAGAAAGGGTTTGTGGTCTTGTAAGAACTTTATAGTATTGCTGGTTCTCTGCTGCATGGTGATTCTTTCATATTTTTTTGTTTGTCTCTGTAAAAAGCTTCTGTCTGGAGATTGGCTGTGATTTGATAGCATTCTTCTAACCTGCCTGTCCATGACAAATTCCTCAGCACTTCAGAACATCTAAAGTGTGTTTAGAGCCTTGGAAGGTTTTTTTTCTGTCTTTATTTCTCCCTAAGTCACAGGATGTCCAGATTGTGCACCCAAGAAAAGCCACAGTATTGGAGTGCTTCCAGCAGCCTGAGAACTGCATTTTGGTCAGGGCAAAGAAAAGAACACGCTCTATGTAGGCATACTTGTGCACAAGAGGCAATATTCTGTCTCTAAAAGATAAGCATCTGACAATTGATTGCAGGATAAAATGCCACCTGCATACTTGTACCAAGATGGAGCACTTGATGCTTTTGTCCCTGCAGCTGCACCTGGAACCCAGAGTGTGAGGACTGAATGCACTGTGCAGATTTCTATCTGCACTATTTCGTTTGCTGTATGTTGACAACTGACATGGAGTAGCCATTGGTACCACAGAAATCACCTTTTTATTGTCCCCTTCCAGAAGGGTCATAACAACTGCACAAACCTCTTTGATCCTGTTTGACTTGCCCCCTGATGCCTGCTGTTGTTGCCTCTGTTTTTCAGCTCGTCATGAAGTTATCACCAAAGAGATCCTTGAGCTGGATACATGGCAGAACCAGTGGAACGTGGTGGCCACCAACGTCCTCATGCACGACACTTACGATGTTTGCCTTGTTGCTCGGCTGAACCCGCGGGATCTCATCCCTCCTCCCCCAGACTTAGTGGACCAATAGAAGCTCAGTGACTCTCCGTGCTTCCAGGTTCTGCAGAAACTGAAGAATTTGGGGAGATAAATGTTGCTTTGGCTCTGGATCACAGCTGAGTCCCACAGAGAGAAAATGGCAACACATGCTTAAGGACAGAACTGCCTTTGAGCTGTGCTTCTCTGATGATGCTTAATTTGCGAGTACTGGTGGTCTGGACCTTTGTGGTTGAAAGTCAAGGTTGTCCAGCCTTTGTGTGTGGCTCTTCATCTTCAGTCTGGCTGTGCAGCCCCTTTCTATCTGAGCAGCAGTTAGCTGAGTGTTTTATCAAGACTGAATTTATATCACCTGTAACTCTTAAGTGCAAGCAAAGAGGTGCTGGAAGCTACCGACTGTATAAATGAGTGGGGTTATGAAGCATAGCCATATACTAAAGTTTCACTTGAAGTGCTGAAGTACTTCACTAGGGTAGTAGAGGTAAAAGGATTTGGTCCTGAATCCTGATCCTGGTATTTTTTCCTCTGCTTGAGATGTGTATTGAGATCCATGATCATCTGTCAACCAGTGGAAAAACAAAAAGCTAGAATAATTTTTTTAATGTTAAGATATATTCATAAAGCTCTATGTTGCTCTTCTGCTGATTTGGAAGATAATGACTTTCTTTTAATAAGCTGTTTACCTAGTGATTGCTGTCTTAGCTACGGGGGTGGTCCCTTTCACTGGCTGCTCTCTTAATGGATTATATAGCTCCTCTGAAAATAAGTTTCATGAATCACAATGTTTTGAATCACCTGGTCAGAAATTCAGTTCTCATTTGCAAATGTCTGTAGCTCTCCCTACAGCTTTTCAAGTAAACTCTAGCTCCAGCTTCAAAGAAAAACTATTTCACCTCCAGTCGTGCTCAGCTGGAGCTAGTACCTTTGCAATTTACTGTCATTTAATGTGTAGAGGCTGAAAGCAAAGGAAATATTGGAAAATGGCAAAAATATACATAGGAAGTAGGCGGCAGTACACTTCCCTTCTCTCTCGGTGAAAGTCTCAGTGTGTACTGCCCTGCCTGGGGTGGGATGGAATGGTTCACTAATCACCCATGGCTGCACCCATAGCACAGGCCAGGCTGGGGCTCTGTGTTTGTGCTGCTGGAGCAGGGGCACCCAGCACGGTGTGGAGCTCTGGCTCCTGACAGGCTGCCCTGTCCTGCCTAAGGAATTACCTTCAAACCTTATTTTCAAGTGTTCCACAATGTCCTATGTGTTTTATATACATATGTATAACATTATTTTTAGAACTTCTTTACTGACAGCAGTAAGATCCTTTTTAAAATGTACCTGGCAGCTCTGTCTTCTGCATAGCTCATCAAAGTACTTCCAAAAAAAGTGTTGGTCTTTAAATAATTGGAACTATTCTGGGTTTCAAGTAAAAAAGAACCTTAAATTCCTTGCTGAGCTAAGGAACAAATGGGGAAATCTTTTAGTACTCCCCTACATCTTATTCTTCTCCAATTTTTTGTTGGCTGTAGCGTTCTCCTCAGAAGCTCAAAGTTTTCTCAAAAGTTTTGTGCAAGTCTCTTCCCCTAATCCCATTTCTTCCTCAACCCTTATCTGACCAGCCCTTAAACTGCTTTGTTTCTCCTTCAGTTCCCCAGAAGCTGGGAACAGCTGCTTGGGGTGTTCATCAGCTCCAGACCTTGCAGAAGCCTATTGCTCCAGCATCAAACAAGCTTTGAAGGACAAAAGGAAGATCACCCCTCCTCCCTGGATTTGAGGACACTCGTTTTTGGGCAGGTTCTAGCCCCAGCCCAAATTCTGCTGTTCATTCTCATACAAAGTGAAACCTGCCTGCTCTGCAATGCTGCAGGTCCTGTGGCTATGGCTGGGCTTGGGAGGTGAGCTGCATTCCACTCAGCCCTGCCGCTGTCTCGCTGTGTGGTGCTGGTAAGTTTGACGTTAAATGCCTCTCATACTGTGCGTGCCACGGCTGTAATGACTGCAGGCACAAGCCATTATCATTATCTCTGATTCCTGAACACTGGTTCCTACAAAAACTGCCTGAAGCACAGAGGGAGGCGTCTTCATTATTGCATTATAGCTCACGTCTTAAAGCCAGATTTCCTCCTGCATTTTCAGTCAGGCCAGGTTTCACTAAAGAACTGGGTCTCTAATTTATCTCATTTTAATATCGATATTTTTTCTCCACTTTGTCCTTTTCTAGTAATTCTTTATAATAATACAAGTGATTTCACCAGCTTTTCTGTGGAATGCATTATTCAAACTGGCCTCCCAAGGCTGCTGGCTTTTCATTATCAGGGTCCAAGTACAGCCACTAAAGTGCCAGTCAGCTGCACTATTTTATTTTCTCATTCAGCAACTTCATAGTAGAGGAAATGTATTTCATCCATACATGCAGTAATGTGAGAGGAAACCACTTCCCACATACACAAATTCCTGACTCATTCCTTTCAAATGTGGCTGAAACAACTGCTGAATCCAAACATAAAAAGCTATGATACCCATTCAATAAGCTTTTCCAGGCTTCCCAGTATGAGGAGGAGGATCACAGGGAGATGTCTTGCAACTAGAGCACAGATTGGAAATTTGAACCTCTGGGGTGTGTTTTCAGTTCAGTTACTGCATTTACTAGTCTTGGACATCTGCTCTTCCTGCCCAGGTTCACCCATAATAATAATACATCTCTATTCATTTCATGGGTCTGTCTTGCCATGTTTAGAGGGGTTGGCTCACATGTGTGTAATGTTATATTGAGATCCACATCAGATGGCAGAACAGTAACAGTGTTGGACTGCTCTCACCTCTCTGAGTTTTGGTAACATACTTGTCCACAGTATTCAGAAACTGAACCTTACTGGGCAAGGAGAGACTGGATGTTTGCAGCTAACAAGGGCATTTTGTTTACTCCTTCATAGAAAAGCAACACCACATATGTAATTGTTGATGTGTTAAGTAGAAGGAGGAATGTAGGGCTTATTACATGTACCTTCATAGCCAGTCTCACTTGTACACAGG
The DNA here is from genome assembly GCA_013397935.1 of Dasyornis broadbenti. NCBI lineage: Eukaryota > Metazoa > Chordata > Aves > Passeriformes > Dasyornithidae > Dasyornis > Dasyornis broadbenti. The sequence continues at coordinate 3,363,875 of VZRN01005367.1, forward strand.
CAGAACTAATCTCAGCAAATTGAGAGGTCACTAATTGAGGCTAAATTTGAACAGTAGTAATTAGAAGGATGAATGAACTGTATTTTTCTCAAAGCAGATTTGATTTAATAACATATTCCACTTGGATAGACACAGTTGCTACGAAGTAAAAAAAGAGAAGGTGCTTTGCAGAAGTGTAGTAGATTTACTGGGTAACTGAGACCTGAATTTAGATGATCTACCACATGTTTGATAGGAAAGCTTCAGTTCTCTGGGGAGATCTGTGACAAATCTGTGACGCATTTAACTAGCCACCAAAAGGCCCTGCTGCATCCAAGGAGTCACCTACAGAATATGCATAAAAGGGTTTTAAAATATTGTTGAAGTGTAAACAATGTGGCATCTACTTGTTCAGCTCCTGAATTAAATAAAACTAAGTAAAATTTAAGGGGTTCTTAATTTGCTTATTCCTTGAACACCCTTCGGTAATGACACCTTTTAAGGTTGTATTGCTCACTTAACTTAATTGAACAGGCTACAGGCCCACTACAAAGCATATAGGGAAAGGTAAGAAGATAAAAAAGTAGGAAGAAAAGTGACTTTTAAAGGTGTCTTGATTCCAGCTCCTCTCTTCTATCAGCTGGAACACACCTCCACTCAGGAAAAGCTATGGCCATCTTGCAGTTGTGAGATGTGATTTTAAGCTGAATAGATGTACCCAAGCCAGATGTAATGATCAGCAGTGAAGATTCAATAGTGCAGGTGCCAGCTGTCAGAGCAATTCAGTGTGATCTCTAGCTGGCTTGGACAGCCCATGCTGAAGCCCAAGCTGTTACATGCTCACTGCTCTCATTAATTATCAGGCTCAGCTGAAGCTAACTAAGGTATTCACTCATGTTGCAGTCAGAACTCCTAAACAGGCATAAAAAAGACTAAATCTGTAGTTCAGCTGCAGGACTTGAAAAAGCCCTTTGCAGCCGGATCATTTTGTAGTCCATGTTGCCATGAAGCTACAAATTGCTTATACTGGCACAGCACAGACAGAGGCACAGAGAACAAGTGCTTGCTAAGGGGTGTGTGGCACAGCAGCTGCTTGTGCCAGCACTGCCACTTGAAAATTCACTCCTCAAAGCACTCCTTGATGCACCAGCATTCACCTCAGCTCTGGAGCCAGCCCACTGTAAAGCCAGCTCTTTGCAGTGCTCTGAGGGGACAAACACTCAAAGGCTATACAAATATGGAAATTGCTCCAATGCCTTGTCATAGCTGGTGCATAAATAGCTTACAGCTTGATGGCTTCTCGGGCTCTTACACAGAGATGCCAAATAGCAGATGAATAAAACCACAGGACAGGAAATTCACCCTCTTTCCAGTATTCACAGATGATAAAACCTTCCTGACAGTTATTGTTCAGTATTTTTCTGAAGGGGCGAAGAATCCACCACTGTCCAGCACTGCAGCATGGAGCAGCCATCTGATGCCCAAAATCACAGCCCTCTTGCCAGGAAATTTGCCATACTAATGCTGCTGCCCTGAGCAGCTCAGTCTTTAATCTGATTTCTTTGTTTCTTATTTCAGGCAAGCTGCTGTAACAGCAATGTTCACTAAAGGCTGCTAAGCTTCTTGGCGTGTCTGTAAAACTCAGGCGTGTTAGCAATTCTCTTGCTCTTCTTAGTTGGCCAGCGTCCTGCTCACTTGCATTTAAGGAGGACTTTAATGTGTTTGTACTACTCTGATATTGCACAGATCAGCATGTAGTTACTGTTTTATTTCCCTAGCTAAGTAAATATTGATAAAGATTTATATGGCCTACTTTCATAAAGAAAGTAAGTCTTTATAAATAAAAATTCAAAGTGAAGCTATAGCTTGCTTTTTTTGGAGCCATGTGTGCACTGTGTATTTAATCATATTTCTGTTGTTATTGGATTTACTGGATACATTTTATAAAGTGCATTAGGAGATCCACAGGGATGTCTACTCAGAGGATGTGACCCAGCAGGATTTTTGGCCAATGATGGAAATAGAAGCAGGGTCAAACCAAGCCTGTTAAATGTTAGCATTTTAAAAAGCCTTCTCTGAGACTAAGAGATAAATAGTAAGCAAAAGTCAATAAAAAGAAGTGTTATATTGTAATTTATATCTAATTTGGATTTAAACTGCAATTTTTACAAGGAAAGAGATATCAAAATATTTTGTATGCCCAACCAAATGCAAACCTGAAAATATCCAGCCGCTGAAAGTCACCGTAGTTGCACTGAAAAATATGGGTGAATAATTCTAGAGAAGGAACCAACTATTGGCAACAACATAAAACCCACTGTTGAACCATCCATAAAGATCATCTGCTCTATTTAAATGATAATATGTTTTTGACAGATCTCAACTCTACACAAATTCCGTATCAGTAAACCAGCTGAGACAAAACCGGAGTCAGAGAACATTGGAAATATTGCTGCCTGGGGACAGCCCACAGTCTGACTGCAGAAGTGCTGGTCACTGGGTTAATGACGCATTGAAACCCTTTTGTAGTACGAGGGGAAAAAAAATCCATTAGAAAAACCTACAGAGACATCCAGCTCTATGACCTAACTGCTGCTGTTTCTGCCATACAGTGGATTATTATGGAGATAAGCATGCATGACAAAAATGTTATAATAATCTTTAAAAATGGGAGACTGGAAATGCAATGCTCTTTTACTTGCAAAGGGTTTCTCATACAAGTGTCCCTGGGAGATGTTTTATAATAAAGTTTGAATGAAATACAATAAAAATCAAATCAAAGCTCATTCACTACATACCAAACGGAACAGCTCAGGTTTCAGCTTTGGTTTTAAAGCCAGGAAGATAATTTACTTGATGAATTTCTGCTGCTGCTCAGAATTCCGGAAAAAAGAGAAAGACAGTCGCTCAAAAGGTAGTTTACAAACAGTTTGGATTTAAAAGCTGATGTTGTCAAGGCATCAAAATTGAAAGACTCACAGAATTATTCACCAAGAGTTTCAAATATCCATAAAATAAGCAGAAATCAGCTCTATTCCAGGATCAAAAGCAGAATTTTACATGTACAGCATTTTCTTTTCAAGTATGCACATGATAATTACTGCATGCAGAAACGGCAGTGTATTACATGTTTCATTTGCATGAAAAAGCCATGCAGCTACAGGCAGAGCTCAGCGCCACTCTGTGTGCACCCCAGCAGTACAGCTTTGTGTGCAAGAGGGCAGTGCAACTCCATAGCCCTGTGTGCATGAGGTTATTCAAATTCAACATCCAAACTTTGATTTGAAAAACAACAGCTGACGCAGAAGTCCAATGTTCACGTTGTTATTTGACACCTGTCAGAACTTTCCAGCTGGACTAGAGGGACCCAGTGTCAGGTAGGATTTGCTGACTTGAAAATCAAACAGGCTCCTCTTATTGGCACTTTTCTATTCCCAAATACAGGTCCAATGTGGTTTTAGCATGGAAGGTATTTTTGCTAATGCTTCATAAAATTCTAGATGAAATTAAGGCTGTGCCAAAAGCTGTCTCTGCAAAGGTGTAAAGGCTCTCAGGTTAATAGCGATGATTTCCAGCCCTGGCCAATTTCCATATGGGGAATGTTACAATCAAGCTGCAGTGATTTTTATGTAAATGAGTCCATTATCAGAGCTATATGTATCTGGTTACTAGTCTATAGGCCCTTAAGGGAAATTGGCATCAGTATTTGCAAGGCAAGCACCTTTTTCCTTGATGTGCCAAACACTGTTGTTTGTTGGTTTTTTGAGTTTTAGCAATGTTTCCGGGTCAATAATTTGATGATTAAAACCCAGATCATATAAGCAAAAGCTAGTTCTTAATCTCCAGAAATACGAAAATGTTTAGTTTAGTTAGCCCTATTATAATTTTTTTTTTTAAAGAATCTAGTTAGATAAGCCACAGAAAAACAAGTAGGGCATGAAAAATAACCAGACTATCTTGAAAACTTCAGAAACCTTAAAAAAGCAGGAATAGAACACCTGGGAAGCATTTAGATGGTACAAACACTTTAACCGTGGGCTGTGGGCCTTTCAATCTTGCTGAAACACTCACCTGTTGGTTCACCATGAGCAGGTACAATTTGCAGGCTGTCAGCTGAGAACCAGCCATTATCAATGGTCTAGTCTAGAGTGCTGTGGCCAACAAGTCACCAGCACTGCATCCCTCAGGGAAGGATGTAAAACAACTTCATTCTTCTTGCATATACTTCAACTTCCCGTATTGCATGTACTGGTGGTGGCAAGTATCTGTCTGACCTTGCTGGCTAATCTGCATAATTTTACCATAATTTGTCATAATTTGCCCCCCTCGTGGCATGGTTTAGCAAACAGAAGGTAGCTTTATCACAGAGCTTTTTCTGAATCAACAGTGCTGCTCTCATTGCAAAACTACATGTTACCTTTTGTTTCTACTTGAAATACTGAAGTTTCATTTGAAGATGCGGGATGAAACAATGCTCCTATTGCAGCTTTGTTGTTGTTCTTTGACAAGATCAGGGTTTACCCACTGACTCTGCATTCCACAAAGTGTGTGTTATATAGAAGGTCTGTTTTATCAAAGCCAGAAATCAGGATGAGAAAGCACTGCTGTAATGCTGCCAGCTGGGAGCATGGCTCGTTAAAGGTACAGTGTTACACTGTATTTTAGATACCTTATTAAGCATTGCCATAAATACATGGAATAAAATTATGCTCTAGGAGCACCTGAGTGAACAAATTTGAGAAATAGGGGTGTGAGTCATAACAGGAGTTCAAGATTCAAAACGTTTCATGCAAAGCAGTAGCAAGATATTCAGTTAACCTCTCATGTCCTGATAATTATATTGGAAATGCTTTAGTGCGTTGCAGTTTTGGACTTATGCCTGGCGGGGAAGTTAAGCTTATTTCTTCTGATATATTCTATTTAATAAGTGGTTTGGATATCTCATTTTAGATACTGAAATTGGAAATCTTTTTCCAAATGGGCACAGCTATGAAACAACCAAATGCAGGGCCCAGCACTTCACGATTGTTGAACCTCATACAACTGGCCTTGGCCCATCCGTGCAGCCTGTCCAGATCCCTCCGTAGTGTCTTGTCTGGCAGATCAACACTCCTACCAAACTTGGTGTCATCTGCAACTTACTGAGGGTGCCCTCGATCCCCTCGTCCAGGTCTCTGATAAAAGTATTAAACAGAACTGGCCCCAGTGCTGAGCCCTGCGGAACACCACTTGTAACTGGCAGCTGCTTGAAGTTTCTCAGGCAAGCTGGGAGATTGTCTCCTGATCACAAACCTCAAGGGAAACTCTAGCTCTGTGGAAATCAATGGAGTCTGGCTGTTGGCTTAAAGGAGCTAGCAGCTAAGTCTCTTTTAGGTTAGTTGCATAGCAAACAATTTACTTTAGGAATGTTGTCTACTCAGGGTTTCCTGAAGGTCATCCTTATGTTTGTGCTCAGCTGTCATTCAGACCATGAGCTTCCACTTGTGACCTTGTTTCACACATGTTATCACCTCTAGAGCCCATCTACCTGCATAAATAAATGGCAGGGACATCTGACGAGCACCTGTCAAACAGCCTGAGAGACAGCATGGGGGGTGGCAGGCAAAGGGGATGTCAAGTATGTCACAGTTGTGGTTGGTCCCTGGAATGCTCTACCAGAGCACTGGAGATGCAGCTGCTCCATCTGAGCAGGATTTCATGGAGCTCCCCATGTGCAGATCTTTTCAGGTAACTCACAGCACTGCTGTACTCTCTAGAGAGAGGTCACAGTGGTCTCCTGAAGCACAGTGTGGGGCCCTGGGGTCTATCTGCAGGAAGCTTCGTGCAGGACTATGGACTGTATCCCATTACACTGAACACATGGACTTCTGGTCCTGAAGTGGCCCTTGGGCATTGATGAACTGTAACAATTAAATAATGCCAGTAATAAAACTTGCCTATACAGTTATGTGCATTTCCTGCAAGCTGAGAAGGCACCATAAGTAAAGCAGTTCTTCCACCTTGTGGTTACACGGACAACTACTGGCAGAGAACTGAATACAAGCACTGCAGCTGAACAGACCCAGCACCAGCAGGGCTATTGCTCTCCAGGACCCCTCTTGCAGATTGATGGTACAAATATGAGCTAGCCTTGTTTTGTAAGGTGAACATCTGTGTCTGCGTGTGTGCACTTACACACGTGTGTACAAACAATGGCTTTGCAATGCCCTCTGGCCATCCCAGCCTGCAGGTGCTTTGAGACCAGGATCCCAACAGCTGGAGAGACTCCTTCACCCTCTCTGGAAAGGAAAGGCCTTTACTCAGCGCAACAGCCAATCCTTGGCACACTGATGAAATGTACTGGTGTGGGAACAGGGTGTGAGCAAGTCATAGACATGACAAATGTGATCTCTGCAATGAGAGATTGTAGCTGGTTTCTGCAAGCAATGACTGGAACAAAAAGGAGCCATTTAGAGGCAGAGAAAAATTCATCTATGCTGCTCTCCCCATTTCTACTCTCTGCCCCTATTTTCTACTTTTTACCTCTAGCTATTGAAGCAATCATGTAGTCTTTGCTATTTGCATCAGGGTACAATTCAGCACAATTAAGTCCAGCATCTGTAGTCAGTCACCACAGAGCAAAGCTTGATTTGAAAAGCAGTAATTAAATGTCAGTTTTGCACTAATGCAATAGAGGCATATTGAGATATATAATTTTGCAGTAAAGGCTGAAGATTTGCACTGTGTGAGACAGTGGAACACACTGGCTAACAAACTTCAGTGCCAGTAAGTGAATACTAATGTTTTTAATGGTCCTAAACGACATTATTTCTGAAGCAGGATTGGCTTAGTTATATAAGAGGGACTGATTTGGTTCAAAGAAGAATAGCAAAACATGAAAAGAACAAGCTGTTTTAATTCTACATCTACTTCTCAGATGTTGCTGTTTGTCTAACAGCATTAATAAAGAGCAGTTTATTAATTACATGCTATCCTCCTCCTCATCATCATCATTCCAGTTGTACCAGCTGGCACCACTCTACACTGAGTCCTCTTGCAGTAATAGGTGTTTCCAAAACAGTGTAAAAATCAGCGCTAGAGTATAAAATTCCATTTTTGTCACACTGTCTGCAATTGGCTGCCAAAACAGTTCCCCAAGACAAACTGTCAAGGTCGGGGAGTCATACCAAGCCAAAATTTGACTCAGTGTCTCACATGGCTTTACTGTAATAATGCCCCAACAACTGTATCTTCAGTTTCTTTCACTCTTCAGTTCTGCAGAGTGGCACCTGATTATACAAAGGAACTGAACTTGTCTCCTCTCTATTTTTTTACTACAGTTGGCAAAACAGTTTCTCTTTTTCACTGTAGGGTCTGAAGTAAGCTTGCTTTCAGCATCCATTTTTCTCTACCTAGAATTGAACTTCAATGGCAAATTTCACCTTCAGGACTGTACGCAAAATGTGAATTTGTTCAGGCACAGGATGGACACAATAGAGATGCAGGCAAAGTTTAATGAGTTTTCATCCTCCCTGTCTAAGTAGACAATTCTATGTAATTATAAGGTTATTTTTTTTTTACAGTAGGGAACCAAATTATCTTAATGTCTAAAATTATTTTTAAAAATTAAAAAAGAAGAACACAAGAAGTCTGACAGGTGGGCCATGCAAATAACAGTCTATTAAATATTTTTTTCTATTTTTATGGCACAGAGAAAGGTTACTAGCACAAAAAGCATGGTGACTGTGCAAATTCTGGCATCTCATTGCATCTTCTAACTCCAATCCTCTGATCACTGCTGTGCTTCCTTGTCCAGACTTCCACAAGACCACTGATGGTTCTCCCTTCTTTTCCACTTGTCAGCTCTGTCAGCACAGTGTCCACATTAGTAAGTCAAAACAATTGTATCAAATCAACTCTGCAAGAGAGCATGTCAGTTGGAAAGCAGTAGCTTTATCTCTAATTAGAAATGGGTGGATTAAAACCAGTTTCAATAAACTGCATGTTTTGAAATGAGCAACCCTGGACAAGAACTAAAACTTTCTCATACCAATTGGCAGATATCTTCAATAACTCACAGGTGAGATGCATGGTTTCAGAAGCCTGGAGAAGGGCAGGTATACAGTCCAACAATAAAAAAAAACAGTAAAAGAAAAAAAAATAATAAAATGGGATTTAGGGCTGGTCTTTTAATTTAATCTCCAAAAAGTAGGATAGAAATAATCAAACATAGCATAGCTAAGTACCTAGAAAATATCAGGGAGATTTTGTGAAAGCCGTTGTGCTTTCTATACACTGACTTTAATTGCTTTGGATTAGCACCTCTATTTGCTGTAATCTTTCCCTTGACTTCTGTTTACCTTCCCTTTCAGACCGCTGATAACTCCCTCTGTAAAGGCCTGAAAAATACACAGGACATTGAGTGGTTCTAGGAAAGAAACACTTCAATCAATCAGCCACTGTGAGCACATTTCCCTTGCTGGTGCTGCCGGGTGACACAGAGATGCGTCAATGTCCCGTGACTTCCTTGACACGTGGCCCAAAGCTTCACATTTTCATCAATGTTTCATATTTCATTAAAGCCCAGCTGGATCTGGGTGCGTTACGCACAGCCTCAGGCAGGTAGGGACTGTGTGACATCTGGAGCTGTCTGACATCAGACACCTGAAATACAGGTATCTAGGCTGAAGTTGTCACCTTAGCTCCCTCTACAATAAAAAGAGATAAATACCTCTGGAGGATGATTCATGTCATCTGAAAACATGTGTGAGATAAGCAGAGCATTTCTCCAGAGGTGTAAAGTAAGCAGAGTATTTCTTCACTTATCTCTCCATTGATCACAGAGAGTCCAGAGAACTACCTACGCACATGACCTCTAAATGGCCAAAAGCACCTGAGCCATGTAGACAAAGATAAAGTCAATCCTTCTACCATGTGACACACACGTTGTGTGGTAGGTGCAAGGAGGTTCTTACTGCAGAGCAAGGCTACAACGTCCCACTACAAAAACACAAAACCAGAAACTAATTTTAAGTGCTTATTTATGTATTTATCTGCTGAAATCTCTTATACCAGCGCTCCGCTTTCTGGTATCTAAACCACGCGTTCCTCGACACAACCTAACGCAAGAGCCAGACCTGTTCGTCACCAATATGGCGGCGGGGATAGGACTACAACTCCCAGCAAACTGCGCGCCGTCGCGTCATCCGCTCAGTGGGGTGTCGGTCTCTCTGACCGCAGAGCACAATGGGAGTTGTAGGCGGAGGGCCCTGCGGCCTGGGCCCGGCGCATGCGCGGCGGCGGTGGCGGCGGACGCGGCGCGTGGCAGGAAGCGGAAGGGGGCGGCCGCGCTCGGAGCCTGACGTGTCCCTCCCTCTGCGGCCGCCGCTCGCTGCTGCTCTGCCGGCGCCGCCATGGGCAGTGAGTACCGGGGATCCCCCGATTCAGCGACTCCCGCTGCGTTCTTGCTTCCCCCCTCTGGCTGAGAAAGCGCCGTTCCCAGGGGTGGCAGCTGATCACGGGGAAGGAGCCCGGCGCTGTGTGCCCCGTGCCGGGCGCTGCTCCCGGCCCCGCCAGGCTGAGGGTGCTGGGCGCGGTACCGGGGCGGGGGGGGCGGGATGTCACCCTGGGCATCGGGCACGAGCCTCGCAGGGACATTGTCAGAGGGAGCTACAGACTGTGTCTGCAGCCCGGAGTGATCCGATCAATGGGAGTCTGCAGGGTCCCGGACTTCGAGGAAAAGCTGCTTGGGAAACATCTTAAGTCGATTGGTGTATTAGTGTAGATGTTGGAGACACCCTTGCTTTGCTTTAAATCGAATATGGCTGTCCAGTGTAACTTTTCAGGCATAATCGTGTGAAATTAACAAAATATATTTTGTGGGACGGTCTTAAAGCGTCACTAAGTTGCCGCTGAAGATGCAGGCTTCCATGAAGACGTGGAAAGCAGTAATTTCAGTTCTGCAGTGTTGTTCTCTTCTTAGCTCTAATCAGTCCAAAACACAGGTGCAGCCTGAGGTTTGTCTTATCAGATTTAGAATTAATTCTTCTTGAAATTCAGAGCTCTCTGCTCACGGGAGAAGCTGTGACTTTGTGAATTCGCTCTTCATTATGTGCTAATTTTAAGACAGACTCCTGATCTAAGGATGTGTGGTTTTGGCTAGGAGGGGATCATGGCATGAGATGATCTGTAGAATAACTTGAATGAATGCTTGTGAACAGTGTAGGAATTCTTAAGTTGTATGGCCCAAAAGTAATATATATACCAAGGCACTTTTTTCTCATATCTCAGGCTGGGGAGAAACTACCATGGAGCAAAAGTTCAAGGATAATTATAAACTCATGTAAAGCAATGACAAGGGTTTTTGGTGCCGTCAGCCTACTCAGTGAAATGGGAAAAGGCTTGACTTTCTTTAATTCTGTTCCCAGTCCATACTGGGGTTTTAAGTCCATCCTGTACTTAAAACATATTAGCTGAATCTCTCTGTATTTAAAACAGATAAGAATTTAATAATACGAACCCCACCCCCCCAAACTAACCAATCAAAAATTCCCCAAAACTGGGACTTTTATTGTGTAGAGTACATGTCCAAATTCAGTTTGCTTGAGCTTTTCCCAGTGTTCATTGTGTGTTCACTTTGTCTTTTAACTTATTTCCCGACAGTAAAATTTCTTGAAGTGATCAAGCCCTTCTGTGTTATTTTGCCTGAAATTCAGAAGCCAGAACGGAAGGTAAGTTAATAACATTTTCTTCTTAAGTTTGTATTTGTGTGACATAAAATTATTAGAGTTTGCATTTGCGGGATTTGCGGTTTCTTCCCTGTTGGGAGAGTGGCAATTTTAGGCACAGTTGTTTTTAGTGGAGTGCCTGTGTGGTGCATCTCGTGTTTTGGATGTGGTATGGATGTTTCGATGTTGTACAAGAATAAATGCAGTTGTGGAGATTTGGTTATGTCACAGCAGTGCATGCTGAGATGTTGAAGGCAGTGAAGATTGGAGTGTAAACTACAGTAAATTAAAACAGGACCTTGAAAATCTTTGCTTCATAAAGTCTAATCCAAGATTATTTGCTGAGATAAGCTGCTCTGTATTACTGGGTTTTTTTCCTCAATATAAGCTGTTCCTCATGAAAATATAAGACTCATTTTTGCGGAAGTACTAGAATTACCTTGCATTGACATAAGCTTGTTTTTTTGGATTAAATCTTGAATAAAGCTTTGTCATTTTCCTTGGTCTTATGGGGGATAAAAGGGATGAACAGTAAGTTATTTTCTTTAGGATGTTCTGTACTTTGTCCCTTCACAAGAAAATTAAGTGTGTTACTATGAAAGTTTTCCTGATGGACTAGGTCTTGTTATCTTGACAGCTTTATCATCTCTTGTTGGTTTTTGGTTTTGTGTTTTTTCCCTTTAGATTCAGTTTAAGGAAAAGGTACTATGGACAGCTATCACACTCTTCATCTTCTTGGTATGCTGCCAGGTATGTTTCCTTCCCTTATTTTTAAGGAAAAGCAGAAAAGTTTAAAATACGTTATGAAGCCTCTAATTTAATCTCTTGGTTGGAAATGCAGATTCCCTTGTTTGGCATTATGTCATCAGACTCCGCAGATCCCTTCTACTGGATGAGAGTGATTTTGGCATCAAATAGAGGTATGGTCAGTCTTTCAGGAGGGCATTTTTTTTAGCTTGAATCAAAATCGTTTTGGACTTCCATTGCACTCCACTTTAATGAAGATAAAAACTGAAGTAGAGAGGGAAAAGTAATTTTTCAATATTGTGTAAAGTCATAAACCAGTGGTTTGGGAAAGGCACAACTTTCTGGACAAAGTGAGTTTATGGTTGACTGTGTGCAATTTATTATGTGTACAAAAATTGAGCTCTTCTTTTTGAGGGAAATTATTAGGGAAGAGACAGTTCCTAATTACCTCCTTTGCTGCTGTTGCAATCTTCATGGTCTGTGATTTGTGTTTCAAATCATACTCCTTGAGTGCTGTGGTTTCCTGGGTGACATCTTTGAGTCTGTCACACAGAAGATTGAAATGCATAGTAATTTATATGTATTTCAGTTTCTTGTAGAGGCTTCTAATGCAGGTATGAAGGTTAAAATTCATGATAGTTTATATAAATTACTGCTTCTTGAGGAGGATTTCTAATGCAGCTATGAATTAAGAATGGTGACAGTTTTCTGAATTTACTTTGTTATTCTTTATCATTTGGGCTATCAGTTTGTATCATACTTTGTTTTATGCAGAGTAAATCTATTCTTGACAGCAGAAGTCTTTTTCAGTGAACATACTACTGCAGAGTCCTACATATCAAAGGACTGACTTCTAACAAGCTTCTGTTATCATTAATAGCTTTTACATATATGGAGATTTGGAGTTTTAGATCTTCTCCATTGTGATGTAAAGGTTGATAGAAAATAACTTTGAACTTCACTGTTCTTCCTGTGTCTGGCAGGAACGTTGATGGAGCTGGGCATTTCCCCCATTGTCACTTCTGGGCTCATCATGCAGCTCTTGGCAGGTGCTAAGATAATTGAAGTTGGTGACACCCCAAAGGACAGAGCTCTCTTCAACGGAGCCCAGAAATGTGAGTAACAGCTCGTGTTAAGCTCTGGTGGTTTAGAGTGTCTCACCCTAACAGTGGGAAGTGTGAATATACTGTGGAATGAATGGTGGAGTTGGAGTTGAGGGTTTCTGTCATGCTGTGTGTTTGTGTTCTGCTGCAGATACTTGTATTTCATCAGTCTTTTACTGACTGCTCTCTGCCATGTTAGCTGTTTAGCAAGGTGTGAAAGTATCAGTGCAATTAGCATTGCTGCTATAATCTCCCCAGATACGTGAAGCAATGTAGAGACTGTGGGGACTCAACTTTTGAGCTGTGATGGTCAGTGTTAATCTAAATATTTCATCGTGATTACAGTTTTGGTTGTAGCTATTTATACCTTGCAGTTCCAAGTATGGTTCTTGGCAATAAGGGATCTCTGTGGTCAGTTGATAACGACTTCTTGAAAAAATTGGGTGTTTTGTAGCTATTGGGTGCTGTACACTGCTTACTGATCTGTGTACTGGAAAAAATCATAAATCGCTACAGTGATATCTTAACACCCTCAGAGTTTTCAGTATCTAAAGCAGTCTTTGGTAGCCAAATGGACTTGCTTCTAAATACATTTGTTTCTGAAGTATCTGTGTATTTCTATTTTCAGTGCCAGATTTCAGATAACAAAGTTAACTCGCCCTTGAATTTAAACATCCCAGGACTTACGTATTCCGTCCCAGCTGTTGTGGTTTAACCCCATCTGGGAAATAAGTATCACATGGGACACTTGCTCACTCTCTCTCCTGTGGGATGGGGAGGAGAATCAGAAGAAAGAGATTAAAACTTGTGGGTTGAGATAAAAACAGTTCAATAGCTGATACAAAGTAAAATATAATAATAACAATAACAAGAACTGTAATGGAGAGAGAGAAATAAAACCTAAGAGAAACAAATCATGCACAATGCAATGCTCACCACCTGCTGACCAATGCCTAGCCAGTTCCTGAGAAGTGATCAGCCCCTCCTGGCCACCCCCCATAGTTTATGTGCTGAGCCTGACATTCCATGGTATGGAATATCTCTGTGGCCGCTTAGGGCCAGCTGTCCTGGCCAGCCTCCGTCCCTGCTTCTTGTGCTCCTGCTGGCTGGCAGGGCAGGGGACACTGAGAAGTCCTTGACTTGGAGTAAGCACTGCTGAGCAACAACTGAAACATCAGCCTTTTGTCAGCATTATTTTCTGGGAAAATACAAACCACAGCACTGTACCAGCTACCACAAAGAAAATGAACTGTATCTCAGCTGAAACGAAGATTCTCTAAGAAGAAGTGATTTTTATTTCCCTAATTGCCCACTGACATAAATATTCAGGACAAATACATACTTTTTACTTTTTTTTCTGTAGTGTTTGGAATGATCATTACCATTGGACAGTCTATTGTGTATGTAATGACTGGAATGTACGGAGACCCCTCTGAGATGGGTGCTGGTATCTGCTTGCTTATCACAATCCAGGTAATTTCTAGTCTTCTCTACTTAACTCTTCCTGTGAAAGGACCAGAAATCAGCCGTATGGACAGGCTGTCCCACATCCGGGGAAAAAAGGCCCAACTGTACCTGCTTCTTCATATATAGTCTAATCTTTTAATACATGGGTTTTTTTTTAACAAAATGAAAGAGACATGGAACTAACACTGTATTTCTTTTTTACTGTAGCTTTTTGTTGCTGGTTTGATAGTTCTGCTCTTGGATGAGCTGCTCCAGAAAGGATATGGTCTTGGTTCTGGCATCTCTCTCTTCATTGCTACCAATATCTGTGAGACCATTGTGTGGAAAGCATTCAGCCCCACCACAGTGAACACAGGGCGAGGTAATATGGCACAGTTTCTGTTCTTTACAAATATTTTGTACAAAAAGGCAACTTTTTTTTTTGTACTGTGTTAACTTAATGCCAGATGCTGTTACTACAATCTTGGCTGTGCAGTGAATCTTGCTAATGCAGCAAGTGCTGCTGTGCAGAGTGCAAGCACAAAGACATTTCTTCTCAATTTATGATATCTCACTGACCTTGAATCTCTTACAGTGCCTTCATTAAAAGTCATCAGTGGTAGACTGCCACTGTATTATGGTTGCTGCTCAGTTTACTGACCAAATATGAGCTGTTTCTGCTCCTTGCCTTTCTTACTTTGCCCTAAACACCTTATTCTCCAAACTCCACTGGAGATGATCTTGTTTGATTCTGTGTAATAGAAAACAGAAGTGAGGTTATGCCATTTTCTGGAATCCCAGCAATAACATGTGTCTCACCATGAGTGACACGAGAAAGCATGATGCTTCCCTCTGTAAGTTTACTTTTTTTTTTGACCAAGAGGGAAGAAAGAACTTGGTGCATGTCAGTGTTTCTAGAGACCAATAAAGTTATCCCATATTGAGTTATGATTTAGTTTCTAGACCACTACAAGGGGATTTAAAAAAAAAAATTTGGAAATAACATAGCTGATATGAAGGGTGGTTGTGTAAAAGCCTGAGAGCATGCTCAAGGTGCAGAAGGCTTGGAGAAATCCCATTCTGAATCCTGTAGTTCCGAAGCATGCTTAATAGGACAAAGCACTGAAGCTTGGCGATAATCACAGCTCACCTAACTTGGTTTTCCCTTTCCTTTCCAAGGCATGGAATTTGAGGGAGCCATCATTGCTCTGTTCCATCTTCTGGCTACTCGCACAGACAAAGTCCGAGCTCTTCGTGAGGCCTTTTACCGTCAGAATCTTCCCAACCTCATGAATCTGATCGCCACCATTTTTGTCTTTGCAATTGTCATTTATTTCCAGGTCAGTTGGAATAACAAGGGAAGTTTGTATGGAACTAAGTCTTCTGCTTCCTTCTACAGGAAACTATATATTCACAAGATTCATTTTTGTACCTGCACCATCTGGATGTTCATTTTACACTGCCTTCTCCTGATCATTTTTCAAAGTTTCTGTAGTCACACAGAAGACTTGAGACTTACTTTGGTCTCTAAAAAAAGAAACAACAACAATAATACCCTAGATGCATGTGTGCATTTGATACTGTCTAACCCAAATGCTATTGCTTTTTACTGGGAAATACTTTGAAGTCTTTAGGCCTGTGTGTCTCTTTCTGTTTGTTACTAAAGAATATAGGAAGTTTTAATGTTTCTTTTCCTGGATGCTTTGTTCTGTCTTCTGGAAACTTCCGATTTCTTCTAATGTCTGAATCTTTCATGACTTGTATGTGTGTGTGTGTGTTTAGACAGCCCTGCAGGCTTGCAGACCCCTTGCAGAAGGGTTCTCAGGGAGACCCCTCTGGATAGGGTGTTTGTACTTGCACAAAGTGATTGCAGGTTTCTTCTGTTGCTGTCAAGGCCTTGTGCTTGCAATTTATGATGTGGGGTGGGGGTTCATGTCCAGATGTAATTGGGGCTTTCTTTTGAAAACTTTTCAGGGCTTCAGGGTGGATCTTCCTATCAAATCCGCTCGCTACCGGGGCCAGTACAACACCTACCCTATCAAGTTGTTCTATACTTCCAACATTCCTATTATTCTCCAGTCTGCCCTGGTGTCAAACTTGTACGTCATCTCCCAGATGCTTTCTGCCCGCTTCAGTGGCAACTTACTGGTCAGCCTGCTGGGCACCTGGTCTGTGAGTATTCCTTCTCATCTTGCATACATCTTTATAAGAGCATCATTGAAATGTGAGGTTGAAGAGATGGTGTCTGAATATTAAGGCATACTTTCGAAGGTGGTCATGCACACTGAAACTCCTAAATCAGTAATTTGCTTAAATTAATGGTAGCGTGAGACCTGCTGTGATGAATGTAAATGTGTGTGCTGCTGCAGTAGTAAAGGTGCAGAGTGACACAAAGGTGGTACAAACCTAGACTTGGCTTAGTGGCTAAGAAGTAGTGTGAAGGTTGGTGACTGACTGCTTCCTTCTTCCAGGACACATCATCTGGAGGCCCTGCTCGTGCTTATCCAGTTGGTGGACTCTGTTATTATCTGTCACCTCCAGAGTCCTTTTCCTCAGTGTTGGAAGATCCTGTACATGCAGTTGTTTATATTGTATTTATGCTGGGCTCCTGTGCTTTCTTCTCTAAGACATGGATTGAAGTCTCTGGCTCCTCTGCCAAAGATGTAAGTTTAAAATGACAAATTATGTAAGCTTACATGATGAAAACATATGGGCTGTTGTAAGAATAAGAATGACTTTCTTCTTAAAAATGTGTTCTGCTAGTTATCTTGTTGGTAATATTCATTGTGTAAACAGGGACTGTGTCTTTTTTGCAATTGGAGAAGATTAATACTGAATGGGGGTCATTTTTTCCCCTGTTTACTGCTTTTTCAAAACAACATCAAAACTGAAAAAATTGCTTTAATTGACATTAGGAAGTTTAGAACATAGAAACACCTGATCAGTGTGTAAGAGCAGGAAAAGTAACAGGAGATGTCGAAATTCTTTCAGTGCCACGTGTCAGGTGCGCTGTGTGCAAGGCAGTTGAGGTAAAGCTCAGACAGCCATTCTTGACACAGAGAGTTCTGAGCTTCTTTTGTGGGAAAATTAACTAGAGGTTGTTATTTTTAACTTGAAAGCACTGATAATGGAGAATATAGTGCAGTGCATTAATGTACCTGAGCCTAGCTTCTCAAAAATTCCATTTGCTCCAGGATATTGATCATTCAGGAACTATATCATTCTGAAATTGGAATTGGAAAACGAGATGGAAAATAGCTGTCATTGTGGTATGTTTGTATTGTGTGTGTTTGGGCAGGAAGATATGTTTGGCAGCCATATGGAATGGTTTCATCCACTTCTCTTTAACAAATATGTAATTGCACAGTTACTGTAGCAGTGTAAGCACTCTCCTGTTTTGGACTTGCATCTTGCTGCTTGTCAGGCATGCAGGGAGGCACTCACAGCCATGTATAGTCAGGTTTTTATTTCAGAGTAAACCAACATATCATTTTTAACACTTTAATATTTTTTTCTGATATTAAGTAAAATTATTTTAAGTTCATGTAAAAAAGGTCATAAATAAAAGTTGATAAATCATTAGTTAAATGTTAACTGTGTAGTGGAAAACTGGCAGCTTAATCATCTGAAAGTGTATTTTCTCAGTACATGGAGTCAGTGATGAGCACTTTCATGTTCCCCTGCTAGAGTTTGTTACCCACAGTTGTTAGTAGAGTGTTGGCAGGGCTCTGCTGTAACCCTGTGCAACTGCAGAAATCCAGTTTAAGGATAATGTTCCAAGAAGGGATTCTAAGTGTAGTTTCTAGTGTGGCTCCACAAACAAATAGTTGGCTCAAATGAATGCCAGAGACTCAAATGGAGTGGGCATTTCATGGGATGGATTTGCAACAACTTTTAAATCTTCATCAGGAGAAGGGTAGGTGGCAAAACATGGATGGATTTATGTGTATGAGAGCTTACCAGTATCCACATTTTCCTTTTCTCAAAATGACTAGAATTATCCAAAAAGCTTTATATAACTGACAAGTAGAAAAGTGCCTCTGACTATAATTTATCTGAAGTTAAAATAGTGGATAGTTTTAGCTCAGATGAATAATATAAAAACCAATCCAAAACCCAAAATAATACCAGAAAAAAAACCCCAAAAAAATGCCCAACCCCTCCACCATTTACTGCAATGTCTTGCTTCTGTTTTCCCACAGTACTGCATTCCACGACCTTGGTAAATGGCACTAAACTTACTTGCTCTATTCCTTGGTTCAATATAGGTTGCCAAGCAGTTGAAAGAACAGCAAATGGTAATGCGAGGTCACAGAGAAACTTCAATGGTACATGAACTCAACAGGTGAGCTACACATTTGCTGGCTGTTCATGCAAAGTGTTACGGGCAAATGCATAGCAAAGTTTGCGTTGACTTCTATTTTCTAGATCCTAGAACACAGATATTCTTTTAGCTTTGATGTTACATGCATGAGACATAGAACATTATGTCATTAATGGAAGACTTAGACAGTACAGCTTATTTTTGCCTTACATTTAAAGAATTGCCTTAAAATTCTGGACCTTTTATTTTCCTGTTATATTTTTTCATTTATATTCTTTTCTCAGGGTGGCTAATAATGAGCATTTCAGTGTACTTTACTTCTTCAAACTGACACATAAGTATTTTCTTGCTGTAAGTTTTCATGTGTTACTGGTCTCGAGTACTGTTTTCATGCAGACCTTGCTTCTAAAAGAAGTAGTTACTTAAGTCTCCTAGATGCAGAGGTAGGCAGGGATTGATGTCTTCAGGTTTTCAAATTTCAGGATAGGACCTATGTACCCTTCATGTTATAGACATGTTATTGTAACTTTGGATTTCAGTCATTTACAGATGACTCAAAGAGCCAGTAGCCATAAGTTTAATATCTATGCATAATTGCATGGTAGACTGTAACACCTTCTCCTCTTAGTGTAGCATTTTTTTCTCCTCCAGTCAGGTTGAGTTTTTTATTTCCTTACCCAGTGTACTGGCACTATTGCATGTTCCTTACCTTGGATTGCAGACCCATAAGAGAAGAGAGTATTCTGCCACTGACTTTCTTGTTACTATGCTGAGTAAACTCTAATGGCCCCTTTTCTGTTCTCATTTCATGTTTTACAGGTACATCCCTACAGCTGCTGCCTTCGGTGGGCTCTGTATCGGCGCCCTCTCTGTGCTGGCAGACTTCCTTGGGGCAATTGGCTCTGGAACCGGAATTCTGCTCGCTGTCACCATCATTTATCAGTACTTTGAAATTTTTGTAAAGGAACAGAGTGAAGTTGGCAGTATGGGAGCTCTTCTTTTCTAAACCTAGCTTCTCATGGACCCAGGAAAGAGAGGAGGGACATTCTCAAAGTGTAGCCAGTCAGGTGAAAAGAAGTATCATAAACTTGATAGTGTCATTCTATAGAAATACATATTTTAATAATGTTTCCAAAGCACATTCCCTTATGTTCAAACTTTTCTAGCGTACTGTTTGCATTTTATAAATTGATGAGGAAGATGTGCAAAAAATTTTTTTTAAGAAAATTGTTTTTTAATTATGTGTTAGGAAAGTCACCTTTCTGACTTGGATTTAGTTCAATGATGCTTAAAATTTTTTTGAGCCCCTTTCACATTTAGTAACTTGAAGCCTTTACAGGTTTTAATTAATGTTTGTTAAATGAGTATTTGGAAGGGATTTTTTTTTCCCCATTTAACTTGGTTTTGCAGCTCCTCTGCAGTAATGGTGAGAAAAATCTCTCCATCTGATGCTCAAGTTCCATAATTACAGTTGTAAGCACAAACAGTGTTTCATGTGTTTGGGGTTTGTTTTTTTTTTCAGTATGGCAGATTTGAAAGGCAGTTGTTTCTTTTTACTAAATGATATCTCTAATTCCCAATGTTCTGTCTTGTAATTACTGCGCTAGACCTTGTCAGATGTTGAGTATTGGCTTGAGACTGTTGTCAAGTTTCTGTATAAGAAAGGAATGTGTCCTTTCCCACCACCTCCTCCACAAGCAGAAAACTCAGGTAAATCTAGATTCTGCCAGAACCTGTGCCTAAGAGTTGCTACTTTCAAACTTGATCACACCAACTTTGTAAAACTTTCTGATTCGATCTGGTTGCCATTAGTGGCTGTACTCGTAGTTCTGATGCTGGGTGAAAGAAGTGAGTGTTACAGCAGCTTAGATGCAAATCTGCTTGTGCGCTTTGCTGGAGCGAACTTTCTCTCCTTGATCATGAGTTCTGGTCTCATGGCAATCAGGATGTTATCTGATTACTCATATCTAGTGAATTTTGAGTCTCATTACCGCAAAAGAGTGTGGAAAGAATGGATGTTTCCTGTCTTTCTGTAGATCTAGATAGAAGACCCTTGTCAGATAACTCCGCTAAGGGGCTTATGTAGAAGGCTTTTCCATTCTATAATCTCATGGATTTGAGTGGTACATAGGAAAATACTCTTTCAGAAAGTATTTGGGATTCCTTTTTTGAAGATCACACCTTTAAACTGGAGAGGTTACAGTAAAGGCTGTAATGGACCAGAATAAAACTTAATTTTCCATTTTAATTTAGGTTGTCAGTACTAATCAGGTGCCTAGGACCAAATGCAAATATTTGTATATGAGTCTTGTAAATACACTTTTTCTCAATCAGTATTGGACAACATGGAAACCAGAACGAGGAGTTATAATGCTGGAACTTTTCTTTATACTGCATCAACCTTCCTTCTGTGCATTTTTGCATGGTGGGCAGGCAGTATGTGAGTCACTGTTCCTGCTGGAGTGGTGGGACTCTGCACACCCAGGGAGCACAGATGACATCCAGAAGCCCTTGTTAATACCCTGAGCTCAGATACCAAACACGTGGGAAATCTGCAAAGGTGGAATGAGATACACCTATCAATGAAAGTCAAACACATGGTGTGAGGATCACGATTGGAAAAGAAATGAAAGAATTGAGATGAACTGTCCGTGAAATGATCACTGTCAACCATTCACTCTGATGTCACACTACGTTCAATCATTTTTCTGTTTTTCATAAAGTACTAGTGCACCACAGCACAACTGTGATGTGAAATGGGGACAGTTAAAAAGTGGCATTAAAAGGAGAGGGAAGGGGTTCTGATACGGTTCTGCTTTGGGGATTTTTTGTTGTTGTTGTTTTTCCTGGAAGCCCAATGCAAACTTCATTTTGATATAAAGGAGTGCTTGCAGCTCTGGCTGTGCTGGAGCTGTACTTGTGTTTTTGGTCATATCATCTGTTTGAACTGGTTGCAGTTTAGACCATTTGCTCTTCGCTGTCTAAGCAGCGCTTGTTCTGTGCATCTGTGTTTTTGTTGTCTAGTGGTCTCTGTTATCAAACAGCTGTGTCCTCAAAGCAGGACCTGCTGGCCGTACAGTGGATGTTCACAAAAAGAAATAATGCCTAAAAAATCTGCTTTATAATGAAATAAAGTACATCTTTGGAGCTAATGCTTGGCTTCTGGTGCTTGAATACTGTTGCAATTCTAACACTTGTAGAAAAACATTACCCACCTATGAGACTGAGAAAGTGATGCCCTCAAACATCTGATCAGTGTCAGTGTGAAATAAGGACAAATGTATTTGCTCCAAGGTCTCTCAGCAGTGGGTTGCCAAAATAACTGAACCTTGACCATTCCTCTGGGTTTTTCTTTTTTGGGTTGCATTTCTAAAGGCACTGCACAAGTAAATAGAGGGCGAGTGGGGCAATGATGCATCAGTTTAGCAAAACCTTTCCATGAGAGATAAAAGTGCCAGTCTTTTTGTAGCGTGGTAATTGAAATGATAAAACTCAAAGCTGATGATATTCCCAATATTGTTTTGTCCTCTTGAGTTTTTAAACTTAGAGAAGGTTTTTGCCTTCCTCCTGAACAGAAATATTCCAGTATTTGAAAGCAATTTTACTTAAAATACTGTTACTGGATGCAAGTTCGGCCACGATTTTGTTTGTGTATGAAGTGACTCTAAAGAGCAGCCTGATTTCTCCCTTGCTGTTTTATTTTTCACCAGGACACTGGCATTCATAACCATGGTTGCTTTAGGAATAATTATGTCATCACGCATAAGATCACAGAAGTAATTGAGGTCACTGTAGGTGTGATGAGTTATGTGCAAGAGAGCTGGGTGAGATGCCAATACCAGGGCAACATCTGAGATCCGCTTTCTGCTGGTGGGGTTTTGTACAAAGTTATTGACATGGCCTTTTCTTCTGCACTGCAGGTTTCATGTGAAAGCTTCTGTAGCATTTCATTTCTGGGTATTTGATTTTTGTCCCTTTTGTTATTATTCATGAAGCCTTAAAAATCATCTGGTTTATTCTAGTTCACTTATTCCTAGGGCCTATTTCCATATAATTTTGTGATGGCAAACAAATGATCTCTTTTTCCTAATTAGTCAAACGTTTTGTGATTGAGTTTTAATGTTTAAAAATAAATTTAATTCCTTTTGGCTGCTACTCTAAAAGTTGTTGCTTTACTTTAAACGTTTCCTGACAGTGCTCCTTGATTTCTTCTGGGGATAACCCTGTCCCATACTGTAAACAGACTGATTTGTGGAACAGGTTTCTCAGCCAGCTTTTGGTAAAGGAGGAAGCTGAGCAGCCCATTAACTGCTCTCCCTAATTGTCCTCTTGCAGCAAGGAATAACAAGCTTCAGGAGCCCCTCAGTTTCCCCACAGCCTCCACCGAGCCTCCCGCAGCTCCGAGCCCGGCCCGGGAGCCTCTGCCCGCCGGGTGGCAATGTTACCCTGCGAGTCAAGCACCAGGCGCTCGCAGCAGGGAAAGGCGGATTCCATCTCTTCCAAATGTGTGCCCTTTATTTTCCTTCGCTGCTGTGCCGATGGGCATCGTACAGTATAAAAAGTTCGGAGCAGGGTTTGCCCGTATTTATTTGTGCTTCCTAGAACTGGGGCCGGGATTGAGGTTGTTTTAAGATGAAACGCTGAAAATAATCTTTTAGGGAGTCTATAATGTTTATAGTATTTTCTAATGTATTTCAAGCATACTGTCTAGGGGCAGTTGGTGTTACAGCCTCTTCATCTGCCACTTAAGCCTAGACTGAGACAGTCTATGGGATTGGAAAGAAGACAAAAAAAGAAGCATTTAAAACTGAAATCAATATTCTAAGTGGGGACCTAATTAGCTAGCTAGACTTTAAGCTGCTGGTTTATAATGTGCTCCTGGATGGATCTGCTAAAATTGAAACTCTTCTGTGGGCCAGGTTCTAGCAATCCTGGCCGTTGCCAGCATGGTTCCAGCCAAGCTGGCAGCGCTTGGCAGAAAGGAAATACCCTGACAATTGGCACCTCCTTTGGCAGCTGTGTCGCAGGGGCTGGAGGCTGAAGGAGCACAGACATGATACACTTTGTCAACGCAGAGGAGGCTGTCAAGGTCAGAGATGGGCTGCTGCCTCTGAGATATTTCTTGCTGGACAACAATAAGACTGGGCCAATTTTTCAGAAATAGGTATACCTGGGAGCTTAAAACAGAGGGAACAAATACAACAGAACAGCGAGGATACACATTTTTAAGATGCTGTTTCAAACATTTTTATATTGCTTTGAAGAAAATCAGGGTACATGGCACATATATAAAATCCCAGATTCCCCTTCTTAGATATTAAGGCTAAAGTGGATGGTTCCAAAAATGGTGTGAGCACTGCTGGGGAATATTAGCTATCTGAAATCTCAGATGAGTATTACTCACTTTAATCTTCAGCGTGTCTGAAGCTCTCTGATGTTCTTACAGCTCTGATGTGTTTCCTTTTTAAACCTGTGGTGTGAAGATTTATAAAAGAAAATGCAGCTCCAGACATATGGGATCAGGGAATAGTGAGCAGAAAATTTTGCCTGATTAACTTCACTATATAAATGTGATTATTATTTTTGTTTAAATAGCTTTATCTTTTGGCAATGCAAGAATACAGAATAGTTGTTTCTGCTGGATTCCCAAGGGCTGCAGAACTGTGCCTAATGCAGGTAGAGCAAGGGCTCCCTGTGACCACGAATGGGGTCATTTACACAATGATTTGGGATTGCAGAGCTCAGCTGCCGAGAGTAACTGGTGGGTGTGTGGTGAGAGGCCATTGTGGGGAGAAGCAGTGCAGGAGCCAAGCCAGTGAGAGGGCATACCCTTGTGAAGCTGGGATGTGGTGGTATGATGTGCCCATTCCTAAAATCAGTGTATCTGAAAATGCTCTTGAGCTCCGGGATTTTGAAGACTGCTGACAACAAATTGTGAGTGTGTTGTGTGGCTGGGGATGGTGATTAAAATGCAGAGGGGCAGCTGCCTGCTGGATCTCCCCCACAAGACAAGCCCAGAATACTTGTGTGCTCTAGAAATCAATGATTTTTTTAACCTTGGTATCCCAGCCTGACCTCATGTTTCCTTTGCACTGTACAAAGTTTTCTTTGTGTTCTGCAGATGTAGAAATTTGTAAGATAGGGAAGTGTGTTTGTTAAAATAATTCCTTTTCTAAGCACTTTTATCTTGGATGTTTGAGGATAAAGCTTGAACTGTTGATTTTTAGGTTATTAGAGGAGCATTTTTTTAACCTATCCCCCTTGCTTTGTGTGACTCTTGAAAGGAAGAGAGATTTATTGGGGGGGACATCTTAATTTTCTTAAGTAGGTTGAAAAGAGCTGCCTCTTATCTCCGTGCTTCCCATTCCTTAAGCAGTGCAGGCTGGTGGAAACAAGCCAACATTTGGGATAAGACTTATCTAATTTAGTGATGGAGCACAGTAGCACAAGCCAGGGAGTCTGACACTACTTTCTGCAACTGAGGTACATCAAAGCCATTTTTATTTAGGTTTAAACACAGGTATCCACCTTTTTTTAGTGGATAGCTGTGAGCTCCCATGATCCTTTAAACTGGAATGGTGACAGGGATATCACATGTGAAAAGACAAGAGCTCTAGTTGCAGAGCAAATAGAATGAAGTGTTTCCATTTTCATGAAGCGGGTTCTCATCTGTTACTTGTATTGCAGTCATTTTGCATGTGAGCTCCCATTTTCGTGGGTACTGGCTGTAATTACAATATCATGGAGATTTGGGGCTCCAAATATTCTGAATAAAACCCCCACCTCTAACAAAAACAAACAAACCCCCCAAAAATTCAAAACAAACAAACAAACAAAAAAGCTGCAGAGCAGGACAGGACCCGTCCCCAGTCCTGGAGCTGATCATTGCAAGAGTCCTGGCTCAAACAGTGTCTGCTATCTCTTTTCTTGCCTCTTCCATCGATGTTGCCTCTTCTTCACCAGACAGAAGTGTTAACTCTGTAGTGACTGAAATGCAGATCCAAACTGCACACATACAGGTATATAAAGTAGAATGTCTAAAATGTAACTATGAACAGTTAAATAATTAATTAATATGCTTAAATTCTCTCCTTAATCCCAAAATAACTGTGTAAGCAGTGAGCTCATATCTGTAGGAGAATGGGAGTCAGAGAATCGAGTGGTCCATGTGCCATCATGGTCATGCAGAATTGCTGGTAGATCACAGTCTTGGTATTATTTCACCCATGTAGAATATGTCTACTTCTCCAGAGAGTGTTTCCTTTATGCATAATCCATTAAATGATGATCAGAGCTCTGAGTGCCTGCAATTCATCAAGTTTAACACTTTACTATAAGAGAAGACAAAACCATTTATGTATGGTTTTGGTTGTTAAACATAATAGCTATAAAATCGACTCAAATCTAGACCTTTAACCTAAGCAGAGGTGACAGATTGATGCTATCGGGGTTCTAAAAGGTGTTATTAGAAACATAATGAAATTGCCTGAAGGCTGTTACGTTGCTACAGCTCAGCGAGCTTTGTGTGAGCATAATGAAGCAGCATCCTCTAGTCCTCAGGAAAAAGGATCTTTATGCAGCCCAGGCTCCAGCCTTTTCAAGGCTCCAACTTGAAAGACCTGATCAAAACCTGCCATCCTATTTTCTTGCATTCCACAGGTGGATCTGTGCTGGGAGGTTCTTGCACAAAACAGGTATTTCTCATGTCAGAGCTTCAGTGCTTCCGTGGAAGTGACTCTCAGACTGTCCAAACCTCACATTTCCCGTAATAATGTGCTGCTGCAAATGTGAACACATTGAGGAGCACTCTGTTCCCCAGCCTGGAGCCCCCTCAGCAGGTACCTCTGTCATCTGAAAGATGCTGTTTAGATCCATTACCCTGCAGAGCCATTACTGCGGCAATAATGTGCAACTTTGCCGTTCTCTTGTAAATCCTCTGGCAGGACCATGATGTGGGTCTTGCCAAATACCTCTGTAAGTGGTAGAGAGAGCCAAGGGGTTTGAGGAGCAGGATGAATGCCCAGAGAGCTGGGCAGCAGAGATCAGAGCTTGCACGTCTTCCCCGTGCATCTGAGCTTTGTGCATACACAGCTCTCTGCTGCAAGGCACAAGAACCTTGTGCCCGTGGCTGCCAAGTCACACGGGGCACAGGAGCTCTGTGACCTTATCTGTGATCTTTCAAAGGGTGTGAGATGAGCTTCACACAATTTGTTTCGTCTTACAACAATAGCAAGAGCACTTGACCATGTAAAACTATTTTGCTACATTTCTGTCTAAAAGGCTTAGCAATCCCTGGATGTAATTTTTAAATTTTCTTGCTTGTTCCTATATATGTGTTCTGTTGGTCTTTAAATGCCATTTGATGAGTGCTTTCCACGTGTTCCAGCATGGGTGGAGTGGGATTACCCTGCTAGATTCTGTGTGAGGGAAGGTGGCTGGTGTTTCTGAAGACAAGTGATGATATGTGTGGATAGTTCTGGCAAGATCCTGCCTTCTGGATAGGACAAAGCAAATTCATCCTCTGAAAAAATCTATCCAGAGGGACAAGACCCTTTAGGAATATATAGTTATCAGTCTCTGTAATCTTAGGTGCCTATCACCTGTACCCAAGTTGTACAATACAGATGTCCAGAGGGGCTGGAGCCATTCAATAAAGCTGCTGCAATAGTTCTTTACATTAATACTGACTTTGAACACATCACTCCTTCGGTCACTGGTCTGGAAAACCACGTGCAGCTCTCAGATCTGGAGAGAATTGGGATGATAAAAGAACGGACAGACTGGAGCAGGGCTGAGGTTCCTGACAGTCCCCACTTGGGACCCAGCAAAGGTGGTGCTGGGGAATTGTTTTTGGCCTCCATAGCAGCATTTGGCTTGCTAGTTCCCAGTGTTTACCTAAATACGTTTTGGATTGTCGCAGCTCCTACTGTTTGTGATAAAGGCTTGGACAAAAGGTCTATTGATCAGGCGGTCCTGACCATCCATCTCTGTCTGCCTCTCGAGACAGCCGGGCTGTGGTGGCAGTGATGCTGCTGAGCCACTGCTCTGCATCAGGCTGGCACAGAGTTGTGCTCCCTGTGAGGAAAGAGGTGTGAGGGCACCGCAGATCCCTTTGCCTTGCTCACATGCGCATGAGAATCACTGTGTGAATACAGAGCGATGTGTGACGGGCCCTGAGCCAGGTTCAAAGCTCATGCTGATCTTGCTCCCATGGTCTGGTTTAGAAAGGAACATGCTGCCAGGTTTGACTGCTCATGACATTCAAGCTTGCATAGGAGAGAGATTATCACAGACAAAGGTGCTGAATTTCACAAATTTTTTTTTTTTTTTTAAATGAAGTCAACTATTGAGTGGAGAAAATCTTGTGACTGGAGGAAAACACCTGGGTTTATTAGGAAAAGTGAAATGTTTCCTGTAGTTATTGTTTGAGCTAAACTTTGTCTGCTTGTCTAATGATGAAAAATGGTGTTTTGTGCAATTAGATAACATACAGAAAAGAGTCATATTTCTGGAATACTTGTTATTTCTTTTACTGTGGCATAGTCAAAAAACAGCCCATGTTAGAAATGAAATTGCATTTCATACAAAGATTCTTGCACTGACAGAGAAATTAAATACTTTTATTCCTAAAATAGGAGAGAATAAGATATTGAAAACAAGAAGCATCAATATTGCTAATGTGTATACAGAAAAGAAGGTTATATCTTGTGGCTCTGAAGCGGAACTTAAAACCAGACATAATAATGCAGATACATAAAAACTTCTGTTTTGAGGAACTAGCTGGGGGGGAAAAGGATGTGAGATTTCAATATAGATTCTTTTTAATGTAGTTAACAGAGTACAGTATTAAGGACTGACAATAAAGTTGGCCAGCAATAAATGGGAGTTATAGTTACCTGTTTTAACATGTAATAACTCAAATTGAAGTATTTATTCATTTTATAGGAAGCTTTCTTTTTTCAAGCAGCGGAGTACAGAAGTAACATTATCACTTCAAAAACGAATATATTTTTTTACATTTTTTTTAATATGTATATTTATGTTGAACCTTCCGTGTTTCTGACTCCTGTTGGTAAAGATGGATATGGGTCTCATCTGGCTGGATCCAGGGGCTCGGCACTGCCATGGTGGTGCAGCAGTTGTAGCTGTGCTGGCTCTGGGAAGCTTCACAAGCCGGGGTGCGGCCGGTGCCTGCAGAGCCCAGGCAGGAGCGATGCCAAGGCAGAGATCCGGCACCGGGACGAGCCTGGGTGCCCAGCAGGGCAGGAGCAGGAACAGGAGCCCGTGTGTCCCTGGCATCTCTGCAGGCTTTGGGCTTGCCGGACTTGCCTCTGCAGGCGCTCGCCGCACTGGCTAATGAGAAGAGCTGATGTGTGGAAGTCATTAACCTCACCCAGATGGGGAAATTGTCTTGTGCTTCCATTCCAAAAGGAGCCTGAGGTGGCTCCCTCCGCGTGCAGAGCGCTCGCCGTGGTGGCCTTGCCCGCCGCCGCTCGCCGACCTTGTGGCCGCTTCCTCCAGTCCCCGCTGTGGCCCCGCCGCGGGTCCCTCCTGTCACCCCTCGTTTGCCGTCGCTCACATCAGAGCGGAGCCGCTGGGGCTCCCCCGCGGCTCTGCCATCATCGGGCTGTGCCCCGGGGAGATCAAGGAGCGCTCGGACAATGGGCACCTTGTACCCGGCGTTGTGTGCCCTGCCTGGGGAAGCGAGCCTGACCCCCGCTGCGACAGCCCCATGTCCCCACACGTGGCACTTCACGGGCCGGGTGACCTGAGACTGATGCTGCAGATGTGTGGATGAGCTGTGGGAGAGAAGCTTTGGTGGGAGTGAATTGTGCCAGATTTTGGCTGGTAAGATAATTGAGGGAAACGAAGCGTTTTGAGCAAATAACGTGATTAAAGGAGTACAGGATTTGAGGTCCTCCACACATCCAAATTTGGAAAATATGTGGCTGTGAAGGTGTCTCTAATACGAATTGAATACATTATTTGATTCACAACTTGAGGTAAAGCCTCTGCCCGGGGTTTTGGTGGATTTGCTTCTCTACTCAACACTTTTTGTTTGGTTGTTTTGGGTGGTTTTTTGTTTGGTTTTTTTGTTGTTTTGTTTTTTTGTTTTTTTTTTTTTTTTTTTTTGGTTGGTTTTGTGTTTTAAACACAGGAAACCTCAACTCTTCTAAAATCTACCACAAACTCTCGCTGCATCTATAAGTAAAACACGTAATCTTTGCATGTCTCCTTTTAATTANCTCATCCCTTCTCTTTCTCTCTCTCTCTTTCTCTCTCTCTCTCTCTCTCTCTCTTTCTTTCTTTCACTTCTTCACTCTTTCTCTCTCTATTTTTTTTTACTGTCATTAGCTTTCTGGGAAGAAGGGTGCCAGAGAGCCTGCTGCATTTTCCAGGGGGGGCCTTTCTTTCTCTTGCTTTCTCCATTTCACCTTTCTACTCTTCCTCTGTCTCTTCCTCATCTCTTGTGAAACACAAGCTTCCTTCAAACAACCCTATCTCACTTGTGCGTCTCCTCTTGCTTTCTCTGGGATTGCATCTGCTACACAGAAGGTTTATTCCTCACCTCTGGTTGTGCTTTCTCTTGCCTTTCTTGGCATATTTCTGCCTTTCTTTTTGTTTTGTTTGTTTTTTACCTCATTTTGTAGATTTTCCTCCTTTTTCCTCACACTTTGGTCTCCTGTTTTGGGGAGTTTTGTTTCCCATTCTCTTCTTCCTGGTACCCCTTAGGATTGCCATCCTCCCTTGCATTGTCTGCTCCTTGTTTATCGGCCCTTTCCCTCAGTCTTTTCTGTCCTCTCCTTGGTGCCTCAACAGGCAACAGAAACAAACCGAAGTCCCACGGCCAGGCCAGAGGTGCTGTCCAGAGTGATGAGCAAAGAGGATGGGGCTGGGCTCCAAGGGCTGGGTTGGGAACTTTGTGTACTCTAAGTAGCCAAATATGATGTGTTGGTCTTCACATCACCCCTACAAATGAAGAAGAGTTTATCTGTGTGAGGTCATTGGAAATTACATCTGCCTTGTCAGCTTCCGCAGCTCCCCCTCTCACTGGTAGAGGAAAGGTGATGTCTGCTGATCAGCCTGGCCTTCCAGTTTGGAAAAGGTGATGTTGAGCCCTGCCCACACTTGGTGAAAGCAGGGACACGGGTTTATGTTGTCAGGCAATCTGTGTCTTGTCCCATGATGCAGTCAAACCTCATCACCCAAGAAATGGTGGAATTAATCAACTCAGATGGGAAACTTGCCTCAGATGCGGAGATGTTGCTGTGAGTGATTTATCTGAGGATGGTCTTGGTTCCCATTGGATGAGGTTGATAATCCCATACAGTAGAGAGAGTCCTGTGCTGAGAGGTGCTGTGGGTCAGCTGGGATCCAGCCTCACAGCACTCACACCTCCACATTTCATGGTGTTGCTTGTCATGGGACTGAGCCTGAAGAAACGCCCCTCCTGGCCTTTCAAGCCTAGTGTCAGCAGTTCAGGAATATTCCATACTTTCTTTTTTGGGCTGCGTATTTTCCCAGCTTTTCCAGAGTGCATGGCATTACTTTGCTCCATCAGAGCTGTATCTCACCCTAGAGATGGCTGCCTCTTGATGGCAGACGGAGTGGAGTGATTGAAACACTACTAGGCCAGGCCACTGTAAAATATTCTTTATCAAAAATGAGCCTTGCAAAGAGGGCTGTAATTCTTTTGACCCCCTCCTTTTTTTTTTTATTTTTTCCTGTAGTAGTATTTCAGCTATTTAATTAATTTTTTTTTTTAATATCTCTCTTTCCAGACTTTTTATTCTAGTCCCACTGCCTGCGATCCCTGCGGGGCGTGAGGAGGAGGGCTGAGTGACAGGCTAATAACCTGCTCTGGCTCTCACTCCAAGCCCAGTGGCAGGTGTCCCAGAGCCCCTATTGAATGCCACCATCCAAAAAAAAATTTATCAACAATCTTCCTTCAACAATGATTTATTATTGCCATAATTTGCCTTGGTACAATGAGCTGCAGAGTGTATTTCTGCACCCGACTGACAGGTATTTGATGGCTCCAGGTTCCTATTTTATTTAGTCTTGAGCCTAATATGATTTGGTTACCCTCACCCCCTCCTTCCCGTCCCTCTCCTCCCTCCCCACCCAACCTTTTCTCATTTTGTTTTGTTTTCTATGAGTGTGTTTCGCATAACCCTGGGCTGGCTGACAGCGCTTGTAAAAACCAGAAGTCGATCTTGCAGTGGCTTTTCACCATTAATCAAGCTGCCTGGAATTGGAAAGTAACACTGACAGGCTTTTATCTTGGAGAGAAGGAGGATGGCAGATGTATTTTATGGTGGATGAGCCTTCACGGCTTCTATTAGACTGGGACTTCAGTGGTACAAGGTGGTGGTTTGGGGGAGGAGGGGAGCGAGGGGGAGGAGAAGCCGGGGAGCAGCCTATAGATAAATAGATCCGTCAGTCAGGCGATGTGGAGGTCTCCAGGCGGCCAGCCATTGTAGGTGACAGAAAAGGCAATCAAAGACAAAACAAATCAAAAGGTACATCTTATCAGCAGCAGGCCAGCTGGACTTCCACCGCACTCGGAGGCCCCGCCGAGGGCAGGAGAAATTAATCGTGCTGTCGAGGCCAGAGAAATTGTCGCCGCTGAAGGTCCAAGTTCAGGCAAGCGGAGGTGGCCAACATTAAAGGAGAGGGAGAGCAGCGGGCGGGAGGAGAGGAGCGGGGAAGCGAGAGCCGCTGTCCCACCACCTCTCTCCCTCCCTTTCCCCCCGGCCACTGCGGGCTCCTGACAAGTGCATTCATCGTGCGATGATAGCTCGGCACCTATGATTGGTACCTTTAATAATATAGCCCTCGCTCAGCTGTCACCCTGAAAGAACAATTTTTCCTCCCGCTTTCCTCGATGCAAAGATACATCTGTAATGAGAAGGGTGACAGAAAGTGGGAGTGCGGGGAGCCAAGGAAAGTTTGGAAGAACATTAATCAAAAAGTGAAGTTGGAGGTGATGCTGGCTGCTTGCGGTGCCTGTGCCTCCAGCAGGGAGCCAGCGGTGGGTTGGAAGCTGTTGTAGTGTTTCATGGCCTTCAGTGCTTCAGGGCCCCCTCTGTGAAGGGAGAGGGATCCTTGGCTCACCCTTGGACAGGAGCAATTTTGAAAGCCACCATCCTCCTGCACGGCAGAGCTGGTCATGGTGGGAGGGACTGGCGAGTAACTCCATGTGCTGGGAGTCCTTGGTGTAAACCTGCGTGACTCCACTGTATGTAATGGATTTATGCTGGGCGGGGATCTCTATCCGCCTCTGCAGCCTGGAGAAAGAAATGTGTGGTTACAAGTCCTGTGACTCTCCCTGCAGCAGGGCCCTACTCCTGTCCTGCTCTGCTCCATCCTTTGGATCCAGCCAGACTCAATCCACAGTGCTATCATTAGCAGCACTGTGCAGAAACTGCCTCATTTCCCCAAAGGAGGAGTTCTGCCTTCCAGGGCATGATGCCCTTGTCTCCAGGCTGCAGCGTGGCAGCCCCTGGCTCATGTGCTCTTGGGGCCCCTTGTGCATTAGCCCAAAGTTTTCCTAAAGCCTGATTATGGACCAGGCTGCAGCATTGCCTGGAGCCTGCCCACGTGTGCTGTGCCCTGGGCCATCATAGGAGGTGCCCAAGGGTTCCACTGCATGTGCCCAGCACTGCACACCCATTGGCCCCTCCAGGCAATTGTGTTTGGGGAGTATATCCCACCCCAGATGTGAAAGAGACGCTGGCAGCCCTGTGCTGGGGGTCTGGGGAGAGCAGCAGGTGCCCAGATCTGTGAGAAGCATGGAGGGGCCCATTTTGTTGTATTTAAGGAACGTGTCTATTTTAATTTAAGGGATTAGCAGCAATGTCCTCAATCACAGTTATCTCCTGTGGATTTTAGCAGAGGCTGCCCAGCTCTGCTCTGCAGTTGTCAGTCCCTCCTTGGGATGAAGCCCCTGGGCTTGAATTCTTTAGCATTAGCATTTGGCAGTCGGTTCTCTCATTCTGTGCTCTCTTGTTCCTACAACTGATTTACTAATCTGCATCTGTTTTTGTTTTTATCCTAATAAAAGTCAGGATTATATGAAGATCTGGATCAAACAGGTTGTCTGTAAAATCAGGGATGCTGGTCTCTGTGGTCCACAGTCTCAAATCCCATGGGATCAGAAGGAAAGCAGGGAGGGTTAAGCAGCATCTCCAAAAGAAGTAGTCTGTTCTATCTGGTTTCCAGAAATTCAGTGGTGATTACTTCCTGCCTTCTCCATGGAAGCGGATAACTTCTGCAGACAGTGGTTGGTGGGTGTGTGAACCATATGGCTGGGATAAATGTTGGTAATAATGGGTGACGAAAACAATCTTTGAGGAATGTTTGCCTCATGGATGCAGAAGGGTTGAACCCAGAACGGATAAGCACAGCTCACGCAGGGAAGCAGAGCTCTGGTCTCTGTGCAGATTTTGCCAAGAACTCAGCAGCGGACATAGGTCCTGGACAGTTGGTTTGGTGTGTCCATGCAGGAGCTCCAGAGGATGCTTAAACGGATGAGCCCTTCATATATGCTCTGCAGAGTTGATTCAGATATGTTTTGCTGGTGCTAAAATGAGTAAATAATGCTTTTGACTTGTAACGTTTCCTGCAATCCACGGCCTGGAGCTGTAAGAGCAGGGACCTCTAACTCAAGTGCCCAAGACGATTTTGAACACTGAACAACAGATGTCCCATTCAGAACGGATACAAGATTACTAGACAGTTTTAAAAAACTTTTCTGCTTTGCTTCGTCTTTATTGCAATGCTCTGGGGATCAGTTCAGTTACCTGAACGCACCTGGCAGTGAAGTGTGTGTCAGGGACCCTACAGCACCTCTAAGGGTAGGCAGCTCTGACACATGGGGCAACCTCTGCAGGGGCATACTGGGTTTACATGGAGGCTCTGTGACTGAGTGTTGGAGTTTTGCGTACAATTGCTGCTGTCCTTGGACAATGTCTCCACTTCCACAAGTGAATCTGGAGCGTTTTGTGGTCTCTGTGACCTGGCAGTGCTGGTCTCGCTGTTCTGTACCGCACCAGTGGCTTCAGATGGGCTCTCTGGAAGACACAGATTTGTCTGAAAGCAAAATCTCTTTTGTTGTTTGCACATGTGCTCGATCCCTGCAGGTTACCACGGTCGCTTTGGAGGAGGAATAATAGCCCAGGGCAGAAAACAGCAAGCCAGGCATCAACGGGGTGAATCATTGACCCAGAAGACAACTATTACTGTCACGAGAGCTGAGCACCCTGTAAGGCAGAGCTTGCTGTGGCCAGGGGAGTCCGGTGCACTGCGGGGTGACAATTGAAGGGACAGTGCCCCAGGTCTAGGGGATCAGGCATGTGCTGGGAAAGCTGCTTTTGTCCTTGCTGACACTTGCCTGACAAAGGTCCTGAACAGGCAAATGACTTTTGCCATGAGGAGCCCAGTGCCATCCTCCCGCCCTGCTTGCACAGCAGCAGCTCCTGCCAGGAGACCAGCCCAAGGCTGGATGAGGGCAGAGGTGTTGGTCTTGGCACCCCTGTGTTCCCAAAGCCCAGGAGCTCACAGCTGGCCCCACTCCTCTGCTGCTTGAGCTCAGTCTGGAAGTTGTTTTTGTCGCAGCTGCCTTCAACAACCCATGTGGATTCCGCCTTCCCACAGGAGACAGGATCTGCACAGGGCTGTGGGATCAGAGGCCGTGCTGAGCAGGCAGTAAAACCTCAGGTTGTGCCTTGTTCCCACTTTTCTTTGCAGACTCAGGAATATGAGCTTTCTTTGGGAAAGAAAGCAAGCATCAGCTGCAGATGTGAGCGCACTCTTTGCTTCCTCAACGTCCCTGCGCCCCTTCCTATGCCTGGTTTCTGATCTGAAATGTGCTCAAATCTCTTCTCTTTCCCCTTGTTTGCCTGATTTTACACCAGAAAACCATCCCAAGCTCCCCTGGCCGCTGGGAGAGTGGTGGGGCAGTCAGCCGGTGGAGATGGACAGTGGCAGAGCTGGGAGGCTGCTGCCAGGTTTGGACATCGGGGCTGGGAGCCCAGCAGTGCCGTGCAGGCTGCACCGTTGCAAGGTCAAGTCAGCGTTATGTCCTCTCCTGTTTCGAAATCCTTAATTGGCACCCAACATAAAAACTGAAGTGAAGGTTGTTTACAATGTTTTGTAATAAAAACAAATTAGCTCTTAATTTTTATTGCTTAAAGGGGAAAAAAGGTCTGCTCTTCCTCTGGCCTACTCACTTTATCAGAATGTTCCCACTAAATAGATTTTGTGGCTGTAACTACCTGGATATCAGTGCTGTCGCTTTGCTGGTGTCAATGACTCACTTGGACATGCACAATTAAATATGTACATTGATGCACAGGCTCCAAAGCTATTAGTTGGCAGAAGAGATACAAATTGTGAACTGAGTGTATTTATACCCAGCTCCCAAAGCTGGTGCAGAGCATGGCACTTGTTTGTTCCTTTTAAAAATATCAAAATGTTAGCCAGGAAAAGCTCCTGTTTGCTTTAGGGCATTCTGAGGCTGGATGCAAACAGTGGAGTTTGTTTTAAACTCCTGCTGGTAATGACTCTTGATTACCAGGGTATCTTCTGTCAAAAGAAATAAAAAGCATCATCATCTTCCCCTCTCTGAAGTGTTTCCCACCCTGAGGAACGCTGATGTATCTCACACCCCAGCTGTGTGTGCAGGCATCAGTACAGAGGAAGGGTTTCCCGAACGAGTGTTTTGCTGGCCTTGCAGGGTGTAAAGCAGGTCACTGGTGTAACCAGCATGCCCTCTGGCCATCCTGCAGCCTGAGGCAAGGTTGTACCTGTGTCTCATGCCTGCTGACCCGCAGCAAAGATCTTACCATGCTGTGAGCTGCTGTGCTAACCCTGGTGCTGTTTGTGGGCTCCCCAATTTCAAATGGTAAAAGCCACTGCAAGAAGGGAATCAAAGTTTTTTCCACTGAGGATATCTGGACCAATATTTGAGATAGGAAGTTTTCAGGATGGGTATAGTCTTGAGTTTTCTTCACAGCGGTGGTCTCCTGGCTGGTCAGCTTTCAGAGTATCTCCTGTTTTTCTCATAAAGGTTAACTGCTTTTTAAATGCTTTTGGCCACACGAAAACTAAAGACACCACAATTTCTGCCCTCGGTGTGTATAAAGAGGAGGAATCAACTTTCAGGTACTACCAGACCATGGCATCTGCATGGGAGGCACGTATACTGGATTTATGTGTACCCACTGTCTCAGAGCAGGATCCAAGTGTGGCACCGTTCCACATCGAGAGGAAATCACAGCTTATAATATTCAACTGGTTACTATAACCCCCACCCACCCCAGGTTTAATATTAGAACTATTTTTCACGTTGAAACCGAAATAGTACAAAATATGGGCTTGCTGTAATTGTTGTTAGATTATGTGTCACCCTGATAAGATGTAACAAATATTTTCCTATACAGCAGGACCCGTTTCCCTGCGAGTAATGGATGGAGAAACTTCTCATAGTGTGTAGGCAATCGGTCGTAAAAACTTCCCTGAGAAGATTAATGTATTAAGTGCAACCTTTGTGGAAAATAGGAAGAATTAAAATAATCGTTTGTTCTTTCACGTTTAATATTAATAACCAAGCTGATTTGGTGGGAACGTTCCTTGCTGCCTGTGCCTTCCTCCTTCAAGGGGCATCTTTGTGTCAGAAGTTTTTTCTGAGGATATGGTGCAGTGATTCTTTCGACAGAACTATTTTTATCAGTAATATGAAAGACTTTTTTTCACAGGCAAAGCTTTGACACCAGTAAGTCTGCTGGACATCACTTAATAGGCCAGATAAACATTGGCCCACCATTTAGCGTGGAAGGATTTCCCCTTTGTATCACAGCTCTACGTCTTCTTAGGCACTTGGTGGCCATCAGAGAGGTGGCACCCTGGGGACAGGGTCCTACAGAGCCGGGGTGGGGGCTTGTTTGCTGAATAGACATGAAGGTGCAGAATGGAAAAGTGGGGCCCTTCCAGAAGCAAACCCTGTAGGTAACAGCCGCCCCCCTGAGCACACCCTGCACTGAGCTCTGCTGCTGCACTTTTAGAGGTTTTTTGCTCCTCTCTGGGGATTCTTTGGGAGCAGCCACTGCTCTGCCACAGACTTAGCAGAGGTAAGGATGGTCTTACATGATGATGTAATGATACGTTTTTTTTAAAATTGCTCAAGGTTAGGGAAAACCGATTTAGATTGATTGCTGCTGCTTTCCCCCCGTGTGTATTTTGAGATCTTGTTTTCTTCCTCAAGTACACTTGTGTTCCTGCAGTCAGTCTCAAGTGACAGGTACCATCAGTCATGAAGTACGCTGTGGAACTGGGGTCGGATGGAGCTGCTTATTTGTGCTGTGTGGCACACAGTTCACTTCTTCCCAGGTCTATGCTTGTATCTGAGGTCTGGCAGCCTACCCAGCTCGAGTTTTATAGAGAATCACTCGTTGTGAGAACAGATATTTCTCCCCAGTTTTATAGAGTTTGAATTTTTATAAAGAACATTTTGTAAGCAAAGAAACAATTGGCTTGCTAAAGGGGAAACAAGTTTCTGCCCCTTCCTGCTGATGGTAAGTGGGAACAGTGGTCTTAAGATTTCAGTATTCCAGGAGGCATCACCCTTCACTGCCCCAGTGTTTTGCTGCTGAGTGAACAGAGACAAATTTATCACTAAAAAGCCAATGCCATCAAATGTTGATTGGGCCTTTGAACTGCTCTGATATTCAGAATTATTTAGGGCTTATTCAAACTTCTAAATTGATCAGTTAGATATTTCAAAAAACTCAAAGAGAAATGGTACTTATATTCTTAAATAACTACATTCATCATTGCCAAGAAGGATTTTCAAACTGCAACAGAAAAAAAAAGGTTCAATTTTGATTATGCATCAGCTTAATTCACTGTGTCTCTTTCTATGCTGCCATAGCACTAAAACAGAACGTACCATCCAGTCACAGTAAAAAGAGATTTTAGAAGCTCTGTGAAAGTAAGTCTGATGGTGTAATTACAATCTTTATTCATTTGGAGTCAGTAAGAGAGCGGATTTTTAGGTTTGGAAGCAGGAATGTTCCTTGGCCAAAAATATTCACAGATAAACGAAAAATCATTCATTAAATCTATCTGTCACTATTGTTTAGTTGCAGATATAGAGAAAGGAGTAGATAGATTATTTAAAGTAAAAAAGCTAATTAGGGCAGGCTGACAAGAGTAGTGAATTTTACTTTGAAGAATGGGACAGGTTTTTACATGACTGAGATGGTAGAACGTGATCAAAACATTATTAAAGCCAAACCACCCAGCTTCCTTCCAGCTCTATTTTTTTTTTTTCTCCAGCAGTCTCTGCTGTCCAGTCCACAGTTTCTGGAGCTGAAAAATCATTAGCAATTTCCACTAACAGCACTTCAGCAGAAGGAAGAGACAAGTCTCTAAAGCATAAAGCGGTGAGGACAGAGATTTTTAGCAGTTGGGCTCCTTCCCCAAAGAGATGATGACTGAGCCTATGCATGTTTTAGAAGGCAGAATTCCCAGATTTAGTAAGGAAGCTTTGTTACATTTGATACATAGCAATTAAGCCATGTAAATAAATATATTTTATACAAACATGCATGCTATGACTTTGTTATAATTTTAGCTTTTTCCACTATCACAAAGCCTTAGAAGAAAACCTCTTAGGAAGGCAAAATGAGTAACAGCGGTGGATTTTACTTGTAAAACAAACAAACAAACAAAAAAACCCAAAAAGGCCTGTGTCTGCCTAATGTAAAATTACTGAGATTCTCCCCACGTAAGGAACCACTGACTTCCTGTGAAGGATTCATGGAAGACTGGATATGTGTTTTGTGTTTGTGAGACAGTGTCTCATTCAGGAACACATACTAAAATTGCAGATGAGCTACAAGTATTAATTGAAAACTCCTTCTCTTCACTTTGCAGGTGCTAAAAAGGACATTTAAAACTGGGCTTCTGTGGAAAGTTATTATTTCTTCCCTTCCTACCCTACCCCACTAAATGCTTATTTAAGTAGTGTACATAGAAAGTTTTAAATCCCTAAAGGTTCTAATAAGGAATGTAAGTTTAGTCACTTGATAAGCCTTCTGCATTTTTTCCCAATACATCCATTTATGTGGTTACAGAGATTTGTACTCCAGTGTTACAAGGATCTAAATCTTTAATCATTTTTCCTCGGAGTGCTGTGAAGCAATCAGATATCCACGCTTTACAAAACAAGGCAGCACACTGTGAACGTGAGACTAAGTTGAAGTTCATACAAAGTCTGTGCAGAGCAGGATTTCAGTTTCAGTTTGAAAATTTTTCCTGATTCTGAGTGATCAAGAAAGTGGGGATAGTGGAAAAAATAGCTAATCATGACGGAACGCAATTTTTAGTTAATCTGCTTTAGGAAAGTTTAAGTTACTGTGGGGGAAAGGCCTTAAACAGGCCAAGATAAATGCTGTTATGTATTTCTGCATTCCCCAAGAAGTCTTCAGAAAATAAAACCCAAACCCTACAAAGAAGTAAACTTTTAAAAGGTCCCACTCTATTTTTCACTTTGCTGCAATCTATTTTTGTATTGCAGATCCATTTTACTCATACTTGGCTTTGTTAATTTCAACTTATTTTGATTGTTTCTTAGGTCAACACCCAGAGTGAACACACACACACTTCCAATATTCTTGACATTTTTTATTATAAAGCACTTCAGACAAACTTCAAAACCCAAAAGTTCTCATCTGTAAAAGGAAACTATTTTAAAACAGGATTCATAAAGAAAATAGACTGTTCTTAAGCATCAATTTCAGTTAGAGCTCCTCTGTAATGAAATCTAAAGACAAAACTGATGGGTCAAGAGCTATTCAGTTCACATATACTGATAAAAGGGAGACTAAGATGCTACACACACACCATGGGGCATCTTATTGTTGATCATGAAATACGAACACTCAATAGTTAATTCTGGCCTGATAAAGCAGTCCAACATTTAAATATTTTTCAGTCCCAAAAGAGACAAACCATTAACATTTCTCATTCAATAACTAAGCCAGCCCTGGCTAAGGGTTAAAGCTACTTCAAAGCATCTAACATGATAAGCTTTTCATTTCATGTACTTCTCCTGTTGATCAGCCAAGATTTTTGCTGAGGATTTAGCATCATAGAAAAGTTCATTTATTTCTTCAATATGCTCTTTCTCAATGCTGTCTTTCCCATTAATCTTGGCAAGCAGGTTAGCTGGGGTCAGCAACTGCACAGCATACCTGTGATCAAACAGAGGCAGATGAGTAATTACAATTCAGTGCATCCTAGGGAACTAAAGATATGGAGGGTTGGGACATTTGCTAGGAAACACACAGCTCTACCAGCAGTATGAAACAGTCAGCAAGCCCTGCAGCACATACATTCCTTAAAGGAGAAAAGAGGAGCATTGCCATTCTTTTTTTAATGTTAGCACTGTTGTTAACAGACCATGTCATAGTAATGGAGAGGTTTGTCTCACTTCCAACAGTGAGTGATCCTACAGTGAGTGGCTTTAGACCCAGTCATGCTTAAAAGTGTGCCCAACTTACCTTAAGGTTGTCTTGGTACCAATTTCCCCTAAGTGGTTCAGAGCTTCTTCACTGATATTAATTCCTTCTGTCTGCGCACGAAGTTTTGTGATCTGTTGGGAAGAGTAAGTGAGGTCCCAGCCCAAACAATTAACATGCTAAATTATTTCATATCTGTAAACTGTTAGCTCAGAGATGAGATATGCTATAAAACAACATAGTGTGGAGAGTTATCCTGGTGTAACTTGCCACTAGATCAGAATTTGTAGAGTTTTAAGTCTTTGAACAGGCAAATATAATGTTGAAAAAGCTATTATCACAAAAGGAAGGTAAAGTAACACATCTGGACTGCTAACCCTTCATAGTAACTTTGTACAGGCAGCAAAGCCTACCTACTAACATGGAGCAGAATAAGAGAACTTATACAAGAAAATGGAAAGGTATGTGAGAAATTAGTGGCAACTGGAGTCTAGTGGACACACCAGTTACTGAACTGTGCAGTGTATCACTGTTGCTGTACAGCAGAGCCCTCCAAAAACTCCTACAGAAAGCTACACCCTTTCCTTAGCAGCTCACACCACATTTTATTCAATTGACAAGAAGACAGTAAAATAAATCAAAAAGTTACTTTCTATGATTCACCTATTCCTGCGAGAAGAAAAAAAAATCAGTAAGAAGAATCTAATCTTTCAAGAACAGTCTCAGGCCTGTACCAGTTTGAAGATCTTTACAAAGTTGGAGAGGAAGATATCACCAATAAGCCTGAGCATATAAAGCTGTAACAAAAGTGGCACAAGTCTCTCGGTAGTCTGTATTACCAGCTGAGTGATAAGGGGCAGACTGGATAATGATGTTGTGTTGTAGTGCTGAGATAACTCTGGAACTGCAAGCCTCATATAATACAGGTATTTTTCACTTTGGCAGCTTTGTAAACAAGATATCAAGAAGCACTCGTTTAAATTAAAGCCATAAAAATGCGCTTGGGGAGCCAGAGTAGGGAGCAGAGAAAGAGAGGGGCTTGAAATGGCAGAAAGTTGGTGCTAAGATATGTACACTGAATATTGGCAATGCTGCTGCAAATTGCAAATTCAGGTTGAAGATTTTTTTTACTTGTAGATCACTTAGACATCCCCTTCCCTTCATGCAAACACTGCTACCTTGTTCTTCCTCTGCTACAAACAAGGTATTGAATGCCACATTTTTAACAATGTTTTTAAAAATAGCTTTTTATCTAGCAACCTGGTAGAACATTACTGAAGGATTGGGGCCCAAG
Source organism: Dasyornis broadbenti (assembly GCA_013397935.1). NCBI lineage: Eukaryota > Metazoa > Chordata > Aves > Passeriformes > Dasyornithidae > Dasyornis > Dasyornis broadbenti. The sequence goes on from VZRN01005367.1 coordinate 3,406,000, forward strand.
CCATTAACCCACCAGCTTGCTTACATATGCATTCACTATGGAATAGGAAAACAGGTGTTTATCAGGTAAAATATATTAGGAACAAAACATCTCAGTTATAACCTCTAATATCCAACAGGAGGCCCGTATGCAAAAAAGTTTGATTACAACAATACCTGACTAGAATATGCATAAAAGTGAATTTTTTCCCTGTTCTGGTTCCACTAAGGTTACTGTGTGTCCTGTCTCAGAGCAGCACTACACAATGCAATTTCTACTTTATCAACACATGAAAAAAAGTATTTTGAACTGGTTACGAACAAACTATCAGTAGACACATAAACAGATTCTGTGCTGATAAAGGAATCAATTGTGAAAGGCCAAGGCAAAAAGTCTCACACAGAAATATCACCACCAAAACTTCTTTCTAACCTGAAAAACAACTGGGAGAAAAAACAGAGAACTAAACTTATGGATGCCTTATTTTTATCCCCCTCCAACTGTACGTAGTTGGAAACCAAAGAGTAATAGCTCCTCCTCTTCTCCCATGAGAAGTTGTCAGTCAAAAGCCTTAACTTAAGGAAAGATGAGATTATCCGACTATGGGAACATGATTTGTGGGACACAAAATCTGGACTCTATTTTTAGCTTTAGGAAATGCTACTCTGAACACTTTTCTTTCAGCCCTGGGGAGGTTGGAAATCACAGCACTTACCCAGCTCTTCTGAAAATCAGCAGTTCAGATGGTGGATTATCTGCATGGTAACACAGCACTAACTACACAGAATTCACTTACACTACAGGGAAGTCCAGACAGTCTTTAACATCCCCGGACTGAGTAAAAGCCACATACAAAAATTCGTTTTGTATAGAAAATAAACCTAATTGTATTGTTAAATCACTGGGCTGCTTCTACTGCAATCTACACCACAATGCTTTAAAGTGTCCTTTAGATACAAAAAAATCATGCTGAGAACAGCTCTGAACAGCAGCAGTGAAAAGCTCCTCAAACCGAGTGAAATGAAGCTTTGCTTCTATGTTTATGTTCGATAAATGCCTCGGCTTCACCTTGGCACTTATCCAGCAGCAGGAGACCATTATCTGGTGACAACGCTGTACTCCATTGACACTATCTCTTAAATAATACAAAGAATTGACATGGTAAACCCTAATGTCTTCTGCATTGTGTCACTTCCCAGCATTGAGACGCTAATGAGGGGGGATCTTTGACACAATGCATCATAATGGCACCAAGCATTATAATCGATACACAATACATTGTGATGGCCCCACAGAAAAACTTCCAGGCATTTGGAAGGGTATCTCTGCAAGGCTTGCTGTACTTATATTTTCAAACTCGACTAGGAGCATGAAAATCCTCCCAGTTTCAGGAGACAGCTCCAGTAGGTTAAAGCTACAGTACAGGGCATAAAGGCAAAAATGCAGTGCATGAAGTTGTATTTCGCAATCCCTCTCATGTCTCATGTGAGGGAAAAACCCAAGGTCTTGGACTAAAGATCCCATGATGTGACAATTAATCTTATACCAAATGCCGAAACCTGCAAACTATGGAAAGCACATCTGTGCAAGTGATTGCTTCAGCTAACAATTCATGCCTTCGTGCAAGAGAGGTTGCCACTTTCAGCTCCAGATTTGCTTAGAAGCTCCTCAGAGGCTGGGAGTCAGACACTTTGTGTGCACAGTTTTAACCAGCTCATTGTATTGGCTCCTAGAGAAGCAGGCTTTTAACAAGCAGGAAGCTTTCTGGCAGCGGCCCTGATGACCACAGATCAAATGGCTCTACAGTAACTGAACGGGCAGAAGCTGTGCACAACTTTGGGGACTTATTACAAGTTCTTTACAATGCTGTGCATACCTGCTTCATTTCTTGGGGTGTATAGAGCATGGTTCGGATAATCATTACTCGATCTAGCAGGTCCAGTGGTATTCCATGAGGAGACACGATGTCTTCTGTGCCTCTAGAGCAGGAACCAAACAGAAAGAGATCAGACACAATTCTGAGTTCAGTACACTGATTTTGGTTAAGATCAGTAAAAAGTGACTACACTAGTTTACAGCTGTTGTGTGTCCACGGAGACACACACATGGTCACACATGGTCCTGGTCAGACAGGAACCATTCTGATCTGAGATTCATTCTGGACAGCCTCAACGAAACAAACAAATACCGTTGCTGGAGCTCTTCAACATGCCACTCAAAAATAGTCAGAGGTGCTTTCCTTCATGCTTTCCTGCATTGTATCTCACAGTACAGTCTTATCTAATGTTCCAAGGTATCTTCCAGCAAGGAACAAATCATTCTTACTCAGCTGTTTAGCATTATCAGCAGAAATTATATATACTGTCATTCACTTGGAAAACACCCCTCTTGCTGAGTAAGTCATTGCTCTGTTCCATTCTTTTCCCAGTCCCTCCAGTGAATACTTCAGTGGTTTACATTCCATGCTTACAATCCAGCAAACTGAGAAGTGGAGGTCTCTGTATGAAGGATAGAGCAGGGTCTAGACCCCCAACCATTTTGTTTGACATACCACACCCAACAGCAAAGCTTGCAGACGTGTATTCTTGGTTTCCCAAGTGAAAGATACTCAGATTTAATTTATGAGAATTATAGAGATTGCAGTAAAAACAGTGAAGTGCTGGCAAAGAACTACATTTCTAAGTTCAGTGTTAGTATCTAGGCACTGCAGCTCTGGCCATGGCCCTCCAATATTAGATGCCACTATTATACGGCAAACTTCCTTTCTTAAATCATAGCTTTTTCATAACAAGATCTGTAGTGAATCCATGCTGACAGATCTCTACTTCCTTTACTTTTACAAGACAGCCTTTTTATACCTTTGCAAAGAGAGTGGTGAAATGTCCACCTTAAATATTTTTGAAGGGCTTATCACTTTCACTTCTAAGCAATACAAACAGAGAAAGATTAATACCAGATGAGCCACTATGAGGGAAAAAAAATCTGGTTATACAGCTGAATTAAACCAATTCAAAGAGTAGCAATCATTGCTAATGACAGCTTGTTTAGACATAATTAGACCTAGACCACAAGTTCTAGTAGTAGAACTTACAGAAGTGCTGTAAGAACTTACAGAAGTGCTCTGAAAGACGAGTGCACTTTTACTGAACATGCAAAGAATGCACTGTGTGGGTGCAAAATATCAAAGAGGAGACATGAACTGAAGTGAAGATGAAAAACAAGTTGGTTGGCAAGACTGAAGAATTACAAAAAGCCAGACCATCGTAGAAGGAAAAAGAGAAGCTGAACTTTAACAGTAAAAACAAGAAGCTGAAGTCTGATGGAATAAGGATAGCAAACAGCAAAATAATCCAGCAGAAGCAGGAAGCTATGACATTAGAGGCTTGTAGTTCTGCTGCTTTTGATGTTCGTGGTTTGCAGGCAACAGATGCATTGATACCAATGAGAACGGTAACTGTTACAGATCACCCAGGAAGTGAAACAATTCAGAAGCTGTTAGAGCAGGAAAGATGCGTTATGGAAAGGAGGAATTCCAGTCAGCCTGGCATTAAATGTTTGTCCCGTTATGAAGCTCATGAGCACTGATACACCTTGCAACTCCTGCAGAGGATTATCACAGGTGTCAGTGTCAGAGACAAAAGCCTTCAGAGATTGTAACTCTACTGATACAGATAATTCCAAGGTTTATGGACCAATGCAAACTGGAAAATTCAAGCCTAGACACCATACCTGATAATGCAGTTTCCTCGGTTGGAAGCAAAGATGACAATGGGGGAAATAGAAGATTCCAGAGCTCGGTGCAGGTATGTGAAACACTCGATATCCAGCATGTGAACCTCATCCACAAAGAGCACACCTGGCACTAGCTCCGCAATGCCTTGATCGATGTATTTGTTCACCACCTTATTTATCTCTCCTCGAAGTTTGTCTGAGAACAAAAAGGAACTGTTGGTTGTTCTGCTGGTGAACAATTATTAGAATCTAATACACATTAGAATGTGTATTACTGCTGTTCAGTCTGGCTCTTTGTTGAAAGCCTGAAGCTCACACTGTGGCAGGAATGTTGCAGATGGCACTGGCACTCTGACCTCTCCCCAGGGAGGTGGGTACAGAGCACTGTATACGTTTTACCGCTTTATGCATGAACCAGTAACTTGCTCTACTGTCTCCAGCCATTGCAATTGTAGCAACTGTATCACTGCTTTTTGAAATCTGAATATTTATGAGTACGTATTATATAGGCATTAATTTAGATACAGTACTCAATTTTTAATCCTTTTCTAACTGGAGAACACAGATTATATTCATCACAAAATACCATGCAGGATTCGTACCAGTAATTTCAGTTTTCTTAGGCTTCATCAACTGTCCCATCATAGAAAGGATGTCCTGCCCTCCCTAGGAAAATAAAGTTACAGATTAGCTATGGGGTCATGTACTAAGCACATACCTTGGGAATTTTACAGATCAGGAACTGGTTAAATAAGTTCTTTCTTACAATTAACTTGATGCTTTATATCAGCAGTCTTTGTCAATCTGTCAAAGTTTAGGTCACTTCACCACAGCAGTATTCTAAACATAATCACCTAGCTACCTTCTCATCCTTTGCTAAGTCTTGCTCATTTGGAGAACATCAAAAACCAAAATGAGATACCCTCTTGAAAAAAACTGTCACAGAGGAACTCTTAAAGGATGAAATTGTCAGGGAAAACAGAGACTTGGATTGCCTACCTGCACAGTAGGTGTTCAACTTCTCAACACAGAATTATTCTAGATTTTATGACTGTTGAATACCATTATTTTTATCAGATTTTTTTTTTTTTTTTTGTAAATAAGGAAGTTTATTTTGAAATTGAGTAAGTTAAAGAGTTGTATTATTATACTGCAGGGATTCCAGCCTTTAAACTTGTTAGGGACTTCTGTTTTTGACACAGATAAAATTCCCTCAAGAGTGGATTTATGTTAAGACACAGTAAGAAGTAATTCTCCTATTTTCTATTTTTTTTTGCTGCAATACATGCAGAGCTCTAATAAAATTCAAAAGAAGTTTAACAAGTGGCTGCGAAACATTTCCAAAGAAAGCAGGGACATCAACAAAATCCACAGCAGTCAAAACCAGTCACCTTTTATCACAGTCTTTGTAGTTTCCATTTCATGGCCACAAAACCATAAACACAGAGCAGAATATATTAATCTGCATTCAGAACTTCCAGTAAATGAATGATGCAGGTCTGGCTGCTGCTACCTCACAACTGTAGTAGCTTCCCTTCTGGAGAGAAAGCAACCATCTCTTTTCCTGGTCAAAGAGAACACAGCCCCCATCGCTCTTTTTCTGCAAGTGATGGGGCACAGTGGTGGAGAGAAAGAAAGCAGGGTCTAGAATATGCATTAACTGTGAAGGTGGAGGAACCCAAATACCTGTGTGGAAGCTCTTCTACAACTCCAAGACTGTTCTCTGTAGTGCTAGGAGTGTTACACTGACCAATCTTCCATGACCAGGTGCATGAATCCTAAGGGAGCAACTGCCTCTTTAACTTGTATGGCAGGGCCGTGAGGCAGTCAGCTGCAGCATGACCTCCCAGAAGAGAGCTAGACTGGCCTTCAAGGTCTAACACCTACTGCTTTTCCTACACTGGAATCTTTGAGAGTGACTTAGGACAGCTCAACTTCCTATTATCTCAATTATTCTGGTAACATCACATCTATATCAAATAATTTTTCTGTAAAGACTTTATCTGTGAAGTCAGATACCTGAGGTCGAGCATTGGCCACATCCAAGTCATGCAGGGTGACATCCTGAATAATTTCCTTTTTCTTGTGCACATCACCTTTTGGCAAGGGAACATACTCTTCAGCTTCAAGGTCAAATTCTGTAGCATAGATATCACACCTGCCTTGCCTCTGAGGAACAGCAAAGAGAAACACAGGTATAGAATTTCAGTGCCAAAACCTTGAGTGACATGAACTCGATAGAGGGGTTAGTCACAAAATACCATATACAAGCTTCAGCTGACAATCCAGACATCCCACTCCCTGCTTAGCAACAGGCATACCCTATCTACTGATCAAAGCTCAAAAACTGTTGAAAAACACCTGCTATTTTCAGTGGCAAGAATATTCCATTCCTCTCTCCCTCTCTCCTCTTTGAACCGTATGCAATTCTTGCTAAAGGACAAATCCAGCAGATTAACCAGAGATTGGGAGAACTGTTCAAGACTCCTTTGTAGGTGGGTGATTTATTATATGATAGAAAATATTATGCTCATCCATTAAACAGCAAGTATCACTACACACTACTTTCTCAATCAGATATGAAAAGAATGCTAACTAATGCAGTATTCCCTTCTACATATATATATCTTGTGGAGAAAATACCAGAGCGATAAAAGAAAGATTAAATACGCTGCACATGTCAGCCTGAAAATGACTAAAGTTGCTTGGTTTTTCCCCTCTTCCCTTAGAGATGCCTTGATCTCAGAGAAAAGAAAACTCAACCAGACAGCATCAGTGATAGGTTCCTTGCCAGATGACCTTAATTGTGAACCAGATCACCACATTCTTTGGGTGCAGAAGAGACTTTTCTCTCCAGATAAGGAAAGCACTGGGCTCTTTTTAAAATTTCCACGTAACCATTTCATGTCAGTTAAGGTTAATAAATCAGAGAGCCTTCTGACAAAGGCAGAGAAAGGTCTGCAAGAAACATACACCTGCATGAAAGAACAGAACTTTTCTTTTACCTTGACAGCTCCACTGTTTGCTTCAATATAAATAACGTCACCGGTTTCCACTCGCTCCTTCTGCAAGCTTTCAAAAATGCTCGGGTCCAGCTGGAGACAAGCAAACAGCACAGTTGGCCAAAACAGTTCCATATTGTTATGGTAATCAAGGTAAAGAAATTCAATTTGAAGCTCACTCCCACCAGACAAAATTAAACTGCAACTTACCCTGACAATACCTCTAGGATTTTATAAAGCTGTAACACTTGGAGTGGAGATAGAGAAAAAATCTGAAATATGCACAAAACTTATTGTCTTACCAAAAATATCTGCTATCCAAAAGGAACTGACAGGGCCAGAAACATAATGATACCAGTTACAAAACATACCTCTGAGTAATGTGACAATGTATTTATACCTAGGAAACTGTAGTACTCTAGCTTTCTAGGAAAACTTTTATAAAAAATCTGGCTATAGCAGTGAATTATGTTCCTTGATTTCTTGAGTCTTTATCCTCTGTGGAGCTGTGTGAGGGAGAGTGGAATATATTAGATGCCTTTGTTTCTCTTGGTACATGTTTATTCACTTTTGCTCTTAATTTCCTTGTTTTCAGAGTGAACAAATGAAAGATGATTCTTAGCAACAGAGACAGCTTTTAGTTCTCTCCTAGTCTGACAGAGAAATTGAATGGAGACAAGAAAACAAAAGGAAAGTAGGCCTGAGCTGGCAACACACCAGCTCAATTTCCAGTTCTCTATCAAATATTCACTAGAGCATGACACCCCATGTAGAAAGAAAGGATATGACAGAAAGAACAATATATATTGAACAGGCTAAACTTTCCAAAGCCATCCTCAAAAATTTGGTTGACAATCAGGAAAACAAAACCAAACAAGGCCTTTCTTGTATGTTTATTACCATGAACATGAATTTATAGCCACAGTCAGAGTGTATCACAGAGTGAGACAGAACGAAGTTCGGATTGCCAGCTCAGCCCATTTTTTGTGGTACTAGTGATCTCCAAAACTGCATCAGGATCTCTTCCTACTAAAACTCACCTTTAACTCATTGAACACATGAAGTGTGTGCTGCCAAGCATAGAAATAACAGCAGTTGCTAACCAAGTGATGATGGGTTTAGCCCCTATTTCAATTAGTAGGAGACAAGACCAATATCTAAATATTCTACATAAAACAGATAAACATAAACAGTCAGAATAAAGTTGTCTAGCAAACGAAAACAGCTTCCTGGTAGCCCAACTTGACAGAGATGGTGATCAAGAGCTTGAAATGGAAATAAGAAGTGCTAAAAATAGAAGCTGCAAACCCAAAATACTTAAGGAAATCTCTGAGACTCTACCACACATACCTTCAACTGTTTGGTTCCCTTTGCAGTTTTGAGTCCTATAATTACATGGCTGATGGTTTTGCCGTATCCCCCCATAGGATTCTCAGTCTCACAGGGTGTTAGTTCTGTGACTTCACCTTCATAAACCTCCTTGGTCTCTTTAATCCTCAACCCTGCAAGAAATTGTTTCAAATAGTTTCAGTATACACTTACGAGTCTGTTGCTTCACTGTCAACAAAATGTAACATAATGTTAGGCTGCATTACATTTCATGGCAATGTTTTGCTTTTAAAGGCAGAAATATGAATTATTGTTCTCTTCTTCAATATTAAGTGAGAATATTCATCCTGTGCACTAGAAAGTTCAGCCCAAGTTCTGACCTGCTAAGAAGTTTATTAAACTTTTAGAAATTACTATTATTATTAGTTCTTGAAGCAAATGTTAGGATCCTCTCTCTCTTTTCCCTCCCACAAGAAGGGAATTTGCTTGATTTGTTCCCCTATGCTAAAGCCAGAAACACAGATCATCTTCTGAAAGTAGTGGCATCAATATAAGGGTGAATTTTATACAATTTTTGGACCATCAGAAAAGCTCTGCAAAGTTAACAAAAAGATGGAAAAGTAACTTCATAAAAAATTTTACATTTTAGCAACTGAGTTAAAAATATAACATATATTGATTAACAGGTATTGTGCTAGAACATCATAAAATTACTAAAGGGTTAATGTATCATTTCAAATATTTTTGAAGTTAACAGCAAAAGGTGAGCTAGATAAAATTTAGCAGAAACTGCTACAATGCAAATTTAAAACTATTTCAAAATAGCTGAAAATTACATCCTCACTTTGTTATTTTTCAGACAGCCAAGCAATCATCAGTATCTGGGTAACTTCTGTTCTAGCCACAATTACTGTAATTAACTAGGTTATTTTAAATCGATAAATAGAGCTGAAGAGATTTACAGGTACACTGTTTCAAAGCAAACCCACTATCATCACCACCACCACTACAATTACGCACATGTTCCAACTACGCAGAAGTTCAAAGAATCCACATCTGAAGAGACTCTACAAAGTATTTTATGAGACACACATGCCATACCAAAAATAATGAATGGGCTGTAACAAGATATAAGGAAGTCATCCTGCCCAGTCTGAGGGTATTGTGACTTTATAAAACTTACCTTGTTCCATAACTTTTCATTTTGCTTTGAAATAGATCAGACACTTCAGCAGTAATTTTGAGCTGTTGATAAGGACTATAAAGAACTGACAAATATGAGTCTGTCTCCCTCTACTGGGCCCAAATTCAGCCCAGGGTCTGAAATGCAAGTAAACAGCTTAACTGTGGATAACATGATAAATTCTTGGTAAGAAATGCTTGCTTTCTTTTACTTGAGACTACATAAAAAGTTGTATATGAAGTTAATTTCAGTAATTTTAAAAATGTTTTTCAGGTATGCCAAAACATCAGACAGAAATTAACGAACCTTTGAGTTATAAAACTGACCTAGACAAGGCTGCATCACACTGGCTCATATGCAAGGAGTGTGAAGCAATGTGGGAATCTGCACACTGAAACTGCTATTGCCAAAAACCGGACCAGGTTAGCTTGTTCTTTTTGTTTTGCTTTTAAACTTTCAGCACAAGCTCTACTCTGCTCTGAAAACCAGGCAGCCTGTTTGTGTTTGGGGTATGTTTTGTATGCTGCTGAAGCTCGCAATGAATCTTCCAGTTCCATTTCAGCTGAAAATAATCCAGTTTATGTGCTCATTCTGTTCCACAACACAAGTCAAAGGCAAGTCAGCGAGGGCAAGCCCAGGGATTTGCTTCAGAAGCTGCCTCTAATCCAGACTAACATGCTCTTAGAGATGTGCCTGCAGAAAATATTTAGAGATGAACATGATCTGAACAAAGGTAATTGATACTTTGAACTTGCTGCTGATTATCCTTTGATTTCAAATTAATCTGCATGTGTCAACTATGAACTTCATTCCCAAAACAGTTCTTAAACAGAGAGATCTCCTACTTCCAAATCAGTTCATGAATCCAAGGTAGCAACTGTGAGCTACTTCATGTTTTGGTTCAACAGCACTCCATGGAGCTACCCAGTGCTTGTTTGACTCACTGACAGAAACAACAACTGTGGCAAACACAAGGAACAGTTATGCTACTGAAGAGGCTACTGCAGCAGTAATTTTTTACTGCACCTGAGCTCTAACATTAGCTGCTATCATCATCCTCACCAGCTGCTAATGAGCTCTATACTGGATTAATCTCTCCCAGGTTAAGTTTCTTTTCATCTGTACAACAATTTGATCTCCTCATTTCCCACTCTGTCACTTTGTGTTTCTTACATATTATAACCTCTCTACTGCATCCCAAACACTACCTGGCCATGAGACTATGTCAAGTCTATTATTAGAAGACTCTCAACAGAAAATTCTGTAAACTCAGGGTAATTCCTGCTTTCTTATGAAGTGAGGGGTCCAAACCAGTCAGACTCTGTAGTTTCCAAGAAAAAAACCCCCAACCATTAAGTAAAAAAATTGATGTTAACATCTCTGATAATTTTAAAAAATTGAGGTGGCTAAACCCCTTGGAAGTAAAATGCATGATATGAGCCATGATGATGTACACAAAATCTGCTACCAAGGAGCCATACAAACAAACTCAGTAAAACCCAAATGAATACTTTATGTACTGATGGACATGTGAACAGAAGCTTCATTTGCACCAGACCCAGCTGACACTGCCCAGAATAATTTTTTTAAAAATGCACCCTTGTAAAATAATTCTTTACCAAGCGGGGAAGCTAAAAGCTACCTGAGATTAAAACCCAGCTGAAAACTGTTTCATTACAAGAAATGGTGGTTACTAGTACTTTAAAGTATTCCAAAGACTTTTTTTTCTGCTCATAAAAATATTCAATAAAGGCTGTGTTATGAAAATGTGACATGGAATTCAAAAGAAAGGAATAGAAGAAGTTCCATCTTTCATTAACACTAATATTTGTTTAGAAGTGTCTTTCTATTGACATTCAGGGAATGCACGGAACTAACAATGCAGCTGGCTGTTAAACCTCAGAGAGTTAAAATGCTGCTATCTCTAGAAATGACAACATGGATGGCATAAGTTTCATCTGTTGGTTCAGGTTTCCAAATCTCTTGACAGGCAACTTCATCACATCAAGGAAATTTTGCAGACTGCTGAGTCTCTGGCTTCCCTCCCCCAGGCCCTGCCAGTTTCATAGTAACCAGAAGACCAAAGACTACTGAAAGTTGCTTTCTTATAAAAGTCAATGGAATACTTTTGTTACACTGAAGAACTGAGAGACTTCTTCACCCTGCTGCTGCCAGATGAAGTCCAAGAGGAAACATGGTACTAAAACAGAAAATTAACTGTTAATACGTCCAGGCCTAAAATCAACTGGGCTGTCTTTAGCCAATCCTCACACAAACAAGGGCCACTTCTATCTGCATTTTTTAGCTCTCAGTAGCAATTTCTTAAGAGATTTTAGATAGTCACTAAGGCTGTATTGCAAATTAAACTAATTTACATCAAAATTGTAAATGCACTGTAGAATTGAGGAAGACATTAAATTAAAGTGTTTATTTAGTTGGCATGGAACTTCGAGATCACTGGAACAGTAAGTCAGGCTAAAGCTGCCATTTGGGAGCCTCTGATTAAGACTCTTGTTTAGTAGGGTGAAATCACTAAAAGAAAAAAAAATCAGGAGGAGCAGTTTTCTGTCTGCAAGTATTTCTGCTAATGTAAGAAAGTAAAAATTATATTTCTTTCAGCTTTATTCAGAGTTACAGGCAAAACCAAGAGGTGAATGTGGAGGATGAGAGAAGAATCTGGAAATACAAACCATAATACAATAATTAAATTACAGTTTATAAACAGAAAACCTGACTTCACTAAGTGAGAAAGAGATTCACTAAATTAGGATCAGCACTGAAGAAAATCAGCATACAAAAATCTGAGAACATCGTGACCACTGAAAAGGTTTTCCTTTTTAGACGACTGAGAAAAAGCAAAATAAGTATCATGCAAATACTTGATTCTTCTGTTTTCTTGAAACTTACCAATTGCCCGTCGGAAGTTTTCCATTAGAACTTCTGTTTTCTTGATCTCGGTGGAATAGACCTCACTTCCAACCATAGGACAAAACGGAACTTTGCTTCCTAGCTCCTGAGCAATAGCTAAAGCCAAAGCAGTCTACAAAAGAAAACAAAAAAACAACCCAAAACCAAAAACCACAAAATCCACACATTAATTTTGAAGAGAATTAAGAAAGGATTCTTCCTGCACAAAGTTAACTTTCTTCATCGTTATCACTTTCTATATATCAATTTACTGGTAAGACTGTTCTGTCTGACACGTATTTCTCACATATAATATCTCTCCTCCAAAACAGGTGACCTTGGCCAAAAGCTTTTAAAAAACCTTTAAGACACAATAATGGGCATTTGAATTTGACATCTAATACAGACGCAAAAAGCCTGAAATAGCATGGGGGTAAAAATAAACCAAACAAAAACTATTCTTTCTTTCACTATAAAACTAAAACTTTTTCAGAGCCCATTTAACTTATGTGTTTAGTAACCTACAAGAGGTGGTTTCACATTAAAGATGCTGAACACACCACTGGGTACTGCCAATGTTGATGACATGGCAAAAGTAAAAACATAAAGCAGGAAACTACATCAAAACATGGATAGACAAAATATCTGGTAGATGAAAACATTATGTAATCACTACCCTAAAATGGTTTTGACAACAAACTAAAATAAAATAGATATGGAAATACTTGATTTCATAACAAAATAGAAAAACAATACCTTGCCAGTTCCAGGAGGTCCTGCCAACAGCACAGCTCTGCCAGCCATCTTTTTGCTTTTGATTAGCTCCACTATCACTCCACATGCCTATAAATTAAATAAGTATTTATACTGTTAACACAAGCATTGCTGCAGTATCTTTTGTTCCAACATCACTGTAAGTGTTTAGAAATAGTAGTTTTTACTAAAACTAAAGATTTCAATTTCATGCACACAAAATGGAGAGCAAGATGAAAAAAGCTTTCTGTAGTTTATACAACCATTTTATCTGACACAGACATTAAAAATCACAGACAACAAAACTCAGTCTGTGAACTCCGACTCCTTTTCCCTCCCGCAGTCCCACGCACAAAGAGAGGTTTGAAAGTTAAGCAGGAAATTTATCTTCGCTGCCTGAGACACAGATGCTCTACATATCCTCTTTCACGGCCAGGTTGGATGAGGCTCTGAGCAACGCAGTCGAGTGGAAAGTATCCCTACCCACGGCAGGGGGGCTGGAACGAGATGATCTTTAAGGTCCGTTCCAACCCAAACTATTGTATGATTCTATGATGGTTTTATCCGGGTACTGCATTGAAATGGATGCTCCAATCCCTACCTGCATCAAATCTGTTGACTTTTGGTCGGTTCCGCTGCCTGTAACACCCCAATTTCTATGCCTGACACCCGGGAAACCATCACCGTCCTTGCGCGAGGCAGGAGCGGCGCAAGGGCAGCCCCGATCGCATCTCACACCGCAGCAGCGCCACAGAGGAGCCCAGGCAGGACTTTCACTCACTGTCGGGACTTGTCAGACCCTCCGGGTCGGTCCGGCCCGGCCCGGCCCCGCGCTCACCTCCCGCGCATTCTCCTGCCCCACGAGCCCGGCCCCCGCCGGTTTGGCGGCTCCGCTCTCGTCCAGCCCCAGCCCCTTGACATGGCTGTGGGCGGCGATGCGCTGTGTCTTCGAGGTGCTCTTCACCTCCTCGATCTTCATGGCGGGGCAGGGGCAGGCGCAGGGCAGCAGCAGCTCCGGCCCAACCGCCGCGCGCTCCTCGCACGCGGCCCGCGCGTTACCNCCATTGGCCGCCGTGACGGCGCTCTCGGCGCTCATTGGCTGCCCGGGATGCCCGTCACCCGTAGGAGCTCAGGCTTTTAGGGTCCGCCCGCCCGTTTCCGCGTGCGGCGCGCGCGGAGGGTCCGGGCGGGCGCGGGCGCTGCGGAGGAGTGGGGCCGGCAAGGGGGGAGGTGGCGGGGTCACTGTCCCTGGAGGTGCTCAGGGAAACACTGGCTGTGGCACTCGGTGCCAGGGTCTGCTTCACAAGGGGGTGGTCCGTCATGGGCTGGACTCGGTGATCTTGCAGGTGTTTTCCAACCTAAATGGTTCCACGATTCTGTGCATTGGCAAGGGCCGTTTTGGGAGAAGCGAGCGGAGCACTCTTGGAGGGGGAACCAGCTCGTTCTTGCTCGCAGGTTTCTTGGCCCTGCAGCACCATAAGCACTTTCTGCTTTCCTAGAACCCGATTTGGCGCTGGTGCCAGCGTTCCTTCCCGCTGCCGGCTGGGAGAGCGGCGAGCATCCCTGTTCGGTGTGGGGCTGCTGCCCCTCTCCCTGTCCCGTGGCTTGCCCGCCCGCAGCCGCTGACAGTGCGCCAGGAACCGTAAACCTCATCAAAATGTCTGCTGGCTTTAGCTCACAAAAGTAAGCCGAGGCTTTCCAAGGGTGTTTTCTAAAACTTTGTCAAAGATTCACAGAATTGTTAAGGCTGGAAGGGACCACTGGAGATCATCTAGTCCAACTCCCCTGCCAAGGAATATAAGGGTGGTCTCTCACCTGCCCAGTGTTTCTCACTAGTTTTTAGTGTTCAGTGAAACTGCACAATAATTCTATTCCACATCGCCAAAGCCTTCCTGTAAGCACTTGCGGTTGTGACACCTACTGCGCCTATAGCACAGTCCTTATGAGCTTTGACCAATTGAAATGGGTAAAAACACTCCAGCTTCTCAGCAGGCCGTTTCATGGCCTCGCAGAAACGTCCATGTTTCATGAGGTCTGTGATGCTACACACCTTCGAGGCTATTACAGCTCCCAACTGTGGTTTGGTGGTGATTCTGATGCACCTTCTATGAAGTATTTAAAAGCTTAATGTGGAGATCACTCACAGTGAAATTTTAGATAGGATCTGGGAATCTGCAGTTCCAGTGGGTTCTCCTTGTTTGTAGATATTGGAATCTCTCCTATGAAAAAGAGAGGACTCTTGCCATGGATGTATAGAGTTTTTGTGATTATAAAACCATGGCTGTGTCTGCAATGTTTAAAGCCAGTGGATTACTGTGGTATGAGGCAAGGACTGATGCCTGTGTCATCTTGGCTTTCCTATGCATTGCCAGGGGAATTGCAAAAGCTGTCCTGTGACAGCATAAGCTTGGAGAACAGTTTTGGGGAGGATGGGAGTTACGGTTCAATTTGCAAAAGCCCAGTGAACCATATACATGCTATTCATTCCCTCTTTGTTCAAGAGCTTCCATTAGTTTTGTTATAAATGTCATCTGGCAAAGAAAAGACTTTGCTATTTGTTGCTTTCTTTTTCTGTTAATTGTTCTGTCAGTTTACACTTACATACTCGAATTTAAAATTGCAATTACAGTATAATTGCATACATGTGTGGTTCAACACCTTTGTAAGGGTATCCTGCTATACAACTGTTCAGCCAAGCATTTTTGACTAACAAATATGAGCTATTCTTTAAATAATTAGAAAAGTGTGTACGCTATTAGACTCTGTACATCCTCTCAGGGTCATATTAGTCACAGAATACAAATGCCTAATAGGTACTGAACTGCAGACTTTTTCCTTTGTAGAAGAGCAAATATACAACTTTGATTTCTCCAGTGCATTAAACTGCCGCAAGTGCTGTGGGTAAGTCTGGTCAGAGTTCAAGTTTCTGCCAGTTCTGGAAGAATAATTAGCAAGTCTGGTAAGAGCTCTGAAGGCAGTGATGTTGCTATCAAGGGGTTCAGGCTAGGTATGACCCTCCTATTCAAAAGGGTGAAATACATAATAATTGGCTAACTTAGAATGAAACCTGTCCATATGGTCCATGTTATCTTGTTTGATGTTGCAGCAAGACCTGTTTTTGAGCTGATGGCATTTCAAAGTCTCTTTAATAATATTTGCTTATTTATTTTTGGTGAAATCCAATATACAGGAATGTAGATGGTAGGAATGGAGTATTGCTATTAATTTTCACTGTAGCTTGGAGGAAGGATAGAAATATTCTATGTCTATAAAAATCAGATATGCTACATAAAGTTCTTTAAGTTTAGAAATACTAATCAGGGATTTTTCCTGCTAGAAGTGGGTAACAAACAGAGTGTTAATTGTTTGTCTACAGCAATACAATGTCACAAACCCAGAATTTAGAGCTGAAAACTCCTGTCTGCTAGTGACTATTGCTGTTCAGTGAACAGAATCTGCTGCCACAATGAAGCTACAAGTTTAGTATTGGCCTGCAGAAAATGTGATTAAAATTATTTGGGTTTGTGTTTGTAGAAGAAGAGGTATACCTCAATATAAATAAGAACCAGTAAATAATGGTTTGCTTGATAAATGTTGAGCTGGCTTCTCCCTCTTACTTGCTCACAAGTATTACTTAACTGTGCCAGGTTTGGCATTGCTCATTGTATTGATTGTTTTACTCATTCCATATGTTCTTTGAGCGTTGTCCTGAAGCTGCAGTTAAAGAGGGGCAAAAGAGGACATTTGGGTGAGGGAAAATAAACAATAATCCTTTAGACCACACAGGATTAATTGTTTATTCCCAAGGAAGAGCAGAGTAAAAATAAAGCTACTGGGGAGTTTAGAACTGAACTTCAATAGTTTAAATCATCTTTTATAGTTGGTGTCTTGTGTTGTGGTACATCAGCATGAGGAGTTACCAAACCTCAACTTTTACATGGTTTTTGTGATTTTTTTTTTTTTTTAAATAGTTAACATATTAGAGGGGGAGGATAAAATAATTTAATTCCAAAGCATAAGTCTTCTTTCTCCTTTGTCCAGGCCACCAGATGGAACATAAGTAGGTTGTGTGACCATTCTGCCCAGCTCATTCTATGGATGCTTTGAGTATAATTTAATATTTCACTAGCCAGCTAACCAGAAAAAATAATACCTATCATTAACAGTCTGAACTGTTATTCCCCAGGTTTAATCAACTCATTTTACCAACGTTTCTTTTGCCCCCTGGTTTGAGGTCTCCTATTTGGCACAGACGTCATGCGATACCCGACATGGGAGCTGGAGACTTGAGCGCTGTTTTCCTAGACTAAATGTTTGAGGTTACAGGACGTGGCCTAGTTTCACATAAGCTTTCAAATTTCAGTGGGACATGCTGAATCCTGAAACTGTCAAATAGTGTATTATTTTTGGAGTGAGAGTACATGTGTATGAGTGTGTGAATGACCTTTACATTTTTACTCTATCCCAAAAGTCTGACTTCCTGCCCTTTCTCCCATGAGTCCATAAACTTTAGCAATTAAAGTGAACATGTTTTAAGGAAGAAATTCCACATACGAGAGGACAACTGGGAAGGGGAATAGTGTATTTAGGGGAAAATAAGAAGAAACAGCTAAATGCTACAAATTCTGTGAGGGATATAGAAGAATCTGGGGAAGTTGGGATTCTTTCATTTTGCCAGGTTCCCTGCTCAGTTTTAGAAATACCAAGACCTTCATGTGGGGCTAGAGGGTGGTGGTGGTGGTGGTGGTAGTGGTGCTGTCTTGTTTTCTTTCTTGCAAAATAAGCTGATTTTTTTTTTTCCCCCCTACTCTTCAAAGCAATAGGAGTGATGTGTCTTACCAAAAGCCACATTTTAATTTCCAAATTTGTAATTAATTTTAAAACCTTGTACACTAGCAGAAAGGACTTTTCTAAATGCTGAATGAAAGTGCTTATGTCTGTCTTTATCAGATTTCTTCTTCTTGATACTGGTGATTTAAATTACTCATTTCACAGGTACTATGTGAACTCTAATATTTCCTCAAGTGATATGTGGCAAAATCAGATCCACAGGCTCTCAAATCCTGGAGACGGAGGTATGTTCTGACTGGTAACAACAAATCTGTAGGTATTGGGGTTTCTTCCTTTCCTCTGCAGAAGAACAACTGCTTCCCTATCTAGAGAGTTGCAAATCTTTTCTGTCTAAAAGGAGAAAACTAAGCCCCCATTTCTGCCTGATACCTCTCCTTCTTTCAGGTCATTCAGGAGTAAAAGAAGGGCCCCCACTGTTATTTGGAATAAAATAAAATAATGTGGAGGAGTGGAATTAAATCCATTTTCATGTGGATTTTTATCCTCCTTCCTTAGCTATCCTTAACAGAAAGAATTATCTTTTTATCATCCCATGCGTTCTACCCAGTATCCCTCTAAATTCTGGCTGAGCAAAATGCATCTCTGTGTTAAATTGGCAGACCAAAATGGATCTCACCTGAGCTCTGCTGTGGCCTCTGAACACTGTGAGTGTTGAAATGGGACCTCCTTGACCTCATTGCCAGTTTTCTCAAGAGTTGTCGAAAGTTTTAGACCTTTCTACTTTGTCAAGGCTTGTTGAAAAATGGCTGTTATTTTAGATGTTTTGGGTGGACTTCTGGATAATACCTTTTCTGGTTGAGAATCAGACCTTTTCCCACCTTTTCCTTCTGAAGTAATCTAATACTGCTAAAAGAAAAGAAGTAAAGGGTAGGTAATATGATACAGGGATATTTGTGAGGATTCTAACTATTTAGGGCCTTGTGGAAATTGATGTAAACTTTCCCTTCCCTTTGCAAGTGCCTATTGATGTAAGAGATTCAGCACAAGGAAGTGTATACGAGCCTTATGATTTAACGGGAAACTATTCAATGCCTGGGAACTTGGTCTGAAAATTGACATGCTTAATTTGGCTCCCATGACAGAACTCCCATCAAGCTGAACTGTTCTGCTCAAGAAGCTGATTAGCAAGGGTAGCTCAGTATTCCTTGTGAGTTCATGTCTTTCCATTAGGGAAACAGTTGTCTCTCAAACAGCATCAAGTGCTAGGAAGAAATGCAATTCCCCCCTCCCCCCCCCGCCCCCCTTTGATCTTGAGTCATTGATTCTGTCATCTTGACTTCCTTGTGTTTGGGAAGGAGGAGTGATTTGCATCCAGCTTTAAACCTAACTCTTTTATATTGAAAGTGTTGTTATATAAATCAGCTTCCTTTTTAAGAAAAAGCTTGGAGTTTGGAGTCAAAGCCTAAAAACCAAATCCATGATGTTGACAGTAGCCTTAGGCAAGTAATTTTGCACTTCTGGCTCATTCATTAGTTATTCAGATGTGAATTACTATTAGCAATATGTATTACTTCATACGGTGACCAGAAAAGCAACAGTACTGCTCTTGGGGAAAAAAAAAAAGTAGAACATAGTACAAGTCTAGCCTACTTTGACATCTGTGGGAAGTCCATGAGGCAGTATTGGTTTCTTTGCTTGTAAACAGCTGTTATCATCTGAAGAGGTACTTTGGGCTCCTTAGTCCTTACTATTGAAATGCCCAGCACACGTGTTAAGCTTTATCCTGGAGTGTATTTGGCCCCCTGTGCTTCCTGGGTTATCAGTTCAGCCAAGTGACTTAAACCAGTGAAGTGATTCTGCCCTTAGCCTCTAAAATGCTCTCAGGCCATTCCAACGTTTATCTACCTGTTGTTTGTTTTGGTGGTGGTAGTTTTCAGGAGAGCTGTTCATCAGTATTAATAATCTTTGATTCTTAATCTGATTTTTAAACAAGTACTTTACCCAACTTAAATACACTTTTACAGGAAAATGAATTCTGCAAGCCTATGATATATTAAGTATAAGGAGAGTAAACGATCCAAACATGACCTGCTTTTACATGTGGGTTTGCAATACCCGTACGACTTTTAAATCAAACCTGGTCACCACAGTTCCAGCAGCATCGGGGTGTGCTTGGGAAAGAATGCAGGAGGTGATGTGACAGCGGGTTTAAGCAGCCCTGCAGTGTCTAATTAGCGTGGACGAGATGAGAGCAAAGGTGCGGATGCTCAGGTCAATTACAGCGACCCCTTCCCAGCGCTGTTGGCTCTCAGGCCAGGTACACAGCTGGGAGAGGGCCCAGCTGTTGTGCGTGTGGCCATCAAAATAACCTGCCGGAATTGCCTCTCCTTGCAGGGCTACCTGGTAGGTGCAGGGCAGAGAGGTGAGCTGGGGTGTTTGCGGAGTGGTGGAGTGGCCGGACCGCGCTGGCTACGAGGAGCCCGGCACTGGCTCTGACAAACCTTTGCCCCGCCGGCTCACCCCGTGCCCGGGACCCCGGCGGGCGGAACGGCGGCGGCGGGGCCCGCGTTGCCGCAGGGGCGCTGTGGGGACGGACCGGGCGGGCTCAGTGCCGCCATGGCAGCCCGCGTCCTGAACGTGAACGTGGGAGTGCTGGGCCACATCGACAGCGGGAAGACGGCGCTGGCGCGGGCGCTCAGCACCACCGGCTCCACCGCCGCCTTCGACCGGGCGCCGCAGAGCCGCGCGCGGGGCATCACGCTGGACCTGGGCTTCTCCTGCCTGCGCACTGCGCTGCCGCCGCAGCTGGGCCCGGGGCCCGGCGAGCTGCAGTTCACGCTGGTCGACTGCCCGGGGCACGCCTCCCTCATCCGCACCATCATCGGCGGTAAGGGGGGCGCGGGGGTGGCCGCCTCGGCCCGCCCCGGCGGCTGTCGCGCCTCCCGGGGTGCCCCAGACCTCGCTGGGGTCCGCGCCCCGCAGGGCTGCGCCCGCCCGTGTCCATGGTGGGAGCGGGGCCGCTGGGAATCGGGGTCTTCGGCTATGCCCAACCGCGGGGGCAGGGGGTGTCAGGTTTTTCGGGGACCTTAATACTTTTTTACACTTTGTCGTAGTTGCCCTTCAAATTAAAAATCAGTGCTCATAGGAAAGCACTTTGTACATGTGAGTTCTTGGGCTGTTCGTTGGATGGTTAGGTGTGCTTAAGTGTCTTACACTTATCGGAAAAAAAAGTTTTATTTTTTGTGTGGAGGCCCTATTAATAGCCTGTTGAATGGCTCTATAATTTCTGTCTTGGCTGTAAAAGCTGACAAGAGATTGATGTTGCCTGCAGTTGAGAGCTGTGATGTAGTTGCTGGACATGTCCATGTTGTCTTAGAGGACCAGGGAGTTCTAACATGATAATTTTAGGCTTAGAAATAATTTTGTGGATTTTGGTAACTCTTTATTTTAGTCTTCGTAGACAATACTGGAAAGTTAATCTGGTTTGAATTAGAACTAATTTAAAATTAATTCGCCTTGTTCTATCTCTCCATCTCTTCTAAAAAGCCGTAAGGAGGTGGTCGCTGCTTGACTAAGGATATGATGGAGTCACAGCTGCAGGAGTTTAAAGTAGTCACAGGTTGATGCAACTGCAGAGATCAGCCTGCAAGTTCAGTTCCTGTGTTTTCTCTGCCAGTGTCTCTTCAGTGACAACTTGGTGGTACTTTTGTAGGACAATGTTTCTTCTCAGCTAGATGGAGGCTCAAGCTGAGTTACTGTATGAATGATATATGAATTTAACCCCCATTTGAACGGTTGTATTATTTGTAAGTGGTGTTGTATAGTTTGTGCCTCTTGTGGGTAGGATGGTAAATATTATTTGTCAGTTTCACCAGCAGTAAAATGCTCTGTATCATCAATGGGTGCTCCACAGCTGCAAGTGAAGAGCGGCTGTGTGCTTAATTTCAGAAACCTGTGGTCTTGTAGTCATCTGTTGTATTTGACAATCTGTTATCATTCTTCAGTAATTTTAAGCACCTGATTATCTTCTGAAGAGCAAAGTTTACTTTAGCAGATTCTTGGATATACTGAAGAATCACTTGTAGTCAGACATTCCTTTCTGCCAGAAGCAACTAATCTGGGTGGTGTAAACTTTCTCATGAAGGGGACATGGGAAAACTTAGAAATCAGCTTTAATCAGTTTTGGTTTTCAGTAACTAACACTTATTTGGGGTGGTTGTTTGATACACAGACTTCTTGTTGCTTTCTGTTGTTTTTATGAAGGTCTTCAAAATATTTAGTCACAGCTGTCCACATCAGCTGAATAAGTTACTCAGATTTGCTTATTGGTAGGCCACGCAGGGAGAAGGAAGACATGGACTGGATGAGATGACATGATACAGTTTTCTTCCCAGCAGAAATGATTCTTTAGAGGTGGTAATTCAGACACATAGGCACATCAAACTCACTTAGTTCCAGTTATAGCAAGTTATGTATCTTACTGAAGACAGTTGATTAGTGTGACTTACTGCAATGCTGCGTATTAAGAAAGGGTTGTAGAAAAATGCTCTATTGTGTTAATAGTTTAAAGAATTGGAAACTTCAGTTTTCTGCCTGATAACATAGATGTATCTTGATAGTGGATGCTTTTTTTGTTTTTACTACCAGGTTTGAAAGGTGAAACCTTGATGATAAAACCTGATCTGTTCCTGTGGGACTATTTTGGTGCTTACAGGTTTGGTGTGGTTTGGTGAAACTCAAACTGAAGTGTACCATGTCTTGTGTAAGAGGATACATTCGTTGGTGTTCATGTGTGTTTTAATATTGGTAACTTTTTCACCACTTCAGGAATGGAAAGTGAGTTGTCCCAGATAATGGTACTTGAAAAATTTAGGTTATTTTCATCTACTTCCTTGAGTCTGAGTGTTAAGGGTTTACCATTCCAAACATTTTCTCTGCAGCCAAGAATGCCACCACTTTTTTCTTTTTGATGGAATCTCTGATTTCCCTGTTACTACACATTTTCTCTATATATGGTTTTTAAATAAGACATAAATGCAAAGAACTTTATCTTCTTGTGTTTATTCTGCATCTCAGATTTCCCCTACCTCTTTAAAATATCACTGCTCTGAATTCAAATCCTGGCATAGCTATAGGTGGAAGTTAACCTACAGAAAAACTAGAGGTAGGATGGCTGTGGACAAGGAAGCTGGATATGAGTATTTGGAAGGTGAAATGAGAGGGCTGCTTCAGAGCTCTGTGCTAGTCATATGCATGCAGGGCTTGCAGGAGAAGCTAGAGCTGTGAAAATGTTATTTTGTCCTCTTGTTGTTTGAAGCTCTTATTTTTTTGTTGAAGGTGGTATAAACTAGTTGGCTTCCGCTTGAGTGATCCCATCTTATGGAAACGCTGTCTGCTGTGGCTGGGTAGCACCAGCATTGTTCACTAAGGTCTCCCATGAGGCGAGGAGCTCAAGGGTTTCCTTCTGAGGAGTCACTTTCTGTCTCTTTTCTCCAGTGTGCCATTTTCACCAGCAGTGTCCCAGGTTATCTGTCTCTTTATCTGTCATCTTTTCTGTGCTCCCAGAGTGCTCTAAGGGTTAATTCCTTTGCTGTACAAAGCAGATAAATTTGCTTATAGATTAAATGTTACTATTTGCCACTCTTTAACATATTTCTGTATGCAGCTAATTCCTGAAGTGGATTTTTTCATCTCTGAATCTAGTATTGCATTTTTGTCATGCTATGCCAGGTAGTGCTTGACCTTGTGAATACTTCTCTCAGTCACTCACAAGATGCTTGTTCAGACACAATACCTTAGGATTAAATGAATGCAGAATATTTGAGCAGTAACCAAATGGAATGAAAAATTGAAGTTGTATTTCATTCTGTGTGGCTACATTTTTCTTGCGAAGCTTGTCCTTGAAAACAAAATATATCGAATGTTAAATCAAAAGTGTTTTGTTTTGTGTTGTTTTTTTCCTTTACCTGCATGGTGAGAATTGGAAATGTTGCAGACAGTTTCA
This sequence comes from Dasyornis broadbenti, assembly GCA_013397935.1. Classification (NCBI taxonomy): domain Eukaryota; kingdom Metazoa; phylum Chordata; class Aves; order Passeriformes; family Dasyornithidae; genus Dasyornis; species Dasyornis broadbenti. The sequence continues at coordinate 3,429,680 of VZRN01005367.1, forward strand.
CCCAAGATGTTTTGTTTAAGTTTTAGCTGGAAGGTGATAGTCAAGGTTGGAATGGAATAAATAATAGTCACTTGATGTACTACATCATGCCTTTCACTTGTATTTAAACCATACTGGTTTATATTCTTTTAAGGCCCTACCTTCTGTGGCAGGAAGGTATTAAAGTTATTGTGGGTAGCTGTATGTCTTGGACTGTGCTATGTATTTATTTTTTTCAAACAATCAGAACAGAACTCTTTATTTTAAAATAATTTCAGACTTTTCCTGTGGTTTAGCAGGATCTTGTCTCAAGCAATGCAACAAGAACAGTATTTACAGTCATTTGTGTCTGACTTGCTAAGGAGAGCAAATAAACCTGAGTAACTGAACGTTAAGGACCAATTCTTAGCTTGTCACAAGCAGTAAGAAGCACTAATATCAGCTTTACCCTTGCTCTGTGTTCTGAAGGAACAACTGCAAGATGCATTACTGATATTTTTGTCATTACTGCATTTTTCTATTGCCATAGAGATTTAGGGTGGTATTTTTGTTAAAATTTCAAAGTAAGATGGGGTAGTTTCTGTTATAGCACTATAGGGTTTTTTTAAGCTTCTATTCCTTTGTTAATGTTCAGCTCCTGATCTTCCACAAAGCTGATGTTAATGTCATTGAAATAAAATAAGAGTTGCTTTTACATTTGTTTGTCATAGACCTGTGCACCCAGTAGGGTCTGAAATAGTTTCTCAAATGAGTTCAGCAGGAAGGGATGCCTGCAGAGAGGTTAGACAAGTTAATCTACCAGAAGAAATTCAATCCCCATATTTCATTTTAAGACCACTTTGCGTAGCAAAGTAGTTTAAGCAGTAGCAGATTTTTTCCTTGCTGATGGTTAATTTCATGCCCTACAAAGGGTCAGCACACTAATACAGGAGAACATGATTACCTCATCCCAGCTTCCCCCACACAGGCAGCCAGGGGATACTGAGTGTTTGCTTTAGGTGAGCTGTTGTCAGATGCCTTTTATCTGTTTGATTTCGAGATGGGTCCTCAAAAGAACTTCTAAATCAGAAAATTGTTGTTTTGTTTTTTTTCCCCCCACCCCGTATGAAGTTCAAAGGACAGAGTATCCTTGTAGGATTTTAATTGGAAAGCTGCAGCCTGACCCTGGTTGTCTAAACCCGGGCTGGGGAGGAACTCTGACAAACTTGTAGTTTTGTAATCCTTATGCCTGTCTGAACCTTTGACCTTTTTACTTTATAACTAGAGCTTCATTGTCACCATTTGTCCCTGCAGTTCTTTTCAAAGAAAACTGCCTTGCAAGTGTCTGTTTCCACTTTGCTGCTGTGTTCTGCTAAGGAAGGGTATTAATTCATACCTGATACATTGGAGGGACCAAGACTTTTGAACTTGCACTAGAGCTTGGGGAGGGGGAAGTGAGCATAGCAAAAGCATGTCTTGCTGATGCAAATGAGTACAATGAAAACAGGCTTGGGAGATCAAGGGAAATGTGGTCTTGCTGCCAGCATTCAAATTCAGTCAGACGCAGATTATTTGTAAGATTAACATATCACATGAAAACCCCCACCTTTTATCATAGATTAGTTGTTTTGCTGAGTTTATTGTAAGCTTTTAAGAGGATTTGTAAACTTGGGGTTACCTTTGCATTACTGCAATGAAAACACGCTTCTGTTGATGTGAGCTTTTGTTTGTTTAGACCTTTGTGAAGATGTGATGGTTCTTGGTTTTTTTCCTGTTCTAGGTGAGTGAGCAAGTAGAGTTTTATAGTTATAATGTATATGTGGATGAGTTGTTGTTGAGTGCAGATGTTGAATGAAGGGAAACCTCTGGAGGAAAGAATGCCTTGTGTTGTTTAGTGGATATCATTCTGATAAGTGAAAAGTTACTGGAGAGTCTTGAGATCTTTGGCTGTCAGCTTGATGTGGCAGTAACATAGTAATGAACCATGTTCTAGTGGAAAAAAAATTAAAATTAACATGCAGCTCTTGTATAGTGTAATTCTGATCCACAAACCTTGATGTAGTGGTTGATGTTACAGGAAATATTTGTGGGTCAAGGGACTTCAGCTAGCACTAGTGTGAATGTTTTCTAAAACCTATTAGACTCTTTGGGTTCATGGTGCTTGTGAATTGCTGACACTGCTTTGTATTAAAATTTCAAATAGACTTTATTTCTATAAATGAAATTGTAACAGTGTCCTTTTTTTAAATCACTGTAATTTGGCTGTTGCCAGATACTTGTCTGACAACACAGAGGAGTATTTTATTGACATTTTAAAATGAAAGCCACTTTTTTTTTTTTTAATTAAGGAGCTATGCATGAAGAAAAGGCAACCAGTGTAAAAAATTTGTTGCATGGAATGTCCATCTCCACAACCCCCCGAAATGGAACTTTGTCTCCTGGATGTTGCAGTGCACAAGAGGGCAGTGTTTGCTTACAATGTAGGATCTTACGGATAAGTACTCAGGGTAACAGGTCAGTGTGGGGGGAGTGACCTTACTGTGAATCGAAACAGAATTAAGTAGAAGATTTGGAGCACCACTCTGGGTTAATTTTCTCGTTCTTAAAGAAAACTTCCTTTGTGTTTTAAGGAAGGTTGGTTTTCTTTTATCTATAATTTGGGTAGTGCTTTTTATACCTTAAGCAATAAAAGTGTACGGGGTGTTGTCTTACATGTGACATGAGACACAGGTAGCACAGGTGAGACAAAACAACTGGTTTGATGTGGGAACCGTGGAATTTAATGTGCACAATTCTTTTATTTCCTTCCCCATGTCTTTTAATAACTTGGCAAAAACAAGATAGTTGTACTAAATCTGTTTTGAACCACTTCTGTGTGAAGTAGGATTTGTTGTGTGAGATTGGATAGAATGAAACTGAGGAGGAGTGGTGTACCAGGGTACTTTAAAATAGGGGTGTTCTGGAATTTTTATCTATCTATATCATAGCATTAATGGCTCTAACTTTCTGTGTGTTGCATTGCATCTCATTTCTGCATGTTTTATGAGTGATGTGACAGTGGGACTACTGCTATTATTTCTGTTCTATGCCCTTTTCTGCAATTTTGTTTTGAAGCTGATTTTTCCTGTTAAAATTATGCATGTTCAACTATTTCCTAAACTCACACAACAACTCTTGGGTGATATTAGAGACCAAAGCAGGAAGAGTCTTCTGTTCATTTTATGGGTCAAAAAGTTTAAAAGGAGCAAGAAAGCTATTGTCTCCTGATACCAAAAGTTACAGTGAATAATCAGATTCTCTTCTACTGCTTCATACAATCATGTCAGAAATGTACAGTTTTCTGTGTTCAGTTTAAAAAATAAAAATAATTGTGCATTTCTTGTTTGGAAGATGTGATTTATAATGGATTTCTCAATCTTAAGTGTAGATTTTAACCAGGAGTGGTTTTATTGAACCGTGTTTGAATGTTAAATTGTCCCTTGCTAATATATGACAATTTTTCTACAAGGCTTCTGAGCGGTTTTGTTTATGTTTGCTTGTATATAACCAAATTGGTTTATTTGACACAAAACCATGACAGCTTCTCAGGAAAACTTGATAACCAAGTGCTGTAATAGTGCTGTTCAAGTCTGTTTGATCATTTTTCTTATTGGTTGAAAACCAGAATTTCTTTGTTCCATTGTACTGTGTGCAAGCATTCATCAAATAACCACCTTTCATTTCACTTTTCTTTCATGTTTATTCTTTCTTTAAATGATTTTGTAAGTGTTCAGAAGAGTGGGAAAGCTTTATTAATCAATTTTTTAGATGTTTTAAAATACCAGCTAATGTAGTGAATTATTATAAATAACTGCATAAAATCTAGAACAACTTACTGTAAAATATGAAGCATGTTTATAGCTAAAATTACCCTTGTCAAAATAAATTTAAAGCACATTTTTCAAAGCAGCATTTTTACTGATGATGGATGTGCATGCTTGCTAAATAGTCCAATTTAGCAATTCAGTGGTCTGCTAATCAACAAACCAGCCTTATAAGGCTCTACTGTATTTGTTCTGTGTCTTGAATTAGAAGTTGTCTTCAATTAGTAGATGCTAGATATAAGTTGAATGATATGTTGCTTATGTATAAACCCATTTTTAATAGCTAGTTTAGCTTGATGGAGCCATGAACTGAACTTCCTTAATGTATTTCTGGCTGGTTTTTTTTTTTTTTGTACTAGAAATAATAATGTGTATTCTTGGATGGCTGCTGTATAGTACTGTTTATGAAAACCTCTAGAAAAACAAAATGCAGATGGAAGAATTGAAGTTATAATTGTAAAACAGACGTGCAACAGATCTCACTAAGTGAGCAAACCAAACCTGCACGCTGTCATTGCTGAAGTCCGTTAAGTGTAATAAAAAGTTGTTTTTCCTTGTGGCAGTGAGTTGTTTTCTGTTTGGGAACCCTAAGGCTGGCCTTGCAAGCTGAAGAGCAAGGGCCAACGTTCTACGGTGGTAATTTCCAACGGGATTCTTGATCACTTTATGTTCTGTGGGTCACAGCTCGTAATGGGGTAACACTGAGTAAGAGCTTCAGCAAAGAGATTTGAACAGTTCATAGAATAGCTGGGATTGCAGAGATCCTGTGCATTCTGTGAGAAAATATTCCTTGTGCTATCTGTAAAATTCACATTAAATAGCTGTTCTAAAGTGCTTCCTTTAAACTGTCTGCTTCCAGAAAGTGTTGCAGGCTAAGTAAATACCAATAATTCTATTTCCCATCTCCTTATCAATTATTTTACCAAAATGTTCTTGCGCAGTCTATCTGATCTCTTCAAGTGCACATGAAATGTTTAGTGTTGGCTTCCAAATTGAATTACAATCTCGATTTCAAACTTAAGCTGATTAATTCTACATTAGATTGTAATTATCAGCATTACCAGCACTAGGGGTAGTTGGGACCAGACAAACAATAATAAATATATATATATGTTTAATGTAACAGCAGAAGAAATTTGATGAGTAGTAGAAGGAAGGAAAATGGAATAGAGAGGATAGCTTAAATAAAAGTGAATAAATTGTGTTCAGGAGCATCGTGGAGGTAAAGGATGATAAGGGGGAATAAAAATTGAGGTTTGAATTTTGAGATTAATAGAAGTTGAACTGGGTAAGAATCCAGACTTCCTCACCTCAGGCTCTAGAGAAGAGATGATTCATTTGGGCTTATGGTTTTGTTGAGGAACTTCTTTTTTTACTTGATGTTATAGAACAGTCATGAACACTGTTTTGTCCACTGCAGATCTGTTTTTTTTCTCCAGTACTGAAAAAGTGAATTTAATATAATTGCCTGCAGCACTTTCTTGTCTTTTGTGCTTACGTTTTCCTTTGTTTTCTGCCTTTCTTGGGATGCAACGTATGAGCAGCGTATGAGGGTATCTGGTATTCATGGATCTCAGGAGCTCTTTTTAATTGTTAAACATTGCCTTGGTGATTTTTTTTTTCAGACAAGTTTCACCTGTCTTGTTTTCGTTAAATGCATTGTAGAGCAGGTGAATGTACTTTAGATATGATTCTGTTGTATATGTAAAATTTTAAATGATCTTTGAGAACCTGTCGGGTAAAGAAAAGCCACAGAAATGTTTGAGAGTTGTAGATAGAATTATCCAATTATATTAATAAAGATAGGCATGGGAAATGCTTTTTTGTCATAGATGTTTACTCATGCTTAAATCTACTTCTCTTATATTAAAAAACAGTCTTCCAGCAGTATTGCTTTGGGGAGGAAAGTTTTCCAAAGTATGCAAAAACTGCATTTCAGAGAGAAAAACAAAATTGTAGCTTTCTTTTTTAGGATCAAGAAGAGGGGGAGGGAAAATGGTTTCCTTGTATTTGACTGTGCTGTTGGATGGAGGACAAAGCTCAGTCTCTCTTGCTGACTAATGTCATCATCAAGGCATTTTTTTCTCCCACAGAGCAATTTTGTCTCCATTGAGACCCCCACAGCCATTGGCAAGACCATGGCCTGAGATTAAATCTCACGCTTGGGTGAAATTCTAATGACTGTAATTGTTTCCTCTTTTTAAGTCTGTGGTCCCTTCATCAAAGAGTGGTGCGGAAATTATGCATTTATTTTGTAAAAAGAGAGGTCATGATTACCTGAACCTGTGGTTGACTTGGGGGAATTCTGTGTCGTGTTCTGGCGGTGGTTATCCACGCTGACATTCCAGTGTGTGAAATGATTTAAAGTGTGGCTTAGAGTGCACGTGCAAAGTACTGGTGTGGTACAGCGCAGTCCTTGCTGGGTCTGGGCTGTCGCTGTTGGGAGCAGCAGCAGCTCTTGTGTGTTGGTCATCTGCTGGAACAGGAATGATCTCTTGCAAAGGGCTTGGGACCCCTCAGCAAGTGTTACTGTTAACCCTCACAGTGTTTATTGCAGGTGTTCAGTATCTTGAAGGACGGCACCAGTATTGTGGTGCTGGTTGTGGAGGAACCCAACGTAAACATGAATGTGGATATGAAAAAATTTAGATAATTTTGTAGAGATAGATTGCCCTGTCCTGTAAAATTGGAATGTATATATGCAGCAGTGTTGCTGTGGGATGAAAAGATTCAGATAAGTATTTTCTGTTATTTGGCTTTATTATGCAGTTCTGTGTTGTACCCAATTTTGGGACTGTACTATCCCCTAACTCTGAAGATTTATGAAAAAAAATCACGTACTGTGTGTAAAGTGGAAAACACTTTGAGTTTGTACTCTACTTTAGGAAGTATCCTTTAAAGACATCCAGAGAATTGACCAAGATACATTTAATCAGAGAATAAGGAAAGCGGTTCAAATAGTACCTAACGTTAGGTGTCTAGGTTGGGATTAGAGACTAAAGAAATCCCAAAACATCGTCATTCTTAAAAGCATTCATCATTAGAATCTTTTCCCGATCTCAGTGAAATGATGACTATTCATTTTAGAGTATTTAAAAGTTTATCACCAAAAAGACACCAAATGTCAGCAGTGCTGTTTATCTAAGGGACTAACATTGGGCTTTTGACATTGAAACTGGCCCCTGTCTGGCTATATTATAGCTTCAAATAATGTGATAATATGCCTAATTTTAAAAATTCTTTAAAGCATGAAAAGCAAGTTTTTACACTGAAATTATCCAAAATTTTTACACTGAAATTTACATATCAATTTATTTATGTATGTATGAATAAAGGAAATAATAAAACTATTGAAATAATTGTTAATATTTATTCTTGTGTATGGCTAAAAATTCAAAAGTCACAAGTCAGGCACCCCTGACAGGTTTATTTAAGGAAGTAATTTTGTTCTTTGGATTTGCTTGTTTTGTGATAGGTTTTCACCCTATGGAAGGGACCATCATGAGTATTTTTTTCTGAGTGGATTTTTCACCTGTCTAACAACTGGGAGTCTCCCATTATTCCAAGTGCTGTGATAAGGTTGTGGTGGCTGGTGATGTTTGCCCATGTGTTTGTAGCTGAGCTCTCCCTTTACTCTCAAGTGTGTATTTCCATATGCAGCAATGGTGGCTTTTTCTGTCTAAAATTTGTGTTAAACTGGAGTCTCTTGGAGGAAGAGACTCACCTGTCTGTGGTGCTGCGTAGCACTTTTAGGGGAAATACAAAAAAGACTGTATTTGGTTAAATTGAACTGTACAATAGTCAGTGTGGAGAAAATACTATTCTGGTCAAGGGAACAAAAGAGTTTTGAACTGAAGCTAAATTCTATTAAAAAAACCCCCAAAATCCAAACCAAATGACTTCAAATTCAGTCTTTACAGAAAGTTTGTCTCGAATGTGTTTTCTTTACTGAACTGTGTTCATTAACAAACTATGTGGAGGTGGTGTTAGGGAGTTCTTTTATTGTATGTTCCTAAATGTGCATTTTTTGCCTTTGTTTTTTACTTTATTTACAGTATAAAATAATTGATTATTTTAGTAATAGCTAGTGCTGCTTTTGTGGCGTTTAATGTTTTCTTTGTTGTAATTTAAAGCCAAACAAATCAAAGTGAAGATAAATTTAGCTGTCTCTTTCTTTGCTTACCCTACACCAAGAAACCAGCGAGTCTTAAACTTACTATGTAAAAGAATGCTGGTTTTTAAAGACTTGTAGTCAAATTGATGCAGTGGTAGAAAGTTATTTTGGTCACTGTATTTGTTTCTTTTTCCTTTGCATTGTAAAGATGCTTGTTTTTGTCCCATTAAGAAAATGGTAGAAGGTAGCTAGGAAAAGAATAGATCACATAGAAAGTGATGTCAGGTTTATGGAATTTTTTGTTACGTTCTTGCATATAATTGAATCAATCCTAGATAAAACCAGAAATGACTAATGTGAAATTTAAATTAGTTGACAGTATCCTTTCAAAGCTTATGCATACTGCTTTAAATTTTTTTTGTAGTAAAAAATGAGCTCATGTAAGGACAGTTGGAACAAAATAGTTACAAGGATGTTTGAGGTGAAGCTGTCTAATATTAATTTTAGTAGCATATGATAGTTCCATTTTCTGTTGGAGAGCTAACAATTTTGTAGCATCTCAAGTGCACCTGTATTTACTGTTTTAATTGGATGCTGAAAATTTTCAAGATGTCATGATGGAATCATCAAAATGCAGTCGTTTTGGGGATGTTGTTATTGTATTTAGAAGCTTTATATGAAAGAGTTGTACTTTTGTCCCAGTTCCCCTTTATGAACTGTTTGTTCGGAAGTAGGATAAGTAAGTTCCGTGAATGAAAAATGTGTTTCTGCTAAGAGGATGCTACAGTGGAGTCTGATGTTCTCTAACAATAACACATTAATTTCTGGGTCAGAAGCATTGTACAGTACAGATGCAGTAAAAGCAGCCAAGGGAAGCTCAGCTGCAAGAGGCCATTTATGAGAACTTGTCATAAGAGCAGAGTTGTGTGATGAAGTCGTAATGAAAATACGGGGTGCTCAGGCATAGTCTATAGGTAGCAAATGTGGTTTTGTAGTAAGTTAGCAAGATATCAAGCCAGTTTTTCAAAATTAAATATATTCTGGAAGATATGTTTTTCTGCTAAGTGGTAACAATCATTATAAAATACTTTATGCATGAGTTGTAATCTCTTTCTATTTCTGTTAGCTCTGAGCACCCAAAAAAATTGAGCTTTAATCACCAAGGCTGTATTCTTTCTTGGTGATTTCAGCATTTCATTAAGGAGTGATTAGTACTCTTCAATTATGCATTCATTTATCTTAGTGATGCATTTACAGTTAGAGATAGTGTTGGTTTATTGAATTTGGCTGATGTCTAGCAGTTTCAGCAGATTTTCTTTTCTTGCCATGTAAGAACACGAAAGAAAGCAGTAGAGAGGGGTTTATAGCCTTGGCATAATTTTAACTGATAATCTTATCTGATTTTTATGAAAAAAAAAAGGGAAAAATTGAGGCTTGTTTTTGGGTTTTTTGTTTTTTCGGGTTTTTTTTTGTTGTTGTCTTTCCCCCTCTGCTTTGGACTGCTAGCATTCCTTTTTGAAGTCCTTCTCCAAAGGCTTTGTCTGCTAAACATCCATGGTTCATGGTGTGCCTCTTTCAGGTACAGGGGAATAAGCTCTGTAGCAGGCTGGTCTGGAAGCTTGGAATAGATTTTTCTCTGTGTTCATAAGCTGGCAGTTCCAGAAATGAGTTGAAGGATCTTCTTTACCTAAAGGGATGTCAGGGAAGAAGAAAAAGATGAGGGACAATGTGGTGTGAAATGGGATTGAAAACCAATTTCTTGATGTTTATATGGTGTCCTTCCCTGTATGAATAAGAGAGAGAAGAAAAGGAACTTGATACTTTTAAAAACTACCCTTGTTTGTTTTGTGTCATAAATGGGGTTAAATTTAAGTGGGCACTGTTGGACTGTGAGTTGCAGTGGTTTGTGTCAGGGGTAGTTGGGTTGCTGATAACCCATGTTGCTTCACTTCTGTTTGTTTCATGTTTTCTGTTTAGGTGTTTTAAAATTATCTGATCGGTTTGCTTCCAGATTTAACAGTATCCAAGCCTGAGATCCAGTTTATTAACAGAGCTGCAGTGAAATAGACTACTCTGCCTGCCCAGTGCTGCTGCAGAGGGAAGAGATTGTTGCCGCTCTCTTGGGACTGAAAACTTGAAAGCTTTCATTTTGCTGGTAAAGCCCTTCCTAAAACTTGCATACTTTGAGATGTTGTGATTCAATTTTTCATGGACCAACAGAATCTAGGTCTTGGAGAGAGGCAAATCTTCTTATTGTACTCTGAGCTCTTGTTTTTCTGCGTAACAGAAGACATTAGGTATGTGTAAAACATGATGACTACACATGACAAAATTATTTTAAAAACTTTCCCTCTTGTGGGGTCTCAGGTCTCTCTGAAGCCCCAGTGTGTACCTTGCTTTTAACAGGACACTAGAGATAAAAAGCATATGAACAGATGCTATTATTACTTTATTATGGGAGGAAAAATTAAATATCCATTTCTATGATTATTTGATTTTTTTCTTCTGTGTATATCAGTCATTAGACTGTTTCATTTTCTGTACCTACATACCTTTTTTCCCTCTTCATATGCTTTATTTCAATGTTATATTTTTACAAAATGGCAAGATAATTTTTTCCTCAAAAGCAAATTAAGTATGACATTTTAAACATAATTAATAAAAATAATTTATTGAAAGTACTTTAAGGAAATCTTCTAATAAAATTTAATTTAAGTCTACAGTAAATTGTCAGTAAGGATATACTTAATAAAGTTCCATTGTATTTCTCTTCCGTTATTATTATATGATTCTTCAACAGCAGTTGTCTCCATCGTTTGATGTGAAGGCCGAAGTGGTTAGATAACAAATGAAGTATATTTACTTAAGTTCATTTGAAATTAAATTCTCATTCTGAGTTTTCCATCCCTTGTTCTGTAATTCTAGTTCTTACTGTCAGGAAGTTCAATTTAGAATCTATTGTACTCTCTGGGTCTACAAGATATGAATGGGAAACAAGACCTAAAAAAATGTGAAAAGCAATAATTAAAAATATAAAAATGCCTTATAAAAGGCAAAAGCATCCAAGAAGGGGTTTTGTGAAAGAGGGAAGTGTGTAATTCTTTGTATACTTAATATAATTTTGATCCTGTTTTGTATTCATGCTTAGGATTTTCTCCTCTTAGTCACAGAGGTTAGGTTGGTAAGGGCAGATGATTTTACTGGACTTCTGGGCACTTCTTTTCAAGAACCCCATCCAAGCTAAAGAGTGATGGCTCAGTGCCCGCACTTGCTGCTCTTTGAATTTTTGCTGAGATTGGTGTTCTCTTGAAATGTGCTATTAAATGCAAATAATGCAAATGTACAGGTACAGCTTCAGAGTAGCAGCGTTAGTGCTTTGCACTCCATGTTATTTTCTTGTTTACCCAGGATTTTTGTTTGTTGCTTATTTCCAGTGAATAACGTGAGCAGTGCCAGCATTCCTGAGAGCTGGTCACATGAGCCTTGCAGAGCAATGTGGATTCTGAGCAGACTTTGTTTTCTGTAGGCTTTCTTCCCACTTCACTGGGGGTGTTGTCAGCCTTTGTTTTAGCTTGAAAATTTAAATTTTGATTGGTGAGAAACAAAATGGTTTTAATAATCAAATGAAACAGGAGGGTGAGTGGGATGCAGATTTGGGACACCTGCTGTACTTTGCTTATGATGCTCCTCCTTTGTCACAGTTCTGGTCTCCTTGACCATTTTGAGCTTGAGTGGTGTTTTGCTTAACCTACAGGTGTTGCTACTCACAAACTTAGCTCACACAAACTACCATTGCTACTTGTAAAATGCTTGTACCTTTGTGTCAACACTTGTATTTTATTCAGTTGTTAGCTTTTCCTAGAGAAAATGCTGAAAGGACTTGCTCTAAATTATATTGAAATATCTAGGATTAGATAATCATGTTCTGGTTTATATAGTGTTCACCTGTCTTACAAAATTTCTGTGTAGGGTTCTGCTGAGCAACTTAATCTTTGAAAATTCGTCAAAATGCGTAATCGAAAACTTTTTTCCTTTATTTATGAGGGCTTATAGAGATAAAGGGCCTAGTTTTGTATATTAGTGGTTTCTATATGTTCACTTCACAAAGATCTGTGCTTTTCTAAGTACAAAACTTGAAACAATAAAATAATGTGGTAGTGTCAGACATTAAAATACTTTTATTATTTTAGGGAGCTATGGGTCTAAATTTAGTCTGTGAGCTTTCTAAACTTAGGGCCTTGTTTTATGTTTATCTGTGAAGTGCCATGCACACTTGCAGCTCTATAGAAGTACCAGTTCAGTGTCCAGCTGGATGTTCTGAATCCATGAAGCCTCATAGAAATAAACTCAGTAAGGGAGACTGCAGGATTAAGGTCCAAATGGGTATGAAGTCAGATCAGGTCTGTATTTTTCCCTTGGCTGTAAAACTTCACTCATGTGAGTATCTAATTTTAAATAATGAAGTATATAATTCAAAGCATTTAAAATATTTATTTTTAAACTAGTACGCAACCAGGGAAATTTGGACTATCTTTATGGCACTCACTCTGCTGTAAATTTTTTTTTTTAAGAAGTCATCTGGCTATAAATCATGATAACTTAGATTTTTCACCTTGCCTCCTATTAGTACTATTGAAAACATTTACTCAGGCATTGCTACTGTCTCTTATCTCTGTGTGGTTATACATCAATAAATTCCAGCCCCTCTTAACACAATAGAAATTCTAATCTTGGCAAGTATTGTACCTAGTTTTATTTAGTAATTAAACTTTGCACGGCTTTCCTCCTTTACAGTGAGCATCACCTTTTGTATTTTAGTGGACTTTTATTAATTATATGGAGAATATATTAATGTGAAACACAAATGCCGTACACCCTGCAATTTCTGCAGCGTGATGGTGTTGGCAATTTAGATAGCATATCCACATGATATAGTTTGTTTTGTCCTGAAGTACTGGGATGTGAGATTTACATGACTGTTGACCCCTTGGGACTGCTCTGAAATGAGGTGTGTATCTTGAGCAATCCTAGTCAGCAAAAATTTAAATAAAAATAAATATACTGTCAGAAACCCTTGTGCTGGCCTGGCAGGAGGTATGAAATAGTACCATGTGCTCAATAATGGCCTCCTCCGAGAAGGGTCTCTGGTACAATGTGATGTGACTTAGTGGAATGACAAACTATGCAAAATGCTTGCTATTGTCATGATTAGGTAGTGAATTGTTAGGCAGGATCTGATGTCTGCCACGGACTGAAGGCCAGAGAGCTAAATACAAAATAAATCTTTAATAATATTTGAGTGGTGAATCCAATTTATCTTTTAAAATAAACAGAACAGCCTTTGTGAACATTGAAAACTGTTAAAGTGAACTGAGAATAAGCTAATAGATCACTGCTTTGACTTCGGTTTTCAAGTGATAAGTTTGTAGTGATTTTTGCATATAATAACTTCCCTTGGTAGTGCAGTCTCAAGTCTTAAAACCTTAGCAAGAACAATTTAATGGCACTATTAACCCTTCAGCTACTCTTCTGCTGTAATTTTAAAGTTAGCAAAGCACCTAATATTTAGCAGTAACTGACTGCTGCCTAGAATATGTCCAGAAAAATTTGTTTTCCAAAATATTGCTGTTTGTTTTGGCTCTAATTATCTGTGCACACTGCAGAGAAGGAAAGTATTCTGTTCCTCAGAACTGGCATCCTTAATGTGTTTGGGACTGATTTGTTTGAGATTTCTTTCTGCATGCTGCACTGCTGTAGCTATGTAGTATTGTGGGTGCTTGAAGTAAAGCTTGACATAAAAACTGAGATTGTTTCCAGGGTGTCTTTCTTGAGAACAGCCTTACTTTTTTGACATGAATCTGTTTTTCATTCTTGATCCAACTACCGTTCTTGTAAAGATTATAATTCTTGGTGTTTGGAGATAGGGAAGGTTTAGAAGTTAGAGTGTTAGTGTTATAGAAGTCTTAACAGAATTGGGTATCATGACAATGAATTAATTTCCCAGTTTGCACGTGTGGGGAGTTGTATGTTGAAATATACGACTCAAGAACTAACATAATTGTTCTCTCTATATTTCCATTTGGTTATGTTCTGCAGCAGAAATACCAACACAACAGTTTTCTGCCTTACTGTCACTGAAATTGAGAATCAATTTTGGCATTGAAATTGGGATGCACAATATTCCAATGTACAGGAGACTCTAAGGCAAAATGTAATACAGTTCTGGTAACTTGAGATAGTTGTCTTCCAACTTCCCACTAGGAATTAGTAAGTGTTCTACTCATTCTACAAGGACTTAAGAGAAGCAAAGCTGCAGTTGAGTGTATGCAAGAGGTGTACGTAAGAGATTTTAACTGAAATAGGCGTGTTTATTGCTATTAGTTGTAGGGGGGATTATTCTTTGTTTCTTATTGCCTCCTCACTTTGATTCTCAGTTGTAGTGAGATTTGTCCTTGCTTGTCTGACAAATTTTCAAACTCTCTCCATAGCATTCTGTCGATGCAGGCGATGACTCGGCTCTGCAGCCTGTTTTGCTCTGCAGCTGGGCACCACGTTCGTGTTTTGGGCAAACTGTCCTGACTCCTGGTCAAAGCTGGGGCTCTCTTTGAGGGGAGCTTCTTGACCCTTTGTACTTTGTGCAGTATCCGCCTCGCAGGCGGACTCTGGAGCCATTGTCTGGAATGCGTGTCTAATGCGTTCCACTCGGACCTCAGTTCCATTCCATAATGTTAGCTTTAATTGGCTGTTTTTAAACTTTCATGTACAATTTGGTTGTACACGGTAAATTACCACCCTCTTCGCCTTTTCCTAAGAGCAAGAAAGTAAAATCCAGACTCTGCTTTCCCGTACTGCCTTTTGGTATTGCCCTTGAGCTCTTTTAGGGACAGCACTGGTGGGTAGTGTTTCTGTCAGAGGACAGACTTTTTTCCCACTGTTTTTTTTTTTTTTGTTTGTTTGTTTTTCCTACAAATCTTCTAAAGACTATATCTTTTAAACATTGTGTTGAATTTTATACTGAATTCTGCATTTGAAACTTCTTGCCCGAAGAAGTATCTACAGTTTAATAACTGTTGCCTAACTCATAGTGTGGCTAGATAGCCAGCGTGTCCTCCAAGTGATTTTTCTTTTCTTTAAAATATTCTTGTATTTTAATTTGTTACTTTCTTTGAGTGCACGAGGACTTCAGGGCAACATCAGTGATATCAACAAGGCTGGTTTTTACTATGTAAGAATGCCTTTGTAGGTGCTTCTGTAGTGTCAGAATGTGTAGCATGGACAGAATGAGAGGCTGTTATTATATAGGTTTCATCTAGGCTTAAATGCTTGATCAGAGCATCATCAGAAACTACTTCTGAGAAAGAAGGGTAGTTGAATTACATGAGGAAAAAATTGTCAGTGCTGCATGCAAAACAAATTTTGCAGTTCAAGCTCAAAACAGTGATGAGTCTCTTGTTCGTACTTGGTATGAATAAGATAAAACAAAGCCTGCCTTTATCCTTCACATCAGGCTTATGAGCTCATGTTTCGGCTTTTCCTTTCCCCTCCCTTTCTGACATGGCCTCTGTGTTTTTTTTTTTTCTTTGCCAAACAGACAGTAACTCTCTGCAATATTTTTAATCTCAACAAGACGTCCAGTGGCTGATGATGCAAAAGTGTTGCATCAACAAAGAGGGGATGATAGCTGGAGCATTCCAGGTCTGACATGTTTGGCTGAGGAGCGGTGTATTGTGGCCACTGATTCCTCCCGGCACAGCATGCTTACTTTGGGCAGGAGACTACTTTTCATTGATTCCTGTTGTGTGCCTCCCTGCTCCTTATTTTAGGCTTCCCCAAGAAGTTATGACTAGGAGTTTCATGGTTTTAGATGAAAGAGCCTGTTGTCTTGTTGAATTATCTACTTTCTGTCTATATTTAAAGCAATGTTGGCAGGTAAAAAAAATACAGTAAAACAAAAGCTCTCTTATGGTAACATCTGAGGCTACTTTAGAATAAAACTGAAAGAATGATTTAATATTTTTTATTTACATGTGTTTGTTGAGGCTGCTTGTTTACCTGTAGTCCACTGATTCCTAGCAGTGGAACAGTCCTCATTGCATTGACCTTAAGGTGAGTTCCTGGGCAGTGGTGGGATCTAATCTGCAGAAATTTTTCCACTGAAATACATCATGATAAGTACTAGATTATTTGGATTAGAAAAATTAATATTATCAAATTTTAAAATAATACACATTTGTAATCATGGATATTGAGTAGCCATGTAGTATGCAAGTACTTGTATTCCTAAATTTTTGAAAGAAAAATTACTCTAAAGCCTAAAAGAAACATTTTCAATTTTTTAATGCTCTAGTGCAATATTTTAAGCTAATGACATTTTTTACTGACTGAAGTGAGCCCAACTCATTAAACTTTTCATTCAATAAAAATATAGCTAATGCTTTTAAAAAGTAAGGGCTTAAGAACTTCCTCATGATAGCTAAACTTCTTGAAACCATATAAAAATCTGCTTAGATCATAATTCAGCCTTGCAGCACTGGTTTTATTGTGTGAAAAACCTATCAGAAATTGATTTATAAGCTCGTTGTTCCCTAGACGTGCCTGTTTGTTATATAGGACTGTTCTTGTTCGTAGTCTGTGTTCCTTCACAACATAAAACCTTCAGCCATCTCTGCAGCCGTGTCTTACACGGTTTCCATCAGGTAATACTTCCAGTCATGAAGTTTTCCCCAATTTAATAAAGGTGAGGTGGGATAATTTGTTGATTTCCACCTGAAAGCATCATTAACTATTGGAAGAGGGGAAATTAGGGCATGGGTTTGGTGTCTTTTTTTTTTTTGCCCCCAAATCTTATTTTTGATGCAAAGGCAGTTCTGTCGCCAGGCAGTCCAGCATGTGGAGACTCTCCCCCCCGCCATAAAACAATGAGCACATTCAGGCACAACTCGTGTTTTCAGTTATTAAAAAACGGAGCCGTCTGTCTCTGCCTGTGACTTTAATCTTTAAGCCTTTATTCCCTGTACCCCACCCCCTCTTTCTTTCCCCAACCTTTTGTTTGTGAAGTGCAGAGCTACAGGATATGTGGGCCTGGAGTTTCTGAATGTATTGTACATTCCCCTGGCAATTACAGATGTTTATAACCCTGACTGATGTTATTTCAGTATTGTGGAGGGTGAAGAGAAAATTAAAGAATGCATGTTTCATTGCCCCTAGCAGTCTTCAATTTTTTTTTTTTTTGAGGACAGGGGAGAAAAAAGAAAATGCAAACTGTTAATATTTGTTAAAAAAAAAAATCTTGTTTAACATTCTCAGATGAAGCATATCTGAGAGCTGTGTAGAAATCCTCCCATAATCTACCATAACTCTTCTGTTAGGAGAGTGTGTTGCATGCAGTGTTGTAAAAAGCATAATAGGACTGGATTTTAATACAAAACAAGCTTCTTAGTGTGGGGTGCATCACCTTTGCTTACTTTATTTCAATGACAGAGACAAGGTAGCTTAGGGCTTGTAACAATTTAAGAGCAGAATCACATTAATTTATTTTCAGCTTTGTATGGAACAGTGGTTTTTTTTTTGTAGAAGAATGATTTAGAATCTGATGACTTGGAGTTTTACTTTTGGACTTGGTGACAGAATTGTTTAAGAAAATTTATTTTTATTAGTCTTGTAGAAATATGCTCTTGATCTGTATGAGGTCTTAAATCAATTTCTTGCTGGTGGTGGTTGAGCTATCTAAAGCTGCAGGTGCACTATAAGATTAATGTCTTTGAATTGAGAGAGGGGTGGAGAGAAGAGAATCCAGTAGCAAATCTCTGTGATCAAGGTGATAATTTGTGTGTTTCTTGGGGATTCCAGTGCATTTCTTGGTTTTCAGAGTAGTTGGCCTAAAGCATTGAGTTTAAGTAGAGAAAAGTTTAATGGAGTCAAGAATTTCAAGGTGGTTCAGCAGTATCTCTCCGGTACAACTTTCATATCTATACCTGTTTTTGACTGCATACAAACTGCTGTTTATAGGTTTTAGAAGTTTGGAGTTGCATATCTAAATGTATTTTCAGGTCGGTCTACCTGTGTGATGGTCCTTATCTCCAATGACTGCTGCATAGAACTTTTCCTTAGACTGATCTTTCAAAGATAGGGCAGGAGAGTGAACAAGAATTTACCGTGAGATATCCTTTGGCTAGGCAGGACTTGAAGTTAACACAAAAGATAGCAAAAAAGTCTCCTTGTCATCTAATATTAAACTGATTAAAATGTGCTTAAAGAAATTCTAACAGATGTTCCAAGGTGTTTATAATTCAGTAATTCTCCAAAGCACCCAGAGGGAGGCAATAGATGCATTGTCGTAACAATTCTCCAGCCCTCTGGGAAGGGAAAAACCCAACTAGTTGGTCATTAAGCATAGCATATTCTTTTTATCCTGAGATAATCAAGTACTAAAATTGTGTATTGCTTGTGTAAGGGTTTCTGAGATGTGCTTGTTCTCTTTGTGTTACAACATGGGGAAATGGATGTGATTGAGTCCTAGATATGCTAATGGAGAGATACCATCTTGTACAAATGTTAGAAGAACTTGAAAAGTTGAAGAGCTGAGTGTGAAATAGGACTGATAGAGAATAGAATTTATAGAAACTTTGTAGATACTATTCATGAGTCTGTTTTTGCCCCCTCTCTTGAGTCCAGTACTGGGTCTGTATGTAATCAGTAGATTCAAATATGGACAGAAATATGAACACATTGATTAGGAAGCATTTCAGTTGGTCTGTTCTTATAAGTCAGTGTGTTACATTGTCTGAAAAGCTAATACAGGAGTTTAGTTACTGAAACAGCTCACTGCTTGGAAGGAAAATGTGTGCGTTGGTGGCTGTTTATGTGCTTCCAGAAACAATCTTGGAAAATATATTGTTATTCCAGTAATTTTTGTACTACTTTTCTCTTTCCAGTATAAACTGGGTTTTGTATGACTTATCATTCATAATGAAAGGCATGCTCGTACTGCTTGCTGTTGGCTCTGGCCTGAGGATCTTGTAGTGTCAGGGAGGTAGTAGGAATTTCCGTGCTGCAGGTACTACAGAGGCTTTCACTCAGTATTCGTCTCCACACTCCAGCTAGTGGAGAAACCTCAGGTGCAACATTCTGGAATCTGGGAATAGTCTGTTTCTGTCTGGTGTGAACTGAGTCATTAGAGATGGAGCAGAAGACTCCAGATGTGTGGAAGTTGGTCAGAACTGGGGATGGGCTCATGTCCTCATTTGTGCAGGTTCAGTGCCTTTGCAGTTCTTCCAGATGTTTGATTCTTTTTATACTGCTGTTTTCTGTTTCAGGTCTTGGAAATAGCTTCAAAGATGGTTTTCGAAAGGTGCAAAGGACAGAATGGTCATACTTGTAGTTATATTTTTTGCAACATATTTAACATTATCACATGCAAATATAATTTTTTTTTTTCTTGAAACTTGGCAGGAGATCTTGTGGCAAGCAAATGTAAAGCTGATATGGGTTAAGACTATAAAAGGGTATTTTTTTCTTCTTGTTCCCCTGACCTGTTTGCTTTTCAGTGTTTACAGTAAAGACTTTATGGACCATCAGGGACCCTTTATGGTCACTGTGTAAGGCCCAAGTGTAATGTTACCTTGTAAGTGTTCAGAGCAGTGCAAAAACACACGTGGCCTTGATACCAAAACAAAATATCTCTGAATAACAAGTCTGAAACTTGACCTAATCACTCATTAGGCTCTAGGAAAGCTTACTAGAACCGTGAGCACACAGTATTGTCTGAGGTAGTCAAAGCGGGGCTTTACATCCATTTTGCATTTTTTTTTATACAATTTGTTGTCCCATTGTTTCAGAAACCTTGTTTTATGAACTAAACAGCTCCAGGCAGAAAGAGCAGGGCCCTTCATTGCAAATCTGTAAGTTTGGGTTTGATATGAATTGGTGAAATCACAAGTGCCATTTTTGTATGTCCCTAGGTTAGGAACCTAGAAATTTGACATGACTGTTTCTTGTTGAGATATTTTATAGCCTGGATTCCAAAATATGAAACTGAACTAGGTGTAATATAGGCAGGTAGTGCAAAAAACAGACAAAATCCCGCCAAAGACACCCGGACAAACCAGATTTACCACTTGGATAGTAATAACCCAGTTGGTTTCTTCTGTACTTTCTTTTGCTTCCAAGTGTATGAATTAGTAGTTTTTCTTACTATATGCCACAGATTGTAGTCCATGGGTGATGAGCTGTAATTCTAGTCTAAAATGCTAAGTAACTACACTGTAGTTTTGTGCAATATCCTACATATTTAATTTCCCAGCTTTTACTGGTGTCTGTATTTGCATATACATATATATGAATGACACTTTAAAAAGTTAATGTTTGCTAACTAATTCACAATTTATGCGCTTTTGACTTCAAGCTAAGAAAGAAATTAATGCAGCTGAAATACCACGTTGTTGTGTAATTCAGCAAATGCTACTTTTTTTTTTGTAGCAGTCATCTCTGTCTACTCAGAATGATGGTTGCTCTTCCAAGATACCCTACCATAGTTAATGTTTTCAGCATTTAAATAAGTAGAGGTCTGTTTTGGACTCTGTCCAGTTTATGCCCTGTCAATATAGAAATTCAGACCTAGTAGTAGGTAATACTACAGAAAAGGACTTTGGTACATATGGAAGAAGGATGACGTCTTCTCTCATTTGGTGCTTTACCTCCATTTTTACACATGCTATGTATTACATGGCATTTCTTGTTACAAGGCAAGGATTGTTTGCTCTGCTCTCCCCTCATTCTCTATAGGATTTTCATTTGGGGTGATTTTCTGGTTTTTGACGGAAATATTTTAAAGAACACTAATTCAAATGCCAGACCCTAGTAGTCATTCATCTGGTTTGCTACATTTTCTTTGAAAGTACTCAAATTGATTGTTTTGGAGGGACAAACAAAAAAGTCAGTGATGGAATAAAGTGTCCTTTGCTTTAAGTTTCCTCTTAATACCTCTTACACAGGATATAATCATACATTTTTTATTAAAAAATCAAGCTTTATCTAGCTGGATCTAGCTTTAAAAACCTTAATGGTGTAAATATCAAAGCTGTATTTTTATTTGTGTGAAGACAAATGGTATTATACACATTGAGTTAGAATTATTGTGCTACCTGAAGTTATATAATTGATTGTGCTCTTTTATTAGAGGTGTTTTTTCCCCTTCTTTTGCTCAACAGTATACAATGACAAAAGCAAATTAACACGGATTTTTCTTTGTAAGTGAAGTTGTATGTGAAGGACCCAACTGCATTTGTCTTGTTTCCTTTTTTGAAGCTACTTTATCTTTAAGATTCCTTTTGCAGAAAGTGACCAGATCAAAATGCAGTATTTTATTTCAATATGACATTGTATGTAGGTAAAGTCTAATACTTAACCTTTTTTGGCTGCTTCTAAACTTAATTTTGCATCGCACAGTATATAATGACTGTATCTTTTCAGAATTTTCTGAAGTAATATTTCTAGTTTTGTGTGTATATACACGTACTTAAGTTTCTTTCAATTCTTTCTAACAATACATGGACTGTTTATTCAGCTTTAAGTTTTTCTGTGGTTCCTCAGGCTGCTGTTCAGTGAACCACTGGCCTGCAGCAGCGTCCTGTCCCTAGAAAACAGGAAGTTTGCTTTCCTCTTTTCTTTTTTACCTTTGCAGCTCTTGGCTGTTTGGTTCTGCTGCTCTCTTGTGCCAGCTCTAGTTCTCCCTGCAGCAGCTGGGTAACCTCGCCAGTCTCGGGAAAGCTCTCTGGTGTGGCTGGGTTGAACTGACTGATCTGAGCTTCAACTTTGCATTTCATCAGACCCTCCATGAGCTGTGGGAGGCCTAAATAAACACAGTGTTGGGGAAGTATGGCTGGGAGCAGGAACTTCCCAGCTCAAGGAACTGCAGCCTCCCTGACCAGGTGCCAGCACCTTTTCAATGCTCTGCTTCACTGACAACTGCTTCTAGATTGCTGCCTATGTACAGGTAGTGATGTAGATCAGCACAAAACCAGACTGTGATTGCCCTGTCTTGACATAGCAAGGCAAAAAATGCCTTCCTCCCTTGCATGTTTTGTCTTTACAGTGGAAGTGAAGAAAATTAGTTGCAGCCTTTCCTTGGCTGTAGAAGGATGTATCCTTAGCTGCAGCCATTACTTTTGCTGCTCTTGCTTATGCCCAGGCTGGGAGAAGGTGAGGTGTGCTTAGCTTCCATTTGTGTTGGGGAGAGGGGAGGACAAGTGTAGGAAATTAATTTGTTACCTAAATAAAAGTTCATAGCAATCTCTCTTTAGTAGTGAGTTTCTGTTTGGAAGTCTTTGAAGGAAGATTTCTCTATAATTTTACATATTTTTTTACAAAACTATGTGTAACTTTAATGTGTCATTAACCAGTGAATTTAGTCAGATTGCAATGAGGGCATCCTGTATTTGCCTTGTTTAAGAACAGTCTTCCTTCTATAAGTGGTGAAAACTACCAAAGTGTTCAGCCATTTCTAAGACACGTGCTTTTGGTCTTCCTCAGAAGAGGCTTTCTCTGAAGAGGATAAAGACAACATGGGACTCTTTACGTTTTGTAAATCCTTGCAAAGGATCTCTTGATAACCTTCTTTCTTCGTGTGTTATACTGCGTTTTTGAGAGTGTTGTCATTCTGAGGTTTGTTAGTGACTTTTTTCCTCGGTAGCTCATCCATTTAATATAAGCTTAATCCTGCGTACAGTATTGCAATAGCCAGACCAGCATCTAATAATAAATTATTGGAAGGTATTCCTCAGTCTTTCTTAACATGACCTTCGTAGAGGCGTTATCAGCTTTGTTTGTGCTACTTCAGCAAGGCTGATCAAGCTTATTGACATATTCTAATCATTACAGGCATTTCCTCCCTTCAAAGAACATGGACTTGCTTCTGACACGTAGTTAGAATTTATTCAAACAAGATAGATCCTTGGATGACTTGACAAAGGAGAGGGTAGAGGCCTTCGTGCCTTTATCCTCCTCAGAACAATATGGCACATGGTTTCTTCTGGCAGGTAAAGTATAAAGTATATTCAAGGGGAATCCTACGTTCTTTTGCTTTTATTTCTTATTTTTGCTTTTATTTCTTATTAGCAATTATCACCTTCTACTTGTTCAGTTGAACTCATGTTGACAAATAAATAACTGGAATAAATGGGTTATTTGACATACAAGAAATGGACTTCTTACAATTATGCTCTTACGGCCACACTGCTTTCCCTTTTTAGCTCTCAGTTACAGACCAACTATAGTGGCTGGTTTTCATCTTAAGAGAATTCATGCAATGACATAATGCTTCTAATTTTAAACTGTACCGTGCAGTCAGAAGTGTTGTGGGATGCAGTCTGATCCTTGCTATCAGAGATATTCTAAGCAATCCAGGGTTTGAAGCTGCACAGCTCCCTGTTTGTGCTCTGAGCTGCTGATGGCGTGCTTTGGAAATGATGGTGGGACGCTTGAACTCCACGAGTTTCTTTTCTGTTCAAAGTGTTTGCTAACAGGAGTTGTATCGTTTTGCAACATGATTTGCATTGCTTTGCAGAAGGTTTCTTCATTTGTAATTCATGTTCCCCCAGTTGTGTGCATGCCTCTCTCCCCCCTCATACCTCCTATTTCTGTTTGAATTTTGGGAGATTCCATATCCTGTAAAACATCTTCCTTATTCATCACAGTGCCTCCCCTAAGGTAACTAGCAAAATCCTGTGTGACTTGTAGCATCTCCCAGGATGTAACTGTATATGAAAGCAGGGAATAATTTAGTTGTTTCTGAATAAAGTTTCTTAACAAAAAAAAGGGGGAGGGGGCTGGGAAAGGGGAAGTTGGATACTCACTGCATGATATAGACAATATTTCCTGAGACAGGAGATACTAATGTCAAAGAATTTAAAATAAAACATTGATTTCTTTTTTTTTGAAAGTGGAATAGTGGAGGTAAAAATGGTAGAATAGTTGGTCTTTTTATCCCATGTGCAGATGAAATTGATTAAACCTTAAAAACTCGCCTCAGTCCACCCGGTTTATTAATTGAAGAATTTCCTCTTCCCCAGAATGGGAAGTGCACATTAAAACAGAGCTTTGCCCCTGAGTAGCAATGATACTTGAGAACGGTACATTTTCTACAATCCTATTTTCTCTTCTTACACTAGAGGAAATCCTAACATGGTAAAAAGCATATTTTTTTTAAAAAAAAAGTATGTTTAAGGAAGTCCTCTTTCATTTCCTTGTAGAGCATGAAATCAAATTATAGCCCATGGCCCACAATTATTTTATTTTTACATTTCAAATTCCATTTTCTGCTTCCTTTTGCTGCCTGTGAACAAGAGTTGTACTGTTTGTGCAAAGTCAACTAAAAAGATTACCTCAAACAGGACAGGACACAGTAGCTTAAAGAAGCCACCAGTCAGAATCTGTGCCTATGTTCCATGTTTGTGTGGCTTGCTAAACCTCTCCTTAGCTCACACAGGGACCTGATCCCTTCTTCTTCCCTCCACTTACCCACCCAGATTTTACCTTTTGGAGCCAAATGCAATGCTTTAGTTATGCTTGTCAAAATTTTACGACTTAAAAATGCTGTCATATTCTTGATCTAGTCCTGGTAAAGACAAAACAATTGAGATTCTGCCTATTTACTGAAAATGCTTTTTGGGTGGCCTTTTCAGTAAGGATTGAATTGGTAGCTAATTTAGTGCTTGGAGGTTATAACTGGATGGTTCTGAAAGTGGGCTCAGTGCATGTATAATAAAATAGTAATACATTTTTGGAACTGATAAAGTAATACAGAAGGCTGAAGTGTTTGGGGGTTTGTTTGTCTTCTAGATCTAATAATGTCCTCTTCTTCTAAATTAGGGTTAATATTATGCTGTAGGGTCAAATTTCAGTCCGGGAGTTTGGGTTTATCATTTACAAGCATGCAACAGGCTGCACAAATGGAAGATGTTCTGAGTTCATGTGTATGCAGAACTGCAACAGCCTCTGTGATCAAGGTTGAAGGAGGTTTGTTATTTAGGAAGTAATGTTCTGTTCCAGAGTAAAACATGGCAATTATAGTGCTCTGCTGTTTTTGAAAATGCATCTGATGTTTTGGCTATTCCCACGGTGTTCTCCTGTGAACACTGGTGTAAGAGCTGGTTTTTACTATTTGTATGTGACACTAAACACATTTACAAGGTGTAAATTTGATGCAGGGGTTGAAGGTCTGCAGCCTTGTTGCCTGGGTAGTTTTTTTGCTATTTCAGCAAAGGCTTGAAGATACGTTGTGCTAAATAATGCAAATATAGAGAATACAGTAAATTTTCTCCTAAAGGTTAAAAGGTTATCAATACATACTTTTAAACTGCATGCTATTCTTTTTCAGTGTACTCAGGCAGCAGCTGGTGAGTTCTTTCAGGATCCAAGAGTGAGAGCTAGCTAGGAATGATGTGATGCAAGCGGTATCATTTTGTTCTTCCCAGGAAGAAATTGAGCTGATGGCCACTTTAGGAAAGCTTGAGTTGCTGCCTTCTGCTCTTTGGAAACTTGTCATGATCTCTGACATCTGTGATTCAACTCATCTCCTGCGTAAAGAGTAATAAATTACTTCCTTGATGATTTTTTATAATCAGATACTACCCGAAATTCAGGAGTAAGCGTGGGTTGTGTGTCAAAGCAGTAGCTGGTCTTTATCTTGTCTGTGAAGTTGTTTTTCATATTTTCTGAATTTTGTGTTCCCTCTCACTTCTGTGGTAGGAATGAGTGCTGCTACCACCAGGTTTAGCTGGCACTTGCAGTCTTTATGATGCTGTGCTGCTGGTCTTGTTTTTCTTGTATCTGGCTGTCATCCAGAACCTCTCAGTTCATGTTTTATCTTTCTTGTTTGTTTTTCTTCACTCCGACTATCAGCTTTATTTTTGCTGTGGTTTAGCTGCTTATCTTTGAAATATAATTCCCATCTTTCTCCACCCCCTTGTGTTTTCTGATGACAACTAGTTTATTTCATTTGCTTTTTACAGGGCTTCATCTGAGCTGTGTGTCATCATGCAAAGGGTATTCCAATAATTGATCTTCCATTTTCAAGCAAAGTGAGAAATCACGTCGGGATTTATCTTTCTAAATGCTCTTGAACATGTCTTTCATAGATGAAGTGGAAAATAAAAAGTTACACTCCTGTTTTCTCTGTAGAAGAAATAATTTGAGTATCTTAGTTTAACTTTTTCGTTGATTCTATGTGACCTGCTTCAGTGCAGATAAAATTTTTGATTGCTTGCTTCCTTGTATGCAGACTTCTCCTTTGTACATCTCTGCTTTGTTCAAAGTAATTTCAAGCCATTTTTTTGCTCTGAAGGCTTGAGGAATACTCAAAGCATCCATGATCTCTTCCATGATCTCTTCTTGTTGTAGTGTTCTTATCTATGTAGGCCCACATTCTGTCTCCTTGTGTGTGTAGTTCATTTCTCTGTTCTTTCAATTCTTGTTTCATTTTGCACAAGACCCCCATGGCTGGTGTTTTGTTGTCAGATGGTGTGGGTGTGAGTAATATTTTCACCTTGTTTTATTCTTAGTACTGTCTTGGAGTCTTCACATCTGTAATATTTTTATGCCCCAATTGAAGAATCTTTCCAAGTGAGATCGTATTCATGAGAATACTCATATAATCCATCCTCACTTCACTGTTCCTAGTTAAATCTTACTCTGCTGTAGATAATTATGCAGAAATATTGTTCCTTTTGTTGACTGAACTCTGGTATGATAGTGAGCTGATTGTTTGCTAGAGATTATTTAAGTAGTGAATATGAAGTTAAGCATTCAAGTCTGCTGTTACCATTTATATGAGGAGAAAATGTACTGAAGGAGGTGTTCCGTGGTAGGTGGATAGGGGTTACAGTTTTGTCATCTTGGCACAAAAAACCTGCCAACTTTCTTGATTTGAAATGTGGCACTGGTGAATCCTTGTACACTTCTCTAGATGATTTGGTTTTACCATTTAATGAGCTATTATGCGTGGATGATGGGCAATGAAGGAAATGGGTTCTAGAATAAAACTAAATGTTAAACTATATAGGAGAAGATGGGGGAGTGGGAAGAAGGTGAATTGTTGAAGATGGTTTATTAAACAGCTCAAAGAGAAAAGTTGAGGAACTGAATCTTAGCATTATTTTTTCACCTTGTTACCCAAGGGTCCTGTAAACCTGAGCACTCCTGCTCATATGCATGAGTAGACACGTACAAAACATTACGAAATGTCCTCATGCCTCAGCGAGAATGCAGTTTAAGTATTTCTGTCAATGCTGTTGTGATCTTTGCCTTGACTCCATGACTCCTTTGAAGGGCAGCAGCTTCTCCCCCAGCTCATGGGCCAGCTCAGCCTGCCGTGCCTTCTGTCCCATCTTGTGCTGTCTCTTAGGAGCTGTGGCCAGTCAGCACGTTGGGGCTCTGAAGGAGGCACAGCAATTGTGCCGACAGTGTTTGTGAACTTGTGTGTGCTGCTGCTTCCTTGACTTGAAGTATTTGCCTGGAGTGTCATGGAGTGTCTTCTGGTGTTTCTGGAGTTTTTCCATGGACTGTACAGTTATTTTTCTTTGTTCATCTTCGCTTTGCTTTGCAATGCCCTGTGGTAGACATTCTTGACCTTTTAGCAACTGGGCTGATGATTTTTATGGCTCCTTTAAAGTGTTGCTAATAGATTCATAAATACAGCATTTGTAAGCATTTGCTTATAATAAATGTATTCAAAGCAGTTGGTTTAGATTTTGAAGATAAAGTGGCCCCTTTTACCGAAACTACATATTACAGTTCACTGCAGATTTTGTGTTCGTTTGGAGGAAAGAGCTACCACACTGTATATAATGCATCTTATTAGCTGCCCTTTTTAAGGCCAGGTTTGGGTCTGGTTGCTTTGATTTAATTCTGGAGCATGAGGATTGCTGTGCTTTAGTAGTCACAGTAGTGTTTGGTAAGACTCAAGCTGCAGCATTGTTGTGTTACCAGAATGTCCTTTTTATACTATTAATAAAGAATTGTACTTGATGGTTTGGTTTTAATTATTTATTCCCATTCATTTGGAGGATGTCAGCTGGAATACACTTAATAAAAAATGTGTGTTAAGTTTAAAACAGCCCTGCTGTATGTGGTCACAAAGGTGGATCCATTCTGGTTGTTAGTGCTTTGTTGCTCAAACTATTCTCATGTCGTTTGTTTCTCTTGGTTTCTGACCTTTAGGTCTGCACTTGGGTGGTGTATAAAGTCTGAGCCTTTTGTACAGCCTTGATGATGTTTGTGTTGCAATTTAAGCGAGTTCTAAATCACTATAATTCCTGAAAGAAAAATGCAAATTAGTTTTGAAGATAAAAAGCCCATCTTCAGTTTGTCAGGGAGTGATATTTGAAATGATTGGTGAAAATTCTGCAGAAGCATTGGAAATATCATAATTATCCAACTAGTGCTCTGAAGGGCTTAACATTCATTATTACAAGATGAAAGCTCTGGTAGGTTGAAATAGTCATTTGTAATCTTTTTTTTTTTTTTCTTGTTGTAGTTCCCATCCACTCATTCACCCATGCACTTCAACCTCAGAATGATTTCCTATTGTGAGTTCATGGGAATTAGGAACAAGGGTAGCTGTTGTCATAGCCATTGTAAAAGCCTTAAAAAAAAAAAAGTCTGGAGAGGGTGAAGGAACAAGGAACAGTTGTATTGATTTCTTGTTCTTCTGATCTTAAGGCAGATATTAAAAGTACTTAAGTTCAGAATGCTGGGATTTTACATGATTTCTAGTTTTTATCATCTTTCATAATGTACTTTTTTGGCATATGACTGTCTGGTAGTTCAGCTTTAAATTTTGTTTTACCTTTTTGTGTTGAAACTTTCTCAACATTTAAGTATGTTGCACTTTTCTATTTTGGTATTCAGAGTATTTCAGTTACCTCAAATGAAACTAAAAAATTCTGAATGTAATTAGTGGAAGGCCTAACGTTCATTAAAAGCTTCCTTGAAAACTAATTTCAATCCATGAAATTCAGGTTGCTTCAACCAAAAGGTGAAGGGTTCATAACAACAATACTTTGAAAAATAAAAATAATCCATAAGCATGATAAATAACTTCAGCCTAACATTTAGGAGCTTTTCCACAAAGAGATTCAGAAATCAGATCTCTCGTTCTCTATTTGAAATTACATGTTCAGGTTATGTGGATCTGAATTGGGAGTGAATGACGATACATTGCACGTTTTAAGTTGCCACTTCCTCATGTTGAGGGATTGTAGCAATTCCTTTAGACTTGGGTTAAACCTGTCTTTCGTGGTAGTCACTGCTGTCACTTTTATCAAATTTTGAACTTGGAAAGAAAAATGGTGGGAAGCAGGTAGGGACTGAGGCTTGTGGCTGTTGCTGTGGGGCATGTGGTTGGCTCCTGTTGGGGTTGCTCTGTATTTGCAACTCTCTGCAGTGTTGCTCTGTTTCTTTAGCTGTATCAGATTTTTGCTTAGCTTCTTAGATTATAATTTTTAATTGAGGCAAATGTCATGCCTGTGTTGCTGCAAGCTTAATTTTCTTAATATTTCTTTAAATGCAGTGATAACAGCCTTAGACTTGAACTATCACATTCTTGCCTGGTTTTTATGACCCAATGGTAGCCTATAATAGCTTAAATTCCTGAGATCTTAATTTCAAAAGAGCTGTGGCATTCAGTGCTTTCTTTGACTTGTTTGTTTGTCTTTCTGGGAATTTGTACATATGCTGGCATTTTTTAATGGAAACTGTTTGAGAAAATGATCCTTAATCTTTTTATGCTGTGGCAATACTAACTATGAGTTCTCCTCCAGGTGCCCAGATTATCGATTTAATGATGCTTGTGATTGATGTGACAAAAGGGATGCAAACACAGTCAGCAGAGTGCTTGGTAATTGGGCAAATTGCCTGCCAGAAGATGGTGGTAGTTCTGAACAAAATAGATCTCCTTCCAGAGGGGAAGAGACAAAGTGCCATTGAGAAGATGACTAAGAAAATGCAGAAGACCTTGGAAAATACCAAGTAAGTGAACAGTAATATTGACAGGCCACTTGTAACAAAATGTGTAACAAAAATACCAACATTTCCCTTCCAATGTGTTTCTAAATGTACTGGCACATCTAGCAAAAATTATGAGAAGAGTGTGCAAAGATTTACAGAAACTCAGATGCGGTTCCAAATTTGCATTTGCAAGTATCATGTGTAGAGAAATATTTTCCTATAATTAAGCTTTTCGGTTTAAAGAGCTGCCTGGAGTTTGGATAGCATAAAACAAAGCCAGAGTATGCAGGTGAAGAACTGTTGGGTGTGTGTTTGCGTAGTTTTGTTTGTTGTGGGAGTGGGTGTTTTCTGTGTGGATTTTTGTTGGTGGATGGTTTTTTTTTTGGTTTTTTTTTTTTTTTTTTTGCTTATGGACTTTCAACTTCTGTTATGATCTTCAAGTCTGTTTCACTCCAGAGAAAAAGAAAGCATTAGGAGTTTTCCTTAACTAAGGTGGACAAATGTGATTGCCCCAAAGGGTAAAGCAGAATGATGGAAGTTTATATAATGTCATGTGGCTCTGGCGGGCACAGCATTTGTCAGCCCAGTTTAGGTACATTAGTTGAGGTACATAATGAGTGAAGTGCAGGGAAAATCATGAGTGGAGATTTGGCTGTTTTGAAGTGGGAAGTTACAATCTACACACAGTATTTATTTAGTGGTTACAGAAACAGCAGCACAGCTTTGCTTTGCTTACGGACCTAAGAGGACGTAAATATTGGGTTGAATTTTGAGCTGAAGAATCTAAGGAACAGGATTCAGAGTACAGAAGAGAGAGAACCAAATTTCAGTGTAGCCATGTGCAGTCTGTGCTTGATGGTGCTGTGAAAGCACTGCTGACCTGGGTTTGATTGCAGAATGTTTGTCCTGTTGTATCTTGGGCACTGTGGGGTTTCTCAACAGCCTTTTCCCCACTTGATGCTGGATCTCCAAATGTGTGGTTTTTAAATGCTTTTCTTATGCAGGATACATGCTGAGAACATTTAACAGTTGCCTCTAACTTCAAACACATGGCAGTGAGGTGTTTTTGTTTTTTTCTAAATAATTGTTGATATATTTTCACTGCACACACAGGTGTGCATGTACAAGTCCATAGCAGTAAGCAAAGCTGAAGGCTTTTGCAGTTTTAGAGTAGATGTTGCCACCAATGCTGGGGAAATTATTGTAGTGTGTTGGCAGGAAAATATATGGAAGGCAAAAAAAGGCAGAGGAAAGTAACTGTTGTATATTTGAATAGTTTGATACTCGTAAATTTACCTAATCAAAACTTGGTTTTCTGTGAATTGATACCAAAACTAAGAGCAAACTGTCTCTGTGAATGGAATTTATATTTTTTGTAATTTTTTTTGCATATGTCAGCTTCTCTCTTTGTCCAGCAGGATCTAAATTCTACTGAGAGAAATTTGATATGATAGAGTAAGAGTTTCAGTAGGGCTTAATCATGTTTAGAAGTGCCTGCAAATGCAGTATACAATTACTTCAGTTTGTTCTGGTTTATGGGAAGAGGAGTAAAGCATCTGTTTCAGCATAAATTTCTACTGCAATACAGTGCCCCGAAATACTTGTATGAAAATAAATTTCCAAAATTTTTATGGTTAATCGCAGGAATTTTCAGTGCACATTTTTGTTACCCTTTGTCCTTAGATGCCTCAGGCTTATGGCATATAAACAAAGAAAATACTTTGTGCCTGATTATTGCTGGGTCACTAAATGAGCTCCCCTTATAGGACTTTATATTTCTTCTTTAGCAAGGCACTGTCTTTTCCCTCCAGTTTGCTCCCTTTTTGAGAGAAAATCAGTGGGGGCTGGGTGTCAAGAGGATGACCATGATAATTAATTTTGGTCTGAATCTGTTGCATAAGAATTAAGTACCTGTGAGAACCAATCACTTTTTGGTGTAATTACTGATTATTATTCCAGTACTTCAAGATATATTTTATGTGGTTAATTCTGATTTTTGCAAAAACGCCATGACAAACACTCGGTTGTATTTTAGGGAGCAAAAGTTAAGTCTGCTGACTGAATTCATAAAAAAAAAAAGCTGCTATAAGTTAAGGACTTGAAGAATAAAACTGATTGTAGGATAAAAGGTAAACTGAGGTCAGCTGGCACTACTGCTCCTCTCTGAACCTTTGCATGTTTGAGATTTGTGAGTTTTGCAGACTTTGATTTCAGTAGATTTAGATCTTTCTGTTGTCTACAGATCTTGCAGACTCAGGTAGGCATCATGTGGCATCTTGCATTTGGCTCCTGTTTTGAAGGTTATGACTTTTACAGTTAGAATTATAATTGTTTTAATGAAAGTTAAAAATGTACTAGTCTCCAGGTAAAATGACTTTGGATGAAAACCACTGCATTAAGACTGTGTAACAACAGATCTTTGCTTCTGATGGAAACCGAGTCTTGCATTTGACTGTTACTGCATATGAATCACTAGCTAATGTGGAACAGGATTGAATCTGGCCCAGTGAAGTCCAATAGTGCTGATCTGCTGGTAATACAGGAAGAAATTGTAAGTAATTCTCACTGTGGGAAGAACAGATAAACTGGAATTTGAGGGAGTTTCCTAGCCTTCAGATGAGCTTGGAAGTTCTTTATATTGGCACACATAGGCGATCTGTGGTTTAATGGTGAAAGTCTTTCTCTCTTTCAGGTTCTCTGGGTGTCCTATTGTTGCTGTTGCAGCAAAACCTGGTGGACCAGAAGCCCCAGAGTCTGAGAATCCACTGGGTGTTTCTGAATTAATTGAGGTACTTGCTGAAGAACTTAATAACATGGAAGCATCCATTCTCAGATGTTCAAAACCCTTGGTTTCATGGCATGATGTTTATACTGTGAAGGGCAGGACAGTTAAAATAACTTAGAGCAGTTTGTAGCTTGTAATAGACTTGTCACCCTCCCTGTATTTAGCTTAGGGAAAGGAACATCTTTGCCCTGGAGAGTTGCCACTGTAATTTCAGACAGAAGAAAACAGTCCCAAAACAAAGGCATCATTCTTTGAAAACTTGTCAAATTCTGATTTGGATGCTGCCGGGTTTAAAGTACTTTTAAATTGCTGAAGTTAAGGTGAAGCATCAGTCATCAAAAAATCTAGGGATGTCTGGCCCAGGGCAGCCAGGTTTGTATAAAGGCAGGATATTCCACAGAGCTCCTGAGCACTGAACGCTGCATCACCTCCAGGCTCCTGTGACTCAGGATGGGCATGGGGATGAGATGTAGTATGGCCTCAGACTAGACTTAACCAGAACCAATCTGCCCACAGCAGTTTCTAGAGACTAGGAGATATGTAAATACTTACCTGTACCTTCATCTGGTTCCTGATAGATTTACTGGGTTGTTCCCCAGGGTTAAAACCTTTGAAAACCCACTGCATCTGTTCTGTCAACTGAGAGCTAATATTAGCAGAGCTGGCAAATGCTGTGTGAACCCTGCTGTTGAACTTCAAGCTGTTATCCTTTCTGTCCTTCATAAGAGACTCTGCATTGTTCTGCCATTACAACTTGGGCTAGAGCTGCAGGTTTTGACCTTAAATACAGATGTTAAAGGCAATACCAAGTATATATGCAGGTGGTATAACAGACAGAAAACAAAAGTGATTTGAGACAGGAGTGAACCAGTTCCTTTGAAACACTGTTGAGTACATGACTGCCTTTTTATAATTAAAATTTCTTGTCTGATGATACATTTTAAGAAGCATAGTATTTGTCAGTAAAAGAAAAATGCTAAACCCAGAAAATTTCTCTAGAAAATGGTACTTATGTAGTTTTTCTTATTGAATTGATCCTTCAAGAAGTGTTAACAGAAATCCAAAGGGGAAGTTGACTTTGAAAACTTAACCCAGTATTTCAGTTTTTCTGGGAGGGAGGCAGAGATGGGCTTTATGGGGCACTAATATCTGTATATAAGTTCATTTTCACAAAATCCAAAAAAGCTGAAGTAGCAAAACGCACTGTAAAATTGTACTTTTGAGGGAGGGGGGGAAGGGGGAGATGACACATGTACAGTTATTTTTTTTTCTCTTTGCTTTGCTGCAGTGTTTATATTGAGTTTGGCAGCAACTTTATCTCCAGTGAGGTTTTGCTAACCAAGCTAAATGTGCAGCACCAAATCTTTCTAAGGCAGAAAATCGAACTGTTCCTGCTGCAAGTGTGCATCTCCTCTATGGCACACACAGTTAATTTGGCATTGGTGAGTTCTAAGCTCATTGGGAGATGCCTGAAATCAGTAAAATTGCAAGCTTGTTCAATCAATCATCTGCTTGCCTGCCTTTTGCTGTGTTTCTGTCATGACTTTTCACCCAGGCATGGTGCTGCTTTTATCTTTTCTTTCAGGTCTTGAAGTCTCAGGCTTACCTGCCATCAAGAGACCCCTCGGGACACTTCCTTATGGCAGTCGACCACTGTTTCTCTATCAAGGGTCAAGGCACAGTGATGACAGGGACTGTTCTTTCTGGCTCTGTTAGCCTTGGTGACAATGTGGAGATTCCTGCCCTGAAGGTGAGTCTCTCATTTTCATTCCCCCTGGTTTTCCTGATAGAAAGAGACACTCAACAAAGAAGAGAGTGTTCTCTTCCAATCTGAAATTATTCAATTCTTTTAAATTTTTATTTTTTGTACTCTATTGTAACCCAGCTTATAACAAGAAGAGGCACAGTGATTTTTAAATAGGGTGGTCAGTAAAGGTACCTGCTCAATAATTTAGCTGGATGAAGAGAAGACTGATCTAGATTAGTGTGTTAGGCTTTCAAATTCAGAAAAGCAAGGTGGGCATGTTTCCAAGATGGGATGTGCCCAAGGACTAAACAAGGTTTGAGGGAGGTTACTTTCATTTGAGACATGCTGCAGTGAGAAGGTTTGCAAAAGAATCCAGGCAGGTAGGCTTCCAGAAATGTCTGAAAGCAAAGGAAATGACAAGAAGAGGGCATTGAAATGCTTGATGCACATTCTCTTTGTTTGCTGAGGCTCTAATTGGTGTCAGCATATTCTGAGAGAACTGCTGGGATGTAGTAGGTGGCTTGCTGCCATTGGGCTGTTCAGAGAGCCTGTAGAAAGTCAAAGAGACCTTTCAGTGGCCTTTGAACTGCTCAGCTGTCATTACTGTTTAATTTCCTTAAAATATATTCATCCTTTAAAAGAAAACAAAGTGACTTTATGCTTGGAACATGTGAAATCTATTTCACAGATGCTGATTTGCACTGCACTGATTTTCGCGTAGTATTAATTGCCAAAAATGAGTCAAGACATGAGCAGTATTTTGCAGCTACCACTTAAAAGTGTACCCAGCTGGTTACATTATGTGGGCAGGCAAGTTTTGGCCTAACAAGCCTGGATGGGACTCTTTTGATGCTGTCAGTATTATCTTCAAGTCATTTTACCGTAAGGACCTTACTCTTTCATGGAGTGAACATCCTGTTTTCTCATTTTTGACTGTACTGTTTGGACAAGTGAAGGACTACGTGAGGCATTCTGATTTCACCTGAAGTGTTTGGCTGATAGCTGACAATTTGTTTTTGGCCAGCCTCCTCAGTGATACCTGTGGCCATCTAGTTTATATCATATTTTTATATAAAAGTGATTTGTAAGATACGTACTCTGTCATTTCTGCTTCACTAGTGGAGTTTGTCACTGCCCATAGTCTTACTCACAGCATGCAGCCTGTTTTGGGAGCCATGCATTCAATTCCTGCATGGAATATGCTTCCTGGGATTGTAGCTCTAGCTTCAACCTCTCCTGGTTTCTACTTGCCAGTGTTCTTTCCTTTTTCTGTTTTGTCCTATTCTCAGTCCTGGGCCGGCCTGTACTCTGGGTCCAAAGAGGGAAATGCCGTTAGGAGTGCAAGGAGTGTGAGATGGCTCCTGCCCGAAGAGGGCCTTGCATAGCAAGTTCACTGCTTTCCTTTTGCCATGGCACTGGTCAAACTTCCTGTCATTTTATACTCCAGGAGATTGGGAAGACAGAGCCAGAGTAATTATTTCTTGCAAAGAAAGAATGTGTCACTAGATTATATCTGGAAATGACTATTCTACTTTTCATGTGTAGTCCAAGAATGTTTTAAAGAAATATGTTTAGAAAAAAGTCTGCTTTTTGAGAATCCATATGAAGGAGGAAGTGACAAAAATATAGTGAATAACTTGTAAATGGGTTTTTTAAAGGACAGTGGAAAAGACTTCAAGTGTGACTTTAAGAGATGCTTTCTTCCGAAATCACTGGGAGAGAAGTCACTGAAATGACAGCAGATAAACAGATCATTTACAAAGAAAAGCCAGATCACTTGGCTTTTATGGCATTAACAACTTCCCTCAAAGTTTTAGTTATTTTTCCAGTTGCTGTTAAACCTTCCACTGCTGTGGGTGAAATAGATGTGTTCATGCCTCTGAGTGATGATAGTAGTGGGCAGAGTTCTGTGGTTTGGCACTAGCAACTTGTGGAGGTTCACCTTCATGTTGCACAGGTATGGAAACCAAGGCACAGTAAAAGGAAGCATCGTTTGTAAGTTTGAGCTGGTGTTGTACTTACCCCTGCCAGCATCATGCAGAGCTGGGTAAGGATACCTATAAAAGGTCAAACCTTTCTCAGGCCTACAAGGTAACGGAGGAAGCACATTTCACAACACGTTGTGGTTTATGACTCTCTCTGACCTTTTTTTGCCCTGACCCAATGGTAACTGAGATTGACAGCTGGTACCCGCTGGGCATTTAGGGACATTACAAACCAGCTGCTTTTTTTAAATTTGAAGAACCCTCTCACCAAATGAAGTGGCATCACCTTCCAGTTCTACTAATGGACTTCGACATCTTTGACCGCTTGAACCTGCACAAAGGAGGGACACAGCAATTAAAAATAAACAGTGACATTCTCAAACGCCCATGCTTGCTCTGATTGAGGCTGAGAGCACCAGCAGTGCATGGATTCCTTTATGCTTTGCCTATGTAAATTGCCATCTGGGGTTGATTATCCATATAGCAAAAAGAAAAATTATATATATGTGTTTGGCAAAAAGCTTTGACACAGCAAACAGTTTGCTATCCAATTGAGTTAGTACTACTTGCTCCTTAGCACTTGAAATCCACCTTGAAGAACATGAATCTAGGATTTCTGCAGCAAAAACATAGTGTTGGCAGAATTCTGAATGTCCTTTAAGATTATTTCAGTAGTCTTTCAATCTCTATAGTCTTAGAGCTTATAAACTGTAACAACTTGTGACACTTGTATTTCTGCCTTATAAAAGTTACTGAGTTTGAATAGTAAGGATTTTTTGCAATTTAGTTTCATTTTGTTTTACTTATAGGTTTTTATTTTACTGATATCTAAAGTATATGTTGTTTAGAAATTTTAGGCTAAGTGAGGATGAATGTCAAGCTCTAGTGCTGCTGCATTTTTTTTATAGCATACTTTAACTGAAAAAGGAAAGTGTTTTCTTTTCAGTGGGGAAAAGGTATCTTTTGCCTTCCTTATCCAGGTGAGAGGGGTTAGTGATTCTAGCTTTGGATTTCACAGTTGCGAACACATTAGAAATACTGGAAGATTGGGTAAAACTAAGGCATGTTAGCAAATCATCTAAAGATGTTATAGGGCACAGAAAATGCACCTGGTTGGTTAATAAGAATCACTCCCTCTGTCTTAAGAATTGTGAAAGATCATAGAAGAGGTCAAGTCTGAATTGGAGGAGGAGGCAGAGATAGATGCACAGAGCTCATGGGTCTGGTCATCCTGGAAGCGTCCACTCGGCATTGCCTTTCCTGTGATCGGGGCTGTGGGTTTATGAGAGCCAGAGCATGTACATGGCAGCCAAGTGTAAGAACCATTGCTGGGGCTCTATTTCAGGAATTGTAAGAAGTAGAAACTTTTCTCTTTATCTTATAGTCAGGTTCCTGTCTGTCCTGTTCAATGAATTGCTGACAAATGCTGGAGCAAGTTGATACAAGCTGAGGGGCTGGTGGAGGTAATAACTGAGTTGGAGCCTCTGTAAAGTCCAGTGTGCTGCCATTTGTACTGTGTGTGTCAGAAGTTGTGAGTGTCTTGAAGGCTAGACGGTTACATTCATGTTTTTCTCTAGAGGATCATGTGGGGATTCTTGTTCTGTGCTGAAGCTTAATAACACATCTGTTGTTCTATGGTAGAAAGTTGTTTCTTGTGTAATAAATCTCATTAAAGGGAAAGAGAAATATTCTTGCCAGATCCAGCCTTGACCATCCTGGAGGTTGGCAGTAGCCAATTGCCATTATTAGTGTGGAGCATCTCAGTCTCAAAAGTTGTGAGCACGTTTATGGAATGCTCCCCTCGTATTCTACTTGGAGAGCAGTCATATGAATTGTTTCAGTACACTGGTGAACTTCCAAAAGGTCATATGGGACTCAGATATGAAAAATGTGAGAAACTTCTGTTTATCTAGTCAAGTCTCTTAATAAATGAGAGTGTTGGTTTAAACCAGTAATGGTTCCGTCCTGGCAAGGATCTATTGACTGTCAAATTATATGGACTTTGTGAGCATTCAAGAGGCATCATTTTGTAGGTGTGATGCTGAGAAGCCTCATGGCTTCATACGCTTTCACCATACGAAAAGAGATATTTTCTTCCAAGCTTTGTTTGGTGGCTAAATAACTTTGGTCTGTGTTTCGGTAAAGGTTTTGTAGCTTTTATGGGTCATAAAACAAAAAAATTCTCCACTGTCTGATAGAATAACTCAAATATTATTTGCAAGATTATTTCCTTCGAACTATTGTAGAACTAATTCTAGTTTATTTAAGGGCTTTTGCACAGAGTTGCGCAGTGAAACCTTGTCAGAGGACATTTAAATCTCAGAAAACGAACTTGGACCAAACCGCAGTGAATTGGATCACAAAGACATTTGTATGTAGACTTTCATGGTGCAATTTTAAAGAAGTTTTTACTTTTACCATTTTGAGCTCTTTGGGCCTTATAATATGCCCCTTCCAAATTGCGGTCAATGTTGACTGTTGTTTGCACTGCAAATAGAGAGAGCCCCTTGTTGAATTTTCTGGAAGTATGTCTGAATACTGTTTCTACGTCTGTTGTTTCCTATGCTGCTTGGGTTTTTCTTGCCCAATACTGATGTAAACAGCCTTTAAAACACAACAGTTCCTCTGCTGGTAAGGGAGGTTTGCTTGCCTTGAACATGTTCTTTTCATTGAAATGCTGTGAAGAAGGGCAGTTCAGAGAATTGGGTTGGGGGAGAATCACCTAAATGTAGCTGCTAAAATTGTGAGAAGGCAGTTCATGGTACATATTAAAACGTGGGTGCAAAAATGCAAGAACCTTAAATCTTAAAGCAATAAATTAAATGTATAAACATAACGTTATACATGCGGTTTAATTCAGTATAAGAATTAAAGTGGTTTTTTATTTGTCCGCTGCTTCTAAAGCATGGGTTGTGGTTTTTTTTGGAATTTTCTTCTTTCCTAGAAAACATCAGTGTGAATCCTACTGGTTTTGCATCTGCTGTGGCATTACTTAAAAGCAAAACATGCAGGATTTGGCTTATACTGGGAAGTACTCTGCTTTCAACATTTGGGATATTATCAGTTGTTTTGGAAGAACTAAACTCCTCAGCACAGTTCTTTGTGGTTAAGTAAAGGATTAAAGACCTGATCCAGTGCCTGTGGAATGAAATTTAGATCTGGCAATAAAAATTGCTCAAATCTTTTTGGCTCGATCTCTTAAGAGAATAAGAGTAGCAGATGAGGAGCTCTTTCTGAAGATCAGTTCCCTCATTTTCAAGTATGGCTTTGTAACTTTTTACTGTGTGGTTTTTTTGGTTTGGTTTTTTTGTTTTGTTTTTCTGTTTTAGTTCACATTTAAAAAAAAATCAAACCAATACCATGCTGTCAAAAAAAACAAAAAAAAACCAAAAAAACCCCAACAAAAACCTCAAGACTGTGAAGCACAAAACTCATTTTAAGTTTGTATTAAAAAAACATTAAAAATTGTAGTTAACTTTAGACTTACAAAAAAACTCCAGGAATAAAAATGTTCAGGAAGAGATTTGTATGTTGCTATTCATTCACTATCTGTTACAGAAGTACAATGTTTAGTTCATATCACTTTCAATTTTTGATTGAGTATCATGTAGATACAGTAAAGTGGGGGAGCAAGATAAAGGACTTAGTGCATTAAGGTTTGTTTTATTCAGGACCAGGGATAATACATAATAGAAAGGGATATTGATATATATCATGGGGCTTTTCATTTTTTTCTACTTGGTCAGAGCAGAAGGGAAGGAAGCCAGGGGAGAGCAGCCAACCTGAGCAGTGCTAATCCAAACCATACACTGTATTTTTGGAGCTTGTGTGTCTAATGTGATCTCTGTAGGCAGAAAAGTGGCCTAGTCAGTGCTGGCCAATTAACTCTTCAAATACTGAAATTCATCTGCAGCTTCTTGTGGAGGTCTAGGTGTACCCTGTGCTCCCTGCCAGATAGAGATGATTGGGATACAAGATTGGGTAATTTTTCTCATGCATTAGAAGGCAAAGTATACGAGTTGCTTCCTGCAGTGAGTCTGAAAAAGAAAAGATTTGTAACTTCTACATTGTTTCTATCCATTTAAATCATCTTGAAATGTCTGTTGAGACCAAGGCTCCACGTGGACGTGCAGCATCGCTAGAAATAATACTTAACTTCTGCAGTATTTCCATGACACTGCTTGCTTGTGCAGGGTTACCTGCAGTGCTGGCTGGTAGTGGTTAAGGTGTGAGATTAATCTGGAGTATGTATTTTGTGCCATTGCATGCAGATAATTTTGCCTTAATAGTAGTTAGTGCAGAGAGCTGTTACTGCCTAAGAACTGGTATGCTCTACAGTGGAGTTCAGAATGAAAAAATAATGCAAGATGAACTCAGCTCTGAGTAGAAGAAAATACTGTGTGATATGAATGTTATACTTTTATTGAGCTTTACCTCAGTCAGACCCAGTATATCTGCTTATTCTACTTTTTCTCCTGCCTGTCCTTTTCCCTTCCATTTCTAGCTTCTTTTCCAGTCTCAGAGTTTGCTCTTCAAAGTGATTGATCTTTTCTACTTATGCCATAGATTGAAGAAACTTTTTCTTCAACCATTTTCTCACCTGCTTTTGCAGTTTTGAGCCATGACTGGGATGCAGCTGAACAAAAAGGCACATGTTATCGTGGGATTTCATAGGTAACATCTTTCCTGTTGAACCATTGCAGCTCCAGGGACCAAGTGTTGTGTTCTTGAATTTGTGTTACTCTAGGGTTCAAGATCAGTTTGAAACTAAGTTAATGGACATTGCTGTAGTAATCACAAGTTTCATCAAAATGCTTTTTTGTTTAACTTTATGGTAACTCTTTAAAGCAAAAGATGGCTGGATTGTGTTTGTATAACTTGTTTGCTTAAGCATGGCTGCTGCCAGGTCATTAACTTTATTTTTATTTCTTTTAATTTATCAGGTAGAATTGTTCTCAGTACAGTTCAATTGAAAGCAGACTCACATGCATGTATACAAACCATTTGAGCAGGAATCTTAGTGGGATGCTTGAACAGCGGTTGGGAAGGTAACCTCGTGTATGGTAAACACAGCCTCCACATGGCATTCCTGCTGGGAACGTAACCTTATGAGAAGGCTTAGTTAGGGCCGAAAGGAACTCTCATGTTTTAAATATTCAAATTCAAGTGCTGGAGGCTTTGGCAAAATTTCAGTAACCAGAATGAAGGAAGGGAATGTCACTTTTTCTTCTTCCTTGGTCATCCATATAGAGTACAATTCCTCATTTGACGAGGCTTTTGGAAGCAGAACAGCTCAGCAAGTGCCACATTTACTAAGCTGTGGTCTCTGTGATATAAAGCTCTGCTCGGTTCTGGCCGCTGGCAAAAAAAGGATTGAATATTGACAATATTGCTTAACCAGTGCTGCTGAAAATAAATTTGACCAAGAGACAGAAGAAAATGGATTAGTACATAAGTGCCCGGAAATCTGTATTTACTCTAGAGTACTTTTTTGAAGTATTGCTACAACACCATAGCAAGTCCTCTGGATTTCATGCCTTGTACTATGTGTTTGAGACGACTTCACTTACAAAACTCCCTTAATTTTATTCTTTGATACTGCTATGAAAATTACATGAGAATTTACTTTGCTCTTTAAATGTTTATTCAGCTCATCACCTGAATCTGTCATTATATGCCTGTGACAATAACATGTGTTGTTGAAACTAAATGTAAGATGCATCTCTTCACTAAAGTATTCCCATAACTTCATGTTATAATAGTTGGTGCAGCTTGAATTGGAAAAGTTAATACTAGAGAGAGCCAATATTTACAGTATCAGCTGGAATGATATAATTAGTTTAGCTGCCCAGATAGTACTATGATGAACATGATATGAATGCCTAGATACAGGTTTTCATTTGCAACTGTCTGAAATGAAACCTATAAACTCCCAGGCTCTTCATGGGAGTAAAGATTAGCTTCAAAGCATATGACATAAAATTGGCTTCTCTTTCTTTCACCTTTAATGAATAAATAATCAAGAGTAAACATTTCACACTTTGGAAATCATGAGGAAAGGTCAAATAGCCTTTTAAAGAGTTTCTCTAGCTAATACATTATTAAATACTAAAATTATAGGCTTAAAAGCTTGTCAGGTCTTTGTGAAAGTTCGATTTAGTAGTTGAGCTGTTTC
Source organism: Dasyornis broadbenti (assembly GCA_013397935.1). Lineage (NCBI taxonomy): Eukaryota > Metazoa > Chordata > Aves > Passeriformes > Dasyornithidae > Dasyornis > Dasyornis broadbenti. Next base: position 3,472,309 of record VZRN01005367.1, read on the forward strand.
TCTCTAGGCAACCTGTATGGAAGATATATTCTCTCACTATATGTGTATAGTGTGTGTAATAGATTCTGCACAAGAACGGCAGAGGTGGCCTTAATCCTTGTGCAGTTTAGGTGGCAGAAGTCAGCTGTGAGAACAGATTAACTCATTGGAATAAATTAGCCTGGTGTATGTATACAGCTCTCAAGGTTTTTTTTCTTCAACAGAAAAGGGATAGAGGTTTGGAAAACAATTCAGAAATTTGTTTGTCATGTAAGTTTTGTGTGGGGCTTCAGAATGTCTAGGAGTTTTTCTGGTCTTTCTTGGCATTCAACTAACTTATTTGCTTTTATTTTCTTAGTTTCAATTACTGTGTTGTAGTTGCTTTTCCTTAACATTATATTAATGATATAATGAATTTCAATAGACTGCTATGCTAAGCATCCCTAGAGAAGGTTTTTGTCTGATATGCAACACCTAGTATGTAGGACTGCAAGATGTTAAATGGTGGCTTAGGGAAAAAATATGTACTGTTATGAATCACTTAATTTTTGAAATATGGGTATTATTCATGTGGTATTTTGTTGCCTACTTGAAGACATCAATCCTGCTTGTGGAAATTAGCTGACAATAATTTGAAGTCTCGAGGGAGTGAGGAATATGCAGGTGTACCACAAACACTCAAAATAAAACCACAGAAAAGAAGGAAAGTTTGAAAATATGTATTTTTACAAAAGAATTGTAATAAATGTTCAGTAAGTCTAAAATAAATGTCCAGTTTGGCCTTGAGTCAGCACAGAACAATGCCAGTTAGTTTTGTCTAAATACAACTCTTCGTAAAATTAAAATAAAACAGTAAATCCCACTGTGAACTATTTGGCATTCACTTTTAGGAGAGAGTTGGAGTCAAGTGGTGATTGAACAAGAATAATGTTTTGTACAACATGTATTTCTGTTTCAAGTGTTCCTTTTCTGTTATTTACATGGTACTCATGTTTGGGGAAAAGTAGTTATGTGTATAAAGTGTATGAAGGTGGCAAGGACCCTCATACTAATGCTTCTTTCCAGACTTGTCAAAGGCTGCTTGATTGTTTGGGCTCCCGAGGAGGTTATTAGATATCTTCACCCCAGGGTAGGTCTTTAATCTCTTATCTGTGGAGGTGGAGAAAGTTCTCCAACGCAGAGATACCAAGCAAGGTCCCAACTTGTTCTGAGCCTTCTGGTGAGTCTGAGGTGTTACATAAGATTGAAGTTCAGTGTAATTTATTCTGGTGTGTTAATATTTTTCAGGCATGCATTTCCCTAAATAGTAGGAAAATGCTGGAAAATTCCTAGGTTGTTAGAAATCAGTGTCTTCTTTTCTTTCTTGCAGCAAGCACTGACAGATTAGTCAAAAGTTCTAAAATACTTGTGGTCACACCTTTTTGTAGTACAAAATTTTTTTCCAGGTCTTTCCTTTTACTTGTCTTTGCTTTATTTTCATCCTCACTTTTCCTGCCTACTCATCCTTTCTGTGGACATTGTTGAACTTCCATTTTTAAATCCACTTTCCAGATGTGTGATCTGTGCAGGCAGCACATCTCTGGTTGTCAGAGCTGAGATCACAGACTCTGGCTGCACTTCTGGAGAAGTCCTTGGAGGTTTTAAGGTCTTTGGGGCAGGGGGTATCTTTTCCCAACTTGAGAATTACTATTAGGAATAGGGATAATGGGCAGTAATAAGAGTAAGGAGAACATGTTTAGGGAAGGCAGTTGTGGCTTCAGTAGCCTCTACTTCTTTCAAACATGTATATCCTAAACTGATTTTGGGGAATTACCAGAAACATTGAGGTGGTTTTTTCTTAACTTTTAAAGGGATGTTTTTGGCCGGAAACTGAGCAGTATTTTTAAAAACATGACAGTAATTCTCTAGTAAAAACACAAATAAGAATCTGAAGGTTAGGGTTCTGTTCACTGGGTTTGTGGGGGTTTGGGGGAATTTGGTTTTCATTTTTGTTTGTTCGTGGTTTTTTGTTTTTTTAGTTTTCAGGAGGATGAGGGTTTTGGTTTTTTTTTTTGTTTGTTTTTTAAATTTAAATAAAGGTGAAACATTGACTTGTCTGAGAGTTGCATGTATTCAATATTGGCAAAATATTTTGAAGGTGCATATATGGGAAGAGAAATGGGCAAAGAAGTTTTTACATCAGATTTGAAGGGAGTAGGGGAGAAAGAAAAGTTAATGCTCAGGCATAGTTTTGTGGTTATAGTGTGACTCACAAGAAAGACTTGGTCCATCTGACATGTACATTGCAAACAGTTGTAAAAACATGCCATTAGATATCCAGAATGAGGAGTAGGCTGAGTTAATGTTATTTTGAATCCATAACGTTTGCGTTTTCTGGCACAGTGAGTGTAACGCCACAAATCAAATGCAGTATTATTGCTTTTTCTTTTACATGACTTTGTTGTCCCTGATGGACAAGGTCCCTTCTGATCAGCTCAGAAGTGAAGTTTTAATCCTGCCTTTCATTTGTTCCTTGTCATCTAGTGATGCTGACACCAACCAGGGCTTTTTACTTGAGTCAGGATTGAGATACACTTTGACAGAGAATACATTGATGTGATTTAAATTTTTGTAGTTATGTGCAATGCTTTACAGTACACATGCTGATTTTCTTGCTGTTTTCCTCTATATGAAAAATCAAACTTGCAGGTTAGATTTATGTTTAAATGTGTTTACATTTTACGTTTTCATTAGTGTCTCTATCAATGTCAGTTGTGTGGTGATAATTTTCCCCAGTGTGAACATTTGCATAGATATGGTTTTAAACCCATTGGAGCCATACCTATATCTGAGTATGGCCATGTAGAAATGAGTCTTGTATCTTCCTAATATTTTGTAGACCATTAACATTCATTGGTAATCTTTGTTCAGAATTTGGATTCCTGTGTTTTAAGTTTTTGAAAGTGTTGGATTCTTTAAGTTCAGTCTTGGATCTGAAGGAGACATAAACATTGAATAGTTTTAAAAGAAACTTTTCAGAAACCACAGTATCTATGGCATTTGCTATATGTAAGAGGGCTTTTTATATTTTCATTTCAGAAGAGCTTGGGGTTTTTTTCTAGAAAGCTATGACGATGAGCCTTTTTTGTGATAAAGAGTGAGCTTTAGGGTCTGTTTCAGATTCTCTTTAATCTTAGCTTTAACACAGTTTCTATTCTGTGTTTAAATCCCCTTGCCAACATAATTTATTCCATGTATTGTTTTTTACCTGTGTTCAGATACTAAGACTCCAGTAGGTTGACACAGAAATTAAGAACAGCATGCTAAAAAAAAAAACTTCTCTGTATGTAGCAGTTGCAACAAGTGGGATTTGGTTTGAGAGGCTGAATGTCTCTTACACTGATAGTAACAGGAAAGTACATTTCAGAGTACACAGAGATTGCACAGCAAGTCGTGAAAGTTGAGTGTGTTAGGTTTTTTTTGGTTTTTGTGGGATTTTTTTTAGGAGGTGGGTCACGAGAGTGTTTGTTAGATTTTTCTAATAGAGATACTACAAGTTCAAGTCACAAAGGAAAGCAAAATCCCAGAGAGGCTGATTATCCCAGGTACCAGTTAAATAATCTGCAGCCACGAGAGCTCAATGTTCATATAAAGTAGATTGCTGTGATTTAATGATGGATTTAGTTGTTTAATTGTAAAAAATGGCCAATGAAGTACTGTAAATGTCTTTTATTTTGGGACTAAGATTTTCCTCTGTTATATTTCAAGAGCACATTAGATAAATTTCTTATATGCAATTTTTCATGTGGCAGTTCTACCTAGACTGAGTTCCTAGTGCTCTGATAATGATCAGAATTCTGCAATAATGAAAAATCAGAGTTGGAATAGGCAAATATTTGTGCTTTTTAACCTGCAGGGTTATTTTTTATCTTTTTTTATTTCTTCATAAATAAAACAAGCTTTAGTTTCTTTGAAGCAGACATCTCTCTGCAAATGGGAGAAGCTGAAACCAGCACAGGCAGGTGTTGCGCAAACGTCTCCAATGAGCTCTCACAAGGGTTGTGTTATAGATTTTTGGTTCTTTTTTATTAGTCTGCTCAGAATCTCACTTTTCAGATTTGTACTTAATTGCTGGGTGATTCCATGGCATAAACATCCAGATGTCTACCTGTTGTTTAATTCTGATTCCAACTAGTTTTCCAAGCAAGACTTGTTTACCCCTTGTACATCCAAGGCTTACTCAGGTGCCTTCTCCTCAGAGCTGGGATGTTGTTGCTTCAAGGTAAATTTAACTGACAAATTTACAAGACCACACACTTGGGGTATTTAGTTGTGCTTTTTGAACCACACTTACAAAAATGTAGATGTAACTGAAAATGAAAATATACGTGTTCCAAGATCATGAGCATTTTCAACCTCGTCAATTATTTTTAATATTAAAAGTCAGCAGATGGAGCCAAAGGCTTGTAGAAAAATGGCTTGAGCTGAATGTATATTAAACCACAAAGCCCACTAAGTTTAACTAATAATGTTTCTACTAAAATTTATAACAGTAAAGCTGTTTATTTGCTTCTAAACCTCATACTAGCATGCCTTTTTCATTCCCTTGTCTCTGTGCAGAGGGAGAGCTCATCCCTTTATGTACGAGGGGTCTAACAAGACTAAAAAGAGTGAAGTTTGAATGGGAACCTGATTTTATTTCTAGATTTACATCTTCAGATTTTCTGCAGCAGTGTTCACTGCTTTATCAGAAAAAATGGTGTTATATTTTGTCAATATTTTTCCTTCTCCTGTGAGTGTGGTGATTGGAATCCACTGTTCAGGGTTAGATTGGAATTCATTGCAACCTCGTTTTCATTGTTGCATGGTTGGTAAGGTACTGGGATTTTGTGTTTTTCTGAAATAAAATAAATAAACTGAATAAACTGAAATAAATCTTTGCCTTGGATAACATGTCAGACTTGGTATTCTGATAGACTAACCCTATGCTTTTGGGATTTAAAAGAATATTTTTGTAAAAATAACAGGATGGGATGTTTTCTAAACAGTGTGCAATTTATCCCGTTTCACTAAAATAAAAAAACCCCAAAGGCAATATGTGGTACCTATCTTTTGCCGGAAAGGGGAGAAAAACCTGCCATAGTTTTAAAATATGATATCAAAAATATCATGCAAAAAATTATGATGGCCGAACAGAGAATATTTCAGTGGTACAGTATAGTATTGCCTTTCAAGAAACACAGAAAAATGAAAATGTTAAGTGACTAATGGCAACTGTTTTGTTGAACTTTAGGTAAAAAATTCCTTCTCCTCTAAATCTAATTTTCTGAAGAAATACGAAATGTACATACGTTACACGGAATCTAGAGCAAGTGGGATATAAATGTATGCTTAAGTATTGTGTGTGTATTTTTTTCTCATTTTTGTTTTACTGATTCTTGAAGCACGATCTCTTCAGTTTGAAGCAAGGATCTCCTTAAAGAGACTTGAGAAACTTGGCTTAGTGGCCAAGTTAAAAGCTTTTATTTTTCTGTTTATCTTTGGCCTCATCTCTGTTTAAATTCTTTCCTGCACTCCTGCAGTTGAAAGACAGTGATAAAACTTCCACCAGTTGTACCAGCTTGCTGACTGAATTTCCTCTAATGAACGTTGGCTGTAGTAGCACGAGTTTCTAACACTGACGTTTTTCTTTCGAATGATACACGGTCAGTTTTTAGTTTCGGATTCACTCTGAACTTAATTGTAGGCTTTTCTAGTAGACATTTTACTTCCTTAATGTGCTCAGTTGCTTCCTATGAAATTATATTTTCCTTTCAAGCCATTTGCATTCTGCTAAAAAGCTCATACAGGACTGGGGAGGGTGCATTCCAAATTATCTCTTTAGCCAGTCTCCAGGTAACTGCATCTTGCAGTCTCACTGTGATATCTTCTATGTTTACATTTATGGTAGAAGAACATTAATGCATATTTGAATACACAGAAAATAAACTGATAACATAGGAAGGCACAGAGCTTTTTGCTGTATTGGAGCTATGAGAGCTAGTGACTATGATGGAAAAAAAATCTGTAAATGAAGAAACCTGATCAGGAAGAAGTACTTTTAAAAAATCTAATGAAACTTTAAAAAATATATTGCCCC
>VZRN01005367.1:3478469-3551719 GCA_013397935.1 Dasyornis broadbenti
CCCCCAAAAAAAAAATCTAGTCACCCAACCCTAAATATATAGTTTCTAATAATGAAAAATTTTTTTGCATTGTTGGATAGCCTAGATAAGCTTCTTTGGACTGGATTCAGTCATCTCAAAGAATTTTTTGTGGCCTGTACACTTTGGATTACATACAATTTCAACTTTAATTTAAAAATAAAAGGTTCTAGCTTTCAGGACGTGGAAGGGAGTGACAGTTGTAGTTGTCCAGTCTTGAGTGCAGACAGAGCAGACACATATGAAATCTTCTCCCACTCTTGGAATGTTAATTTTGAAGCCTAATTGTTGTACTCTGAAATGTCGTTGGCCATTTTAGGGAAGGTTGTCTTAGCATGTGTGATTGGGCAGCTACAGCCCTGAGACTCAAAGGACAGAAAGTGACAGATTCTGCGGGGAAAGAAATTGAGTGGAAGAGAGATACATAAGGGAAAAAAAAAAAGAAAATGAAAAGCTGGCTTTTGGTGTGCTGCAGTACCACATAAAGATTGTTCTTTACTCTGTGAAATACCTTTATGTGCCAGCATTAACAGGCTACTGTTCTTTCACAGGCTTCATGTTGCCCCTCAAGCTTCTGTCCTTGGTGATTTGCTGTCAGGTGTTTTTGCTGATGGCTCTGGAGCTGCCTCCTCTGTAAAACATGCATGTTGCAACCCCAGTGATCCTATTTTTAAGGTTTCCTCATGAACCACATCTAGCTTCCTTTTAAAGGACCCATCATTGATTAAAATTATTTATAAATTGACAACTGTTTACCATCTCTTTCTCCGATTTCCTTATTATTGATATATAAATGCCCAAAACAGATATTTCTCATATTTTTCAGAAAATATTCTGACAGTGTCCTAAAACAAGTCAATAAATAAAAACACCAACAAAAGCAAAATTGCATTTTGTTCATTGTTTATGCTGAATATTTTGGTAACATCGTATTAGCCAGGAGAATCCTGTTGAGCATTCACTTTACCTCAGTGGTACTTGCACATGTAGAGCAGCACAACGGGCTGGTTCCCTTCCCTGAGTTGCAGTAGATTTCCCGTTTCTGTTATAGGTGATACTTGATACTGGAAAATGAGGCTGCTTCTTTTAAGTAAGAAATGAGTTTGCACTGGTACTCAGAAATACTAAAATACGCTGATGATAGTTGTAATTTCTTTGGATCTTGATGAAGGATTTAAAAACCATGTAAATAGGACTGCCACTAAGAAGTTGCCTGTGTGTAAAATGTAGAAATATTTATTCACCTAATGGCAGCTGAAAGGTTTAGGCAAATAGAAAGATAATAGAAGATTAGAAGTGTTTAAAAGATAATAGTTTGTACTTCTGTCGTTTGAATACAGCTCCTGGCTGTCATTGTCAGAATATACTAGGTGTGCTTGCAGCATGTAACAGGAATGATTTCTTTTCTAGTTAAACTTAGGGTTTTTCAAACTGGACAGCTCTTTCATAGCAAGTTAACAAATCCTTGAGAGGCAGAGAAGTCACAACTCTACATCTATTGTAAATGCTTGTTGTATCAGAGGTGAGGGACCCTTTTCATGAGTTAATCAAAAAGACCTATGCAAACAAGCAAGAGGATTTTTTCTTCAGTCAGTCACTACAGTTACAGAGCCTGACATTGTTAGTGAACCTTCGTGATCTCATAGGCTACTGCAAACTCGTGTGCACCAGACCCCTCTTAATAAAAATGTGAGGCACTGGATACACAAATTCATAGCAGCTGTCACAGCTGGGCTGCGGTGAAGTTTGGTCAAGACCCTTTGAACTTTTTATTTCACACTAATCCCATTTAGTGTGATCAATATACGGACCTCCAGCTCCTAGGTCTGTTAATTAGGTGTCAAGTGTTGGGTTGGCCTGTGTCAGGCTGTAAAATACAAACACAGAAGAGACTATCGGTAGGGAAGTAAAGTGTTTATTGTCTGAATGTATAAGAGTGAAAAGTTGCCTTCCTAGCCTGAGATGTCCTTAGGGATCTTAAGGGTCTTTTGTTTCTCTTAGTAAGGTAATTGTATAGTTAAATATGCATTTTACCAAAAATAGTAGTGCAGTTGGGGGCTGCAGAATAATTTGAAAAATTCAATTCTGCTAACAATTTGATGTTGGAATAGGTATTCGTCTACGTACCCCACAGCCTTTTTCCCTGGTAGTAAAAATACTTAATTACTCTGGTGATTACTTGTGTTGGGTTGCTCTAAGATGGGAGTACTTTCTTGTTTTGCATGTGTACATCTAAAATGAAGTTTCCTCTAAGACTTAACAATATTTAATTTAACTTGTGCTTTGTAGCATTCATGGAATAGACAGGATAACTTAGATCTTCATTTCCCCATCTCAAAGAATCTCAGGAGGTTTTTGAACTCCCCCATCTTTAGTCCTCTATCATTTAAGGAAGGGTAAATATGTAGAATGATATTTCAACTTTCATACCTTTTTGAGTTCTTTTATTTCAGTCTTTCAGTGACAGAAAGGACTGGGGAGTTGTGAGTAGTTTGTTTCATCTCCTTTGAAGAAAACCTAAAATTTATAATCCCAGATCAGACCTTTCCTATAACTCAAGCAACTCATCCTGTTAACTGTTTTAATATATGGCACCGCTATTTCATTAAACAACATCCAGGAATAATTAGTTCAGCAACGATGCCTCGGAACAAAAGCCCTTGATTTCGTTTAACTTTATAAGTTGGTCTCTTTTGATCTGCAAGAACACATCTGGGGCCTTTAAGAAAGCAGAAAGAAAAATATTAAATGTTTAGTAAGGCTGTTGGTGAAGGTTTCAAAGCACAGTAACCCTTTGGTAACGTGATGTAGCTCAGAGGCAAAAAAGTGTGAATTTCGCATTTCATAAGCTATCACGTGGCACCTCTATATAGTAAATGCAGTTTTTGTTAGCTGATGACGACTACATTTTGCCTTTATTTCCAGTTTCATAAGAAGGACTATCTTCATTCTTTCCCCAGTTTTTTCACGCCATTTTTCTGACCTTTTTACCCCCATCTTCCTTGGCTGCATTTGAATGAAGTAATCAGAATCATTACTGTAAACCTGACATTTTTTTTAACCAGGCATCTTTGCATTAGAATTTATTTTTGCTGCATCAAACTTTGCACTGCTTTGTTCCTTTAATGGCTTACTATTATTTGCCAAGGTGATAGGGATAAATCCGTTTGTTCTTTACTCTAGACTTAGCTGCTTAGATTTTGCAAATATCCTACAGTCCAGAGGATATAAATTTACTCGTCTAATCTTAATCACTGTTACTGACTTGTAATAGAAAATTGCTTACCGGTTGAACTCTTTAAAATTTGCCACTAAAAAAAAATCCTGCCTTGAGGGAAAGCTATAAAAATTTTGTATGCCAATTGTTTCTTATTTTGTAACCTAAAAAGTATTGCAAAAAATACTTGTCTGATAGTAATTAATTCCTTTTTCTTTTCTTCTCATAGCAGAGGTAGCCTTTGTTTTGATTGTAATTAGTAGAAGGAATTCAGCAGGAGTAGCAGCGTATCATTTGATTTGTACTGTTGTGCGTGTTGTTTGCTTGTTTGCTGTATTGCACCGGAGCGCTGCTGTATTTACATTCCGAGCATTTCCTAGAAAATGTACAAATCATCACGATTAATGTTAACGTTTGCCATAGCTAATGAAGCCTACCAGATCACGCAGTAATTATTCATCACCTTTGTTTCATTTTGTATAAATCATGGCTTCTATTAACTAGCTCGTTTTAGAGAAAGGACAGGAAAACTTTGTTCATGAGAAAGAAATGAGCAAAACAACTTTATTTCTCTGCTTGACCTGTCAAAATAGAAGTGAAAAGATTTGAAAATATTATTTTTCATTACAGGTTTTATTTTTAAATGCAGCTTTATGTTCACTTTGTTTGTTTTTCTTCATGAGCCTTTAACTCCAAGGTTGTGACCCAATAATGACCTCCTTTTCCACTCTCAATTGCTTTTGACCTACTCCAATAAGTAAAAAGAAATAACCCAACAGAAGGGTAACCAGATCACTGCTACCACACCAAGGAAACACGCAGGCTTTGGGATGCTCTTCTTTAATCTCTCTATCCACAGAGCCTTCATTTTAATTTTCAAAATTGAACCCAGATCGAGAGCAGTAAAGCCTGAATATGGTAAATATTCATGCCTCAGTGATCTAGAGTAGCTCCATTACATTTCAGAGATTGGGAGAATTACCTTTTGGATTATGTATATTCATGGGCTGATTTTTATTTGAGATATAATATTACTCACATTGGGCTACATGTCGCATATTCTATCAAAACCAGCCTTCTCACAAAGCTCCAAATGTTCCTTACACGTAAAAGTTTTACTTATTTTCCGTATAGTTTCCTCTCTTTTATTCTTTTCAAAGACTGGTAGTAAACAAATTTCCTTTAAAGAAGAAGGAAAAAAAATGCCAGTAGAAATTCTTCCATAAAACCTTCAACCCTCTGTTTACTGTGATATATTCTTTTGCATGTGACTTTGAAGTTTCCAGATAAAAGTATTATTATTGTTCTAAACCTCCATCTATTTGGAAAAAATAATTCAGTTTGTTTCACTGGAAGAAGAAAATTCAAGACAGCCTTTCTTAAACCTATAATTTTGCGTTGGTTTGACTTATTTTTTCTTTGGAAAATGTTTTATTGAAATATTTTTGATAAGTTGCAGAAATTTTAATTGGAATGTAAATGTTAAGCTGCTTCTGTGTCATGGTTTTACTATGGGTCTGACATTCTCTGCATAGATACTTGCTACCTAAACTCACTGGCATTATACTGTGCTTTTAAAATGTATACTTTGTGTCATCTGTAGTGATAGGTGGCATGAGCAGTACCACTTAATTTAGGATACTTGACATCTTAATATTCCTTTTTCAGTTACAAAAGAAAAAACTGTGAGAAAAAACTTAGTCATTTGGAGATGAAAGGATTACGCTAGGTGTCTGCCTTCTGCATCCTTCCACACCTCCTGGGACTGTAGGGATCTGTTCCCTACCTACCAGACATTTGATGTGTATGGAGGTTAGGCTCTTTTGGCCAGAGGACTAAAATGGGATGTGGTCCTCTCCTGTGTGAAAAGATTCACCCAAATCTAGAAGAGGCACAGCAGAGAGAAAAAAGTGCAGTGGATCTTGGTGCTCTTGCTGAATGCCAGGCAGAGGTGAGGGGTGGGAGCCAATAAGGGTGTTAAGAACGTGTGTTACTGGGAAACGCTCTATGGAGAAATGGTGCTTGAGCAGCCTGATTGTCTTCTGGGGCAGAACACAGATACAGCAAAAGTCATGACTTTAGTGAGGTTTGGGCAACATTTCTCAAAGCATTCTCATGTGGCAGCTGGGGAGGGATGGGATGGATTCAGGGGGTCCGGTGTGAATTAAAAGTTGCCTGAAGTGGTTTAGACTACTGGAAGATTTGCTGTGGATGAGGAAAATTGCTATGGAATTATAATAATTCTGAAAAATGAGCCTTTTGCTCTCAAAAACTGGACTTTGGGTTTTTTTCCTTGAGAACTTGGATTGTGACAAATGATGCAGTTGAGTTTATCTGCAGTGAGGCGTATTGCCATGTTATATCACAAGGGTGACAAGACTACTGGAGTTTACCAAATAAATACTCCAGTAAGATAGCCTACATGTAATACAGTGGGAATTTAATGGTTTATGGTAAATAATGAATTCAGGGCAGTTCAGTCATGAGAAAAAAATAAATAGAGGATAGTTTTTTTTTTTTAAATTCAGTGAGATTTTCCCAGCCTGTACATGGGATAGGTTAGGTTCTGTTGAAAGAATTTGGGATTATATATTTAAAGGCTAGAGGAGACTGCTTAAGCACAGAAGGTCACTTAACTTTACCTGCAAAATCTTAATCTTAACATTTGCTAATTTTTGATTTGTGATTGTCTGCATGAATAATAGCATATATGTAATATAAATTAAAATTATGGTATTAAAGCAGAGTAGCATGAGAGTAAGGTCATTGACCTACTTCTTTATTTACTGATTGCGTAGTCATATTTTACATGCTGAAAAAGGAAATAAGCTAAATGGATTTTAGGATTCCCTTTTATATTGCTTTATTCCAGTGTTGCAGTGCAGGCTCTTCAGGCTATGGTGTTATTTTATCCAGAAGGAGGAATGTATTAAATAAAATCTGATAGCATGTGTGTGGTGTTACATAAGCACCACAGTGGTCATATGGTGAATGCCCTTATAAACCTCACTTAAAAAAAATTAAGTTAAAAGAATCATTCGATGTGAAATAATTTTTTCTCCAGATGCAATATTCCTTTCCCACATGGAGGTAAGTGAGGCCATGGAGAAATAATAGATTCTAGAAATATTCACAGTCTTTCAGAAAATTGGTCCTAAGCCACATGATCTTGCTGGAACCCATAAACATGGAATCATTTCTGACTCTTTGAGGTTTCTACTCTTTGTAGCTGGTCATAGCTGCTGTTGACTCAGAAAAGAAAGCTCTCCAAAACCTGAGCAGTAGGCAAAGTTTGCATCGTGCAATTTGTTGTTCAGTGATGTGTTATTGACAGCTCTTGTATTATTGATAGCCCCTGTTTTATCTTCATTTTATGGTGTTTTGAAATCCTGGTTAAAGTTTTGGAACTAATGAGTTATGACATGAACCACAAAGGCATCAGAGAATCTAGAAAATACTTGGTACATTATTTCTTAAAATGAAAGATCTTTTTTGATTTGGATGGAGGATGTGACGCTTGATTTCTGATGGCTCATTGTTGCTCTCTTGTGCTTTCACAGCCCGAATAAGCTTTTAACGCTTTTGAGCAGGAGTGGTTTGCCAGCTTCACTAAATGACTGCTTGCTCATCTATGGGGTTTGGCTTTGCCATCCCTCATAAAGCAAAGAAAATTCAACAGTCTTTATGTGTAGAAGAGAATTTATAAAAAGTTCTGCTTACATGTAGGGAGCAGTTTTTTGTCTGAATTGGAGCTTTGCTTAGTTTCAGTTGATGTGCTTAAACACAGGCTGACAGAAAACTAAAAGTTGTGGTAGCCTTTCAGACAAGAGGCCAGTGTAGTTTGGTATCTTCTGACCACCAAGAGAAGATACTGGAAGAGAGAGGATGAAATACCTTGTTCTTTATTTGAATTTGTAGTAGATCGGTAGATTTGTAGTAGGAAGGGAAGGAGGCAGTTCTCGCTTTCAAAAGCAGCAGGTATGGGATGTGTTTCGGTCACGCAGTTGGGCCTTAGTTCGCTGCTCCCCTTGTGCTTGTAAAGGTGCACTTCTCGATGATACTGGGTGGTGTTTGGTGTATTTGGCACTATGCTACAATATATGGCCAGCTTATACTTCTCAAGAGTGTTTTTTCTTGCTAGGGTGCTGAATCAGGCAGGCTTACACTTGGTGTATTTTTAAACCTCAGGGCTGAAATGGTGTTTTCTTAATTTCAGTTCCTCATCCTTCTTGGATATAAGTTTAAAGATGCAGCTCTTAGCAGCTGGGCTCTGAGGGGTGATTTTTATTTTTAAACTTGTTGGAGTCCTCAGTATTTGAAGTGGTATCTTTTTTTATAATGCATATGCAATACTCTTTTTGTAAATACTGCACTCATAATCAGTATTTTCTCTAACAGATTATTGAGACTAATTATTTTAAACTTTTTAGTTTCTCATCAGCATTACAGGGAAACATAGTTGCTGTATCTGTCATATCAGAAAGATATACTCACAGCATTGAGAGGCAGCAAGATGGCTAGGTTTTTATCTAGAGGAGCTATGAGCAATGGCATATGGCTGATAACTTAATGGAAGTTGGATAAAGAAAGGGAAAAAGGTCTGATACATCAGTGCAAAAAGTTATTAGTGGACTTTTTCTGTATCCTGTTTTCTATTAGTGTGTAGTAAACTGCTTTGAAAATCTTAGTGGGCTGTTCCTTTGGTCTTAAAATAATGGGTTTTCTTATATTGAATACATTTGTTTATCTCAAGGGCTGAAGTGTTTGGGTGCTTTTGATTTCTGTTTTGCATTTTTCAGTCTGCATTTGAACACAAACTTCTTTCTCACCCTTTTGGGTGGCTCTTTACATAATGCTTTAGGAACATTAATGTGATTATACAAATAAAATTTTAAAAGGGAAGCAAATCTCTGCAAATGATGTAAGATTTCAACAGGTGGCTCTTGATTTATATGCTGAGATGTAATCAATTCCCTTGTGCCACAAGAAAACAAAATGTCAGTGAATTTCTTAGCAAAGTTTGTAGCAAGTTATGTAATGGTATCCAAGTTCTCCATGTTTACCTACATGGTTCACATGCAGTAATGTCTGTCACTTTAAAGTTGCACTCAATATTGTTCACTTTCTGTGTCTGAAGATGTAATTTTCCCACTTTGAGTGGATTGCTAAAATGGGCCTTGCACAATTTTCATGGACAATATAAGATAGAAGTTGTTTTCCAGACAGCAGTTTGGGGGCTAAAATGGGGTGCTTGAAATAAATGCAAAGAAATTCCAAAGATATTTGTCATAGCAGGTCTTGGTTACAAATTTCTGTTGTTCAGGACAGTGCTTTGAAATATTTTACCTCATTTTAGTGGCATATGCATAAGAGAAACAAATCAAACACTGGGGGTCAGTTGCATCCTTTTCATTGTTTCTGGGTTTGTATTTTAAAGGCCAGACAAAACAAAAATGAATTTTAGTTAAGTACTTGAGCCTCTTGAAGAAAAGCCTTACATTTGGAGTATTTTAAACCATGGGCAAATGTGTCTGTCAGTTGGGGTCAGAGTGACACGGAATGAAATACTGTACTGATGTTCATGGTCTGCTCAGAAAACAGGAAATCAGTGATTTAAAGCTACTTTGGCTCTTGTTATTTGATCCAGTGGGTGCAGGCCAACTCCCTGATTCACTTCTGTCCTGGTTCCATGTCTGACCTTTGGAAAGAGATGCAATTCCAACTCACTTTGGGTGATCTAATGCACCCCCAATCACACTCTGGCATTATTCTGGTCAGATTCTGATTTCTGCAAACATTATGGTCATTGAACAGAGGTTGTGGTCAGTTAAGATACTGTGCTGTCTGCTCCTTTGACAGGTCTGGTGCTGAGAACATGAGGGGGAAAAGAATGTATGGGCTTGAATGTGTTTTTCCTCTGACAGGTCTATGGAAACTTCAAATACAATAATAGATACTATTTAAAACAAATGTAGATGAGCTGATTAAATAATCTGCAGGGTTAAATGATAGATCAGCATGAAGTGTTGATTTTCAGTAGGTTGAGTGTCATTTCCTCCTCATGTCTGAGGATGAGCAGACCTGTCTGAAAGCCAGACCCAGCTACAATGAAATCAGGTGATTCTTAGAGCTCTGGGTGAGCACAGCCAGGTTGTGCAGGGTTGCCCTCCTGGAAGAGAGCTGGGGGCAGCACAGATAACCTTTGTTGGTTGGGGGGGCAGATCTTTACATGATTCTGCAGATTTTTAGTGTGTTTTAAATTAGGATAATGTTTTCTGAAAGAGATTAGGATCCAAAACTGTTCTTGAACTGGTGTTTGAAACTGTGAAGACCATTAGCAAATGCATTAATAGGAGCCTCGTTCAACACTGGAACAGACTTTCTGTATCCATACTGTACTGCAATGTTTATCCTGCACACAGGAATTACAGCAAACTTTTTGTCACAGGTAGTGATGCTTTTCAATTGTATCTTGTTTAATGTAGTTGAACACTGAGGAATGTGGAAGAACAGAGTTTGTATTCTGATACGAGCCAGCTCTGCATGCCCTGGTTGAGAACTGCAAATCACAATGAAAAAAGGTTAATCACGTGAAGTAAATATTTCAAAAGTACTTGTTCATTCTCCTTCTGTTTATGGGCTTTATGTCAGATGTATCAAGCCTAATCATTTGAGTTAATTTAAGAGGAGAGTGTAGGCATAGTACTGAGGAAAGCTTCATGGATGCCCAATTAAAAGCCAAGATGTGTTCTGAGTATATGCACACAATTATGTTTTTTAATAACTTTTTAAATTCTTAAATGTTATCTAAATTCTGTTAAAGATATTTCAGATTAGTATACGTAAACTGTTTCTGTAATATTTTCATTAATCTGTTTAGGTAGGTAATTTCTAAAAAGTAATATTATAAACAGGAGTACTAATAATAAAGAAAATCTTTGTGACTTCATTTAAAATAGAAAACTGGACAGATCTCTTGTGTGTCTTCTGGTTCCAATTTTGTTTTGAGGAGTGACAATGCTGGAAGATTCCTTAGTTCTTGCCAATTTGTTGACCCCATCCATGGTTATTGAAGAGGAAAGATTTACTGCCAGTATTATCGCATGTGAAATCACAGAAGTCTTTCAAAATGGTTTGGGCTGGTACTTTCATATGGCAGTTTCATTCTTGTAGTGCTTGTTAACGACCTTGAAACACCTATGTTTAGAAAATCCTGGGTTCTTTATTTTATATTTTTCTTCTCAAAGTCTTTAAACATTACCTGTATCGCCAGTGTTGCAACTATAACAATGATCGAAACTGGACGAGGAGAGAAAGTGGAAGAAAGAAGGAAGGGCTTGGGAAAGGTTTGATTCAAGCCCCTGTACTTCCAGCCTTTAAAAATATAATCTTGGAAGTCACTAGAAAACTGGAGGTAAATGCTAAGTTGTTTTCCTGCAATTTATCTAGATGGGTAGTACTGTTGAGGAGGTTTAGCTAAAGGGGTAATTAATATATATTTGAGTACAAAAATGCTTGAACATGAAACTACCAAGTATTTACAATGGCCTTTTAAAGTCTTTTTGACATCAGTTAATATCTTGACAAACTATTTTGGTCCAGGCTTTTTTAGTGAGGTTTTGTCTCTTACATGAACATACCTCTTGATCTCCTTTCTCATAATATTTTGTGGATTCTTCAAGAATTCACAGGCATTGATGTGGCATTTGATTTGAAAAAATGTTGTAATAATAACATTATAATCTGTAAAAGGGTGTTTCTTTTGGTTTTGGTTAGCAGCCAGAGACTCAGGGAACCCAAACAATATTTGTAGTGGTGAAGCTCATGGGTATTATTATTTGTATAATTATGATTTCCAAAAGGAATACAAGATTTTGTTGTTTTGCAGAAGATGTGTAGGTGATAGATTTTTTTTTTTTCTTTAAACAGCTTTCTGGATACTGCCTGTGACCATTTTATGCTGACTTATTTGGAGACCTCTTTATATTTCAGTTACTGAGGGTTGTAGTTCAGCCAATAGACTTTTCATCTGCTTCTCAATTTTGATCCAAGTTTCTGCAATTTGTTCCCTTTTAAGTCTGGTGATCTTGGGAATAGGCATAGACAGATTGTCTGGAGCCAAGTGAGATGTCCTCCATACAGGGCAGCAGGCTTTGTAGAAAGGGAGAAGGTGAAAAACATTGTTTTGTTTCCACTTACGTCTTGCATCTAAGATGCAGAAAAAAGGCTGATCTTTTCAATATTATGAATTACTGAGTAAATAGCTCTGTGATTAAAATAATTAAGTTCCCTAGACTGTTCTGAATTGTCCAACTTAGATACTGTGCTCTAAAGCTGTGTGACATCTGAGGATGAAGCTCAGCTCTGCTGAATCCAGTCCTTTGGTTTGGAATTCTCTTCATCAGTGCTTGCATGTTTTGGTTTTTTTTACTTTGAGGAATTGCAAGATAAATGGGTGGGCTGGGATTAGAAAATGGGCTACTAATGGACATGCATTTGAGAACAGTTCCAGCTGAGTAAGAAAGTAAAGGCTTGAATGCTGGGAGTTGCACAGTAGCATTTGGCATGAACCTTTTTGACAACTGTAGACTTGATGCTAAGAAAAGGGAGATGGAAGAAGAAATTATGCTGAGAGTTGAGATATGTCCTAGCAATGTTGTTGTTCTGTACACATTCACAGTATAATCTACTGAATATAGATAAAAGCGTACTAAAAAAAATTATCTCTGGAATTGAGCACTCTCATGGAGAGTTCAGTTCTTGGATCTGAATGTTGAGGTTTCAGCCCTTCAAAAATGCTGTGTATAACTTTTCTGTACTAAGGACTCTTGTCCAAGTACATAATATTTATTTAAGAGATAAGTATTTTTTTATTGCCAAAAATATCATTTCAGTATTAAAAGCTATCTAGTGTAGGGACTTGAAGCAGAGTGGTTACCTATCCAAGCATCCAGCATTAACATGAATGCAATAGGTGACACCATAAACATTATCAGGAAAAACTTTTGTTTACATGCGACTTAAGGGGTTGGGGATTCTTATTAAGGGTGATGGTTTGATGAACTGAAAAAGAAAAAAGCCAACATGAATCCTTGTTAAACTAAACCAGTTTAGACTGATCAAACTGAGCCTAGACTGATCTTTAAAAGCTTATTTCATTCTTCTCTTCTCCTTGAAATAAGTAATAGCAAGCTCATGAAGGTCAAACTTTGATAGCATCTGGGAAATTTTAGTATAACTGGTGATTGGTGCTTTACTTTTCCTGTTATATTTCTGAGACAAGGAGCCCCATGTTTTAGTGACAGCAGTGCTGGCTATATATTTATGAACATTTAAATCTTCCTAAGAAAGCTTTGAGGATTTTTTTTTTTAATATATGGAATGCTATAGAGTAGGAGAGGGTAGGCTTTTGTATTACTAATTATTTTGCAGTGATGATTCACAAGAGTTCATTGTGCTTCATGCTGTGCAAATACATTACACTTTCTGTTGCTCTGAACATTTTAGAGTTTAATTCAACCATGTCAAAGAAGTGTGTGAAAGGATTTTCATGGAAGGGGTGGGAAAGCAGACACATAGCTGCATGAATGGGTATTGTAGTGCTATACTTTTGATGGTGCAGATGCTTGAGGGAGTATATTTTAGCTATTCCATGGTGTGGGTATATCTGATTCTTTGCAGATAGTACTCTGGGTACTGCAGCACAGATGATGTAAATATGAACAGAACGGTGGTCATGATAATCTTCCAGTCTCATGAACAGGAGAAGAATAAGCTAGGGGACTCAAATATTTGGTAGTTTTAAATGATGGAGTTCTCAGTCTATTGGCTTTCTACTTTTTGAATTGTGGACTTTTCTAGAAGATCAGTCATCTTACAAGATAGCAGTGTGTCATATGTGGCTGATACATGACAATATAAGCACATATCATGTGATCTAAGCATATATGAGTGCTTATGATGCACTCATGTGCAATTAATTGCTTAATTCTTTTTGTTCCCCTTTCATCCATAGGTGACAAAGAAGGTCAAGTCCATGCAGATGTTCCATACTCCTGTGACTTATGCAATGCAGGGTGACAGAGTAGGTGTCTGCGTGACCCAGTTTGATCCCAAACTGCTGGAACGAGGCCTAATTTGCACCCCAGATTCACTTCACACCATTCACGCTGCCATAATTTCCTTGAAGAAAATTCAGTATTTTCGAGGAGCTCTTCAGACTAAGGCCAAGTTCCACATCACAGTTGGTCATGAAACCGTTATGGGAAGAGTGATGTTTTTCAGTCCAGCCCCTGCTGACTTCAATGAAGAAATCCAAGAAAATGTTTTTGATTTTGAAAAAGATTATCTTTATCAAGAGGAGTATTTGTCCAAGGACTCGGTTTCTTCAGAGGAGAACAAAGAAAATGACCAGGCAGAAGTCCAGCTCCCAAAACAACAGTGGGCTTTGCTAGAGTTTGAAAAACCAGTCACTTGCCCTAAACTGTGCCTTGTGATCGGCTCTAAACTGGATACAGATATACATGCCAATACGTGCAGGCTGGCATTCCACGGGGTACTGCTCCAGGGCATGGAAGACAAGAACTACACAGAGACTTTCCTTCCGAAGCTGAAAGTGTACAAACAGAAGCACAAAGAAGGACAAGTGGAAAGGGTAAGCAGTCTCTCTGTTATATATGGGAACTGGAAATATTTGTCCTGTACAAGTACCTATGCTGGTGGGGTACAGAATTTTCACTGCTATGTTCCAGACCCTTTACACAGGTTTTTCTAATGTTTGTATACCCAGTATATTCCATTTGGTCTGCTTGCAAACAGAAAGCACTGTTTTAAGGGACTGGTTTATTCAGTGCAGTGCACTGTTGAGTAATTTGATGCTGGTTTTTCACTGATCGTTTTGATCAGTGTGTTCCTCCCAGAGACTGGCTTTGTGCACTTTCCTAAGTGACAAAGCTTCCAGCTTTCCACTGACATATTTTACACATTCTGCAGTATGCTGAAAATGTAAAGACATTGCAAAACAAAGTAGCATTTGGCTAAATCACAGAAAGAACACAAGCAGTTATTTTTTTGCACTTTCATATTTTAATAAGAGCATTTATTTTAGTAGGCACAAAGAAATTTCCTTCAGGATGCCTTACAAGTGATAGCATGTTGAAGTTGGAATCGGGTTTATGACATGGAGAACTTAAGCCATGCCTAATGCATATTATTTCTATGTCACACAACAACAACAACAATAATACTGATCTGCTGTAGTGCTTGTGTTTGACCCATCTCTGTGTGGCAGAATACAAGAGTTGCTTTCTGGAGGAATTAGTAGCTACAGTGAAAATTAAAGGGAATTTGTTTGTACTCTGCCATCAGTATGGAAAGATGCACTCTCTGTAGTGGTTGGTGTTACATTGCTGGTGTAGGTTTGGCCTCGGTGGTGGTTACCTTTCCATCAACAGTGGAGAATCACTTGTTTATACATTGCATAGTGGAATTTTTCATGATGAATGGTTTAGGTGGAAATGTACAATATATAAATACCTTCATTGTTTAACCCTTAATGAACAGAGTTGATGCAAACTTCAGCATTTGTTTACTTGATGTATTGGTATGATAGGTGTTATATCAAATATTGGGTAAAGAACTCTGTTGATTTTTGTTTTCCTAACTCAAAACTTCATTGTTTGAACAAAATGTTTAGCATTCTTCTTTTCAAAATTCCATAAAGCTGAGTTGAGGATTGTGTAATATCTCTCCTTAATTTGCTATAGAAGACTAAACACTTGCCATATGATACCATATTTGCAATGTATAATGCAGACTTCTTGAATACTGTTTGTTTGCTTTACTGATTTTATAGGAGGAAGATCCCTGCTCTAGGGCATGATTAGTGAGGTTCTTCAAAATGCTTCATGAAATTAATTGATCAAATGGCCAATTCATATTTCTTTCTTTTTTTCCTGAGGTTTGTTGCATTTCTAGCTCTAAAAAAAAAAAAAGAGAAAATACGAGTTTCCACTCATGAAATTCTCATGAAAAATGAGAATTTCCACTACTGATTTTGGAGGCCTTTTATTTCAAAGGAATGACAGATCTGTGGCATTGTGTTGGTTTTTTGGATGCCAGTTTTGTCACTTGGAAGGGAGGTAGGAGGGGGATGTCTGTAGCTTTCTGAAAATTCTATCTTTATTTATATAAGTTATCTGAAATGCCCCAAATCCGCAGTCACTCTTCACAGTTTTGGTAGCAGGTGTATTGTCTCCTTTGACATATCCAGCTGCCATTCTCTCTGGCTGATGGAGCAACTGAATTCGAACTAGGAGTCCAAAGTGTTGTGAGCTCTAGGCTGCAGAGAAGCTCTAGACCAAATATATATGTCTGTCATTCTTCTGGCACTCTGGAGCTTTCTGAACTCATGAAACATTTGCCTTTATCTTGGCTAAAGATTGACTCACTTGTGCATGGTCCATGCTGCCAAGATCCAGCGAGACCTGGCTTACAAAAAGAATGGGAACAGAAATTTGTGTGAGCCGTGAAGACGCATGCTTTTCTGTAACTGACATGAACTGGTCTCACATTGTTTCTTTATTTTTGCTCCCAATACATGGCATTAATCAATGGGACGTCAGAATTTGCAGAGCACCAACTGTGAGTTGTCTGATGGGGTTAACAGAGTTTGTTGTTAGCCTTGGTCATACAATTTTAATTGTTTTTATTTAGTGTTATTTTCAAACTATTTGCCAGTTTATATATTCTGCTTTTGATTTTACTGTGTAAATAATGGAATAACGCTAATCAATTACACATACTTTGTTTTCTGGCCCAGAAAATAACCAGTGAACATGGGTTATTTAATATTTGACCAACAGAGTAATTTATTAGGCTGTGTTAGTGAACTTTTATCTTTCTGTGCCTTTTAAAATGTAGATCAGGGAGGTTTATTTTTTTATCCTCCCATTGTCACACAGTGTGCCCTAAATATGTGCCTTGATCACTGTGTATGGATACTAATTGGTCTGTAAAGGGACAATTGCCATTGAGAAGTCTCTGCAGCTTTGTTTGTACCCCGATTCTGCCTCCCAAGGTTCTGCAGATACTTGGAGCATTTTCCCTGGTGCATGCTCAAGGGATAACGGAGCAAATATTGTAAGAAAGGCTCATGGTAAAGTCCCAGGAGCACGCAGGGACTTGGAAGAGTTGGTGGGAAGAGGATTGTGCCAGGTATGAAGGGCCTGCTGGGGAAGTGCTTACAGCCGAGGTAGCTGCTGGTTTAAGGCTGTGCTTTGCAGAGCACAGCAGCAGGAACAATTGGGTGGTACAGAGACTTATTTTAGTACACAAAGTCACTAGCTAATAGAAAATCTGAATCAGCTGGTCCCACCCTGCTGCTGATGGATGCCTGGAGATTAGAATCACTGAATTTAGGGTGTCTAATCTTGGCACTGATACAGGAAAATTTCTTTCTCTGTTGAGCAAGGAAGCTCCCCCCTCCTCACCATCCCTGGGGAGGCATAAACTAATAATAATAATTAAAAAATACACATTACCTTCACAAGAAGTGAACTTTTCCTTCAGAGAGTACTGCTGGGGAAAATGAGCTCCATAGCTTCCTGAAAGGCTGGGAGAGAGGGAGGCAGGGGCATGTAACGTCCGCCTTCCCAGGTTCGGGATAGGATAGAAGCATGCTCCCATAACTGGGATGAAGTGGAATTCAATAGTGCCCCTTTGTAAAACATTGCTGCTAATCTGATGTGGGGTCCCCCAAGCCCCACTGCTTGCTGCTGGAATTAAAATAAATTCCCTGCAGTTTAACTACCAGTTTACCCAGGAGAAATCAGGCATTTATGGTTTGGCTTTTTGTTCCTATTCTGATTACTTTCAGAGCACTGATGGAATAGTAAGAACTGTAAATTCATTAAGTTTCAGCATCACAGTATTTTTCTTGTGTGCCTCTTGTGCATGGCACCCTTCTGGATTGTAAGGTTAATTTTCTTTTAATAAAACAAGAATATTTATTCTCCAACAGTTTTTGTCTCTCTGCAAGAAAGTGTGACATTTTTCCTGTTTCACATTCATGAAACTGAGGTGCTGGGATTGCACCTTGTTTGTGAAAAGGTTCCATGATTCTACTGCAGTAATAGTTTTTATCTGGTATATCATCAGATATTTTTGAGCTGTTATGGAACTGCGTGAATGCTCTGTTTTGCTTTAGACCAGGGATTTTTTTTTTAATGTTAAACTGAGTATGGTAGGTTTTAAGGAAAATCAAAATATGTTATTCCATCAGAACTAAGAAGACAGTGGCAGAGGTTTGTATTTGCTTAACTTGATGGTTTCAAAATACTGTGAAATTAGTCCAGCTTTCTCTTGCAGAGAGGACTTGAGAGGGGAGAAGTTCAATGGGAGGAAGTTTCTGTCAAGAGCATCTTTCTGGTGTGGTTATGTGGAGGCAGAGACTGTCGCCCTCTACACACTTTATTTTTGCAAACCCTTGGCAGCCTGACAGATGTGCTTTCAATAGGAAAAAGCTAAGCTGGCAACAAGTGGCTGGTACTGATAAAAAGGTAAAAGAGAGTGCTATTGTGAACACCAGTGTGGTTCTAAGGAGCGTGTTGTGGGAATCTTGGTGGAAAAAAGGGCAAATGAGTGTGAAGGAGGTTTGTCCCTCTGATTTGGCATTCAGTGCTGGTTATGGGTGTGGGCTTGCTGAACTGCAGCAGGTCAGCAGCTCCTGGAGTTGGAGACAAACAAATTACAAAGATAAACAGCAACTGTTGACCTTGTTCTTGTGCTTCTGGAGACAGGCTGCTCACCGTTCAGCTCTTCACAGTTCTGTGGGCAAAGATACTTGTATTAATCCTAACATCATCTCTGAAATACATTCTTTGAATTTAACCTCTATGCAGCATTGCAGGTTAATTCCAGTCTGACTTATGAAGCAGTTACTCAGTTCCTGGGATAAATCCTTTATATTTGTCACATTATTTGCTCTTTGGCTTCCATGAACATACAGGTTGAGTGCAGTGGGTTTCAACTGAAAGGTGAACCATAAGAGTGCATCATGCTTTCCTGCATGACTCAGATATTCTGCCTGTTTTGAAAATGTTTGCACAAGTAGGATTAATCTTAGAATGGTTGTCACAGGGTCCTATTGTCAAGGGTACTCGTAAATCAGTAGCTCTGTGGCAGAAACAAAAGGAGAAGGAAAACTCTGCCTTGCATAGCGTGAGCTGCACCTTCTGCACTTTCAGGCTTGTGTAATGAAAAATATACACATGTTGGCTGGAATGGTTTCCTATTTTAGCATAACTTTCCTATCAGAATGGGCTTTTCCTTTCTAAAGATATTTTATCTGTGCTCCTCTGACACTTAGAATTAATTCTCTCTATTTCAAAATTTTTAATGTCTTTTTCTCATTATTTACCTTACTCTTAGGCTTTACTTGATGATAATCATGGTGCGTGATATCCTGGTTTTGTTCATAGCTACTCTGTTCACAGGTTTTGTGGGCTGCTGGAGAGTGAGTTTTCTTGTACTCATTCTTGTGGGGACTGAGGCCATCATGGAGCCAGCATGCTTAATTTCTAGGGATGCTTATTGCTTAATAACAACATGTTACTAATTGTTTGAATATTGGTGTGATCTAAGTGTCCCCAAGGAGAAGCACATTGTTGTAAGAGCAAGATGTGAAAGCAGGGTAAGTTATCAAGATCTGTATCAGTGCATCTCTTCTGAAGCCTGAATGGAAGAGAGAAAGCTTATCTTTCAGCATCTTTTAAAAGTGTTAGGTTTTTTCCTCTTCTTACAGCAGGATAGGAAGAGCTTTGTCAGAGCTACTGCATAACCTGAGTGGTCAAATGGAAGGTCTCTGTCACCATCACTTGGCTTGCCAGTAAGCAACTGCAGGAACTGTGAGAAAATGGTATTAAATTTTTTGATGACCAGCAATGACCCAGACTGTCCTTTGGGGAGCTAGACATTTTCAAAAGAAACAGTTTTGAAAATGGTGGGTTTTAAAAACTATGAGCCATGTTTTGTCTTTTAATTCCTCATGGCTTTTTATGAGTGGAAACAGCAACATTTAGTTACTGAGCACATGCCAAGTTTGTAGTAGCTCAGCCACACACTTAACCAGACTGCTGAAGGACGGTGCAAAGGAGGAAAAATGGACTTGCCCATGAGTGAATAGGAATGTCTGATGTGATTCATATAAGGGATGAGACCAGTTCTGTGGAGGTTATCTTTGCTTGGGGAGGCAGTAGGTTAATGTTGGAGTACCAGAGTATCCCTGTCTGGAAAGATTCCTGGGTAGTGGATCATGTATGAGCAACACTGGTACTTTGTTCACTGAATCCTTTCCAGATACCCATAATAGTAGAATTTGTTTCACAGAGTTGTGCCTATAAATTGTTTTTAAAACACGTGTGGCAGAAATATTGTTCCTTGAATTTTCTATTGTGTGGTTGCATGGTGCTGCTAGGAATGAAGACAATTAAATTTTACCTTTTTGGATAGTCAGATTCTTCCATCTAACTTATTTCTTGGTAAAGGATGTTATATTGGCTTACTAAAGCTAATGTTGCACCTGCTAATTTCTTACAGTGACAGTGCCAGGGGGATAGCAAGTAAAACTTTGCATCAGCCAGGTAATGATGCTGTCTGGGTGACTGAGGTGGGGTGTGCAGGCTGATACGGGCACGATGTGAGTAATAAGACCAAACTGTGAAATCTGATTGAGTGCTGCCTGCAGGCACAAGCAGTGACCTGGGCTGTCTGCGGAGCCCTCTGTGACTGTAGCTGGGAGAAGTGGTGGGTGTCACTCCATCATTTGCTGTAAACATGCAGACGCCACAATTAATATTTTTCCTGCTTTGAAGTCTGAACATGAATTTGTTTGGTTCTGCTTGGCTGCTGATGGTATGCTAAATACAGTAATAATACAGAGATGAAGGCAATCAGGTGAATAAAAGAGCACAGCACATTCACTAGTTAAAATGCACTGTTAAGTAGGAATATAAAAGATGAATTTATTTATTGGCTCTTGTTTAGTTTTTGAGTAAAAAAGTTTGAGAAGCTTAGTGGGGGAAGGGAAGGCTTACTGCCCATTAAACAGAAATACCATTTCTGCTAAACAGTGCGGAGAAAAGGATGGTGATGTTTCCTGACATTTCCTAACTCAGCATATGGATTAACACAGTACAATAAATTTGTCATAAAAGTGTACCAGGTAAGTTGCAGAATCTGCTTTCTTACCCATAGGAAAAAAAAGTTGTTTTCACTCACCAGCAGAAGAATGACTTGATCCACATGACTGCGTAGTAGAATGTTGCAAGGTTTGAGAAACACCTATGGTTATTATTTATATTATTAAATTTAAAATGCAGACTTGCTTTTGAGTGTTGCAAGTGTGTGAACAGCTGGTCTTGATTTTTCTGAGGTTGTGTAAGAGTCACCTGTGGGGGAATCAGTTTGTCAGCAAGGCAACCAATACACCATTTTATTTATTGGATACAAAAATAAATTGAGAATGTTACTTAGGCTGCAAAATCAAGAACTTGAAAGTTAGGAAATACCAGATTTACAGTTGCCTATGCAACATTAATTCTGTTCCCCTGTGCCTCTACCCTGTGCACTTAATAAGGCAAGGTTCCTCTGAAATTTTTTTGGTTGTGATCATGTCAAGGCTATATCATGAGGCATATCAAAGAGGAACAGGGATGAGGTTGTATGGACATCTGGCATTTCTTAACTACTTAAGTGCCCAATTCTGCAACTTACATTTATATAAAATCTAAGTTATTTAATTTCCTAGGTATTTTTAAGTAGAAAGATAAAGTAAAACTAAACCTCCATATTGCTGAAGCATAGCCATTCTTTTACTGTACACCTTCACTGGGGTTGGCATTATAAACATCCAGCACTGTAGCAGGATAGCACAAACCAAATGGCAGAAGGAAACTGTTACCCGCTGGAAGTGGTGGCTTTGGGCAGCAGATCCACACTCTGGAGTTACAGCCCCTTAGGCAGTGGACAGACTTAGGGTATTTGTATGGCCATGCTGTGTCTTGAGAATGGAATGCAAGTGTCAGGAGTCAGCGCTGTCCTCTTGCTCAGCATCAGTTGCTTTAGGCAGCTCTTTCCAGGCCTGCCCTGTCCTTGTTGGGTGCTTAATTTCCAGTGAGGAATTTGTAAGTCTCTGCTCTTTGTTACCCCCTGCCCTCCTCAAGCTATTTGTGGGCAGTTTCCTTTAGAAGGAAGTTTAACTTACTGTCACTATACCTCACCTCCTGCTATGCCAGGCCTATGCACTGTTCGAAAGGAAACTTGCCATATCCCATTGATGTCTCCTTTTAGATGTTTAGGACCTAAGAATCTAACCACAGTTAAAAACACACAGGCAATTTCTTAACTATTTTAAAATATTTTTAGTCATGGAGGTAGCACCAGAGTCCTCCTGGCTGCTCAGAACCTTCTCCAGGAAGAGGACACCTCTTCAGCTTGGCAGTCCTCTCTGTGTCCTGCTTACAAAGCCTGGTCAAGACCTGTACATACCATCTTGTCTACAGAACAGCCTGTTTCTAATTTTTTTTTCTTGGATAGTAAGCATCACAGGGTTTTTAATCTGTGTAGTAAGCCAGGCTGGCTGGTCTGGAGATAGAATGGTGTAGAATGTAGAAACAGTCTTCAGCCTCCTCTTTTCCATATCTGTTGATGTTGCTTTTCCCTCATAATAGGAATGCAGCATAGATTAATGAAAAATAAAATCATGACATGAGCCAGTTTCTTCTCACTTGGTAAAACTAATGTGTTCATTTAGACCTTGTCAGGAATTTATTGCCTGTGTTTGTTTTGGAATTCAACCCTTCTAAGCTTTAAACAGAGGTGAAGCAAACTTGCACTATAAAGGTGCACAGTGAATGAACAGTGCCCTGCTGGTACCATGTTCATGCCTGGAGAACGCTGATGGGGAGGTGTAGGGCTTTTAGAACTGAAAGCAGTCTGGTTGTGCACCTCTGTCTTGTTGGCCTGACTCAGCACTCATCACTCCTTTTTTGCTGCCGTGCAAGATTTTACCAGGCTCTAGTTGGTGGCACAATGCTCATCAGAGAGAAAGACGTTTAATGGTTGCTTGTTAAATATTCCCAAACTCAATTGTCCCTTTATTCAGAAAGGCAGAGAAAGGCAAGTGTTTCTTGGATATAAGAAACATAGGCTGGTGAGAGATGGGATGAACATCTGAAAACCAAGTTAATGGATATGTGGAGATGTTGATGGGGTGGCTTCTATTAAAACAGCAGTAATGAGACGTGAAGCTGAAGGCTTCTAGTGCAGGAGGGACTTGCAGAAAGAAAAGTCTTTATGGTGCTGTAAGTAAGCTCTTTAGGAAAAGCTGTGGCTGACCAAATCATTCTTTCTTTGTACCAAGTTGTTCACCTAGTTCTCAGTAACAAGCTATAAGCTAGAAATCTTTGTAGAATCAAAAAAGCTGGAAAGTCGATCATTGGTGCAATCCTCTCAGTTCCTTTGTCCTTCACCCTTTTTGTGGCCTCATGCACCATCATTTTCTCAATGCATGAAACTTTATTTTAAAAAAGAGCAGGAATTCACTGCCTCAAAAATATTCCCACTTCTTACACAGAAATGGAAAGTGCTTGAAACTGTTTTCTAGAAATAAATGAGCTGTCACTGATCATGATAAAGATGTCTCGAGTGTACTTTTTCTGAAGTACAAAAAAGTAATAAAAATGCTTTGTATTTTCAGTGTTAGTCATAGGTTCTTTTTGTTCTTTTTCTTCTCCTGTTGTTTTTCTGCTTTAGTTTCAACAGACGTTTTATCAGTTTGCTGAGAATAATCTTTAGGCCTTTAAATAATTTCTTCTTAAACTCACATAATTTTTTATTAAATAAGAAAAGGTTATTCTGTCTCTGTATCTTTTCTAATATTTAATATTCAGTGCTTTTACTTTGTCTGTCTTAAACCTTTCCTTCTTTTCCTCTTTTGGTGGCACTACTTTGTTTCCTCTTGTATATTTCTGTTCTGATCCACTTTATTTTCCTACAGATACATGAAGAGATGAGTTATTTGCTCTCAAAATGTGTGTGATGGATTGTTTCGAGAGGGTGTTCAGATGACAGTCATTTCTAAATTATCCTAAAAAGAAGTGTCGTTTAACAGGCTGGACAGTGTAACTTGCTATTCTGCTCAAAGGGGAATCATGGAGTTGTTTTTCCTTGCAATTAATACTATGGTTTGCACTGAATTCCAACACATAGCGTGAACTGTGGTTTTGCAGACAGTCTAAGGCAGGGTAAGTACTCCTGAGATGGGGAGTAGCGAGTTTTTTGTTTTTTTATGTGAACTTCTTGGTTTTAGCACAAGGGTTATGTGCCAGAGATGCACATACTTCACCTACGGTTATAAAGCACTGTTTACTTTTTTTGTGCAAACACAAAAGCCAAGTGGGAAGGGATATTTCATAAACTCAGTGCTATTGTGTCCTCTGGTCTAAGCCATAAAACAAGAGTAACAGAGACGTTCCCTTTGAACTTGAAATCCTTTTCTAAGCTGCTGATGTAACCTAAGTGAGAGGGGGAGACTATACCAGCCAGAAAATTTCTCTTCTGGGTATTTTTCCCTTCCCACCCCTTTTCTCTTTTAAAAGTCCTTAAGTGAGTTTGATGCTGCACCTCTGCCCATAAATTTAAAAAAATATTATCGTAATGTAGGTCAGTGAACTGAAACGCCACTGTACACCATGGGGGATTAAAGTCAGTGAGGCAGCCCTCTCCCACTCCTACTAGGTCATATGACAATATAAACAAGAAATGCAAGGAGCCTTCAGCTTTTTCTTGCCCTAATCCTTTGTTTATGCAGCACTTAAACTGACTTTTGGGGTCGTCTCTGTCTGGCATTAAAGCCCTAAAGCTTTTTGAAGTTTCCCTGAAGTTAATAAAATTAGTCTGCCCTCATTGCAAGGCCCCTTGCTGCTGCTTCAGAGCAGACTGCATATCCCTTACTGTCTTTGTGGCATCTGGCTTTGTAAGTTCATAATATTTTATACTGAAAAAAGAGTGTTTGAGAGAGAAGCAGAAAGCTTTCCCAAAAGGCTGTTCAGCTAATAGGCAAAGTGATTGCCATTGTAGATGTTCTGAGAACTCAAAGGGGATTAACTTAAAATCCTGCGATTGGAGGTAAATTGCTGGTAAAGTAATTGGTAGTGTTGAGTTTCAGTTAGAGAGAACAACATGCATTTCTCTGCCTTTTTACAAAGCATAGCTAAACCAAAAATTTAATATTTCTTTTATTTTTTCTAATGTGGTCTTGAAGTTGAGAAAATGAGCTTTCCATCATAGCAATTCTCTCCTACACTCATTTATTTTACTGCAAATTATTGAATTATCTTAGTTCCTATTAGGACAGGCATTCTCTTATTATTTAGTCTTTGTCAGGGATAAATTGATGATACGCTCACCAGAGGGCATGGATGGCACAAGATGGGGTGTGTAGTATTTAGTGTGTGAGACTGAGACCTCGGGTCATAAAGGTTTTATTCCAAACAGCCAGTCAGGCAAGTCACTGATCACTTATTATCTCAGCACCACTAAAGTGGTTTTGTTTCTAATGGCCTGTAGAGATGCCCAAGGTATTGTGGTGATACCTACAGAACATATTGATTGGTTAAAGGAGGGATTTCTTCTTAATGAGTTGACCATTAGAGTGAAAAGAACAGCGCAGCTGGAGCCCTTGGTTACTCTCCTATACTGAATGTACAAGAGCAAGACCCTAAAAAGCACATTTCCTTATAAAAGATAAGGATTTTTTAATTCGAAAGGAATTGAGTGTGGCATAACTAGATGGTGATAGATTTTGTTTCTGTCCTAATAATCAATTAAAGGTTATCATTTCTGGTTTACTCTGAGGTATGTGATGTCTGTAACACTTTTTCACAGAAATCAGAGTTTTTTTCTGACGGCCTTGCTGGGGAGGCTCTAAACTGAACCATGTTAGTGTAGTATGATTGCTCACCCTGTAATTCCATTTTTAATTAAGTTAAAGATAACTTTGAAGTGCTCTTGAAAAAATAAAAGATGTTTATGTGGTCTTTAAAGTTGGCTTTCTGTGCCATTTGAGGGATAACTGCAAAAATAATAGATATGTTGGAGATCCTCCCTGGAGTGTGTTGTACCATCTGTATTTCAAACACGGGGGAAAGAAACAGGTAGCCAGCAGCAGACAAGGGGGATGAACAGTTTTGAAATTCTTGCTTTAGGAATAGAAGATTTATAGGATGAAGTAACATTTTAATTTCTCTAGCTACTGCAACTAAAAAAAATGTAGGTTTTTGAGAATGTACATGCTTCTTCAGGTTGGAATTAACACCTTTTCTTCTAGTCTTCTGTTTCAGACCCAAAGAAAGGCGAGTGTGCCTGAAAGCTTATCTCCTCCCTCTACCACCACCTATTATCAGGGGTGGTAGGAAAAGACATTATTCAGTTTTACATTTAAGTGAGGATATTGCCGAGCAGTGATACTGCCATTAATGGTTCACAGGCTAATTTCAAGTGGGAGAGGACAGACATAAAAAACCAGAAATGTGTCTTTTTGGGGGAAGATCAGGAGTGGATGTTTGGGCAGTGAATGTTGTTGAGACATCTGAGTGTTTCTGCCTACAGCTTTGGCTGCACCCAGTCCCGAGCGCAGCTGCCTGTCCTCTTGTCATCTCCACGTGACAGAAACAAGAAGGGCTGTAGGTATTTCTCATCCTGCATCTGGTCTGGAACAGGGAGAGGTCCTGCCAGTGTTCTCCAATACTGCACAGCCCGTTCAAGGCTGTTTATAGCTGAGCAAGTAAGCTCTGTTTAAAATAAAACAAAAATGAAATTTCTGATGCTAGGTTTACTACCGTACTGAGATTGGCATTAAAATAGAGGCGCATATATATGTAACAAAATAACAATCCGAAGGATTTGGGTCTATGCATTATAGTTTATGGAGTAGGCTTCAAGGAAGGATAGTTGCTTAATAAACCAGCAATACTTTGAGTCATCATTTAAAGTGAATAAAGGGGAGTGTTCAAAACTGGTTGTAATTCTTTACTGTTCTAAGTCACTTCGGTGTTTGAAACCCTGAAGTGTAGCTAAAAATGGCTCCAAAGATATGAAGAGAACCTACAACTTTTACTGCAAAAAATAATCTTGGAAAGATTTAAGTAACATCCTCATATTTATTCTGATAAATAAATGTTCTTTCTGCACCTACAAGGTAGAGTAACTCCAGGCGTTGGGTATACAAGGATATTCACACCTACAGGATTAGGCTCACTTGACTGCACCTTATACTTTGTAATGCCTGAGGGAGGGTTGTTTATCTTGCTTTACCCACCAACCTCACTGCCTCGTGTTCCTGATAGCTTAATTAAGAATTCAACTTGGAATGGTTCTTCCCACTGGGTTACAAACCTTGAAATTAAAATCGGATACAGTGGTCATAAGGCTCTTGGTTTAACAAATCAGTATGTATGTAAAGGTGAATATTTAAAAGGATCTATTTAGAAACTCTGTCGTTTCTTTGGAAGTGTAGCTGTTGGAGTGCAGGTCCGGAGCTAAGAGAATGTTTATGCAGGAGATAATGTACTTAGCTGTAGGATAAATAATGGAAAAAATTTTTTGTGACCATAGGTACTTAAGTGACTTTCATGGAAAGGTTTCAAAGCAGAAAAACGATTTTAATTAACTGATATTTACAGGATGTTCTGATGCACGTTTTGTTCTTCCTATATTTTGATAAGGGAGGTGAAAGCAGAAATATGTTAATTCATAAAGTCTTCTATGGTTTTAGGCACAAATTACCTTAAAGTCAGCAGTTTACATGACTCATCTAGAGTTTTGTTCATTTGGGGGTAAATGGTTTGTAAAAGGCAGAGTGGTAGAAGTTGCCAAACTTAGCAGGTATGGTGGATAATTTCTTGTCTCTTTAGATTGTAGACTCATGAATCCCTATTTCTTTTGCAGGTGATGGATGATTACAGTGTGATTGGTCGTTCGTTGTTTAAAAAGGAAACAAACATCCAGATTTTTGTGGGTCTGAAAGTGAAGCTGTCTACAGGAGAAGATGGAATAATAGATGGTGGTTTTGGACAAAGCGGTAAATTTAAAATCAGAATTCCAGGTAGGTGCTTAGTAGTTAACAAATACTAATCAATGTCAAGGGTAGACAATATTTCCATATTGCAAGGTGAGGTGCTACCAGTAGTCTCCTGAAGTTTTAAAATCAGCTCATACCCAGTTGGAGCACTGATCTGATGGGGACTGTACCTCTTCTAATTGCATGATTGTGGCTCTGACTTAGTGTAGGACTCAATGGCCTGAAGCCACATCCCCTGTGTCAACAAACTCAGGTCTCAAAATGACTTCTTGCTAAGTGGCAGTAACATAGAAATCATGCTGTGCCCAGAAAGGTTTGTGGTAATGTCTCCTCCCTTAATGTATGTATGATTTGCACCAGAGCCCTTCTGAACAAATAAAAGAAAGCAAACTTGCAATCATTTTTACCTGTAGCTACTTATTAAATGTAGTATATTGGATGCAAGTTCCTTAAATTGGCTGTGTTCTGCATGTTATTACCTTACTTGCCTTCAAGCAAAAACTCCTTGATAAATGGGTTTTTGGACATCTTGAGAGTTTTTTTTTATTGCTTGTGTCTCCTGGTTTTATGATATTATATATAACTGTATTTTTCATCCTCGGTGAATTACAGGAAGGATTTATGCCTCCTTAGGTTAGTGGATAGGAAATGATGGGTGCTAGAGTTTGTAAGTGTCATTACTGGGGTTTTTATTTCCCCTTCTTTTAAGGCAGGAGAGTAGTTCTGAGCCTTTTCAAAAGGCAATAATAGGTGTTGCATTTAACTCAGATTGCAGGATAAGATTTTAAGGATACCAGGCAGTACTTTTGTATTTCTGTTGTGTTTTCAGCCCATTTGTCACTAGTTAATCCCCCTCCCTCTTAGGGAGATGAACACGATTACTTCTGTTGAAAAAGTGGAGAAAAGAAATTATAATGTTCTATGACAGCAAACAATCAACATAGCAACTAATCTACAAAGAAAGGTGAAGTTTCCTGATTCCTTGTGGAAAATGGACTATTTTTTCATCTAACTTCGAGTGTGATGCAACTGCTCTAATTTCATGCCCTGGAAGTTTCCTTTCTTCTTCCTATTATAAGAATTTCTGACTATATAAAATGTCACGTGTTCTATCCTAGCTGTGCTTCTACTTTTGTCACCGCTAGACTTTGCAAACAGGTCTGAGAGCCTGATTAACAAGCACATTTAAAGAAAAAGGTTGTACCAGATACATGTTTGCTTATAGTTTTCTAGTATAAAAAAGCTTGTAGGGATTCACTGACGTACCTTTAGGTAGGTGATGAAATGCTGCATAGATGACCGAAAAGCTGAAAATCAGGATGATGTCTTGCTTAAAACTGTAATTATGTAGTGTTTTTAGTAACTTTTCTCTCCCAAAGGCAAAAATTTGATGAAAGAAAACAGGAGGATGGCATTTACATTGCCATTTCTACATTTTTGGATGGAGGAAATGGCTCTACTTGGGACAGGGAGAAGCCTTATAAGGAGCCTTTGGTACCCTTGTGGATGTAAGCAGGAATTGAAATTGTGAACCAGCAGTTACATGAAGAAAATTGTATATAGATTTAGATAATGACACTTGGCTCTGTCTATTGAGTTAGTGGGAAGAAATAATACCTTTCACCAAGGTGTTCATTATTTAATCTTGGTTAACACTCATCTGATGTTTAACAGCAGACTTTGAAACAGAGGACCCTTTATAGTTTGTTCTTTCAATGAGAAGAATATGTAGCAGAATGCTAGAATTTAATACCTCTCTAAGGTAGGTAGAATAATACAGCTTAGTTTGCTTTGCTTTAGTCTGGGTCAAACTTGGGTGCTCTTGTTGTCTGGAAAGAAAAGGCAATAGGTTAAATTCACTCAGGTTAAGAGTATCAAAGAATGGGAGAGAAGCACAGAATTTGAAAGAGCCTAAAAACCTGTGTCTTTAAGAGTTTGTATGTAGGGGGAGGGCCATTGCTGTGATGCTGCTTGAGTCAACTGCAGTTCACATTCCTTTGTTAGATCAGTGTTGCTTTTTTTAATGTGTCTGCATCCTGTTTGTGGGTTGGGTTTTTTTTTTAATTTAACTGGTCAGACTTTTCTTTCCCTTACCCCCACCCCATTCTTCATCCTTGCCTCCTCTTACACTGTCTCTTACAGATTTTTTTTGTGAAGAGCCTTTTAAAAATTTTTCTGAAGTTATTTTTCTGTGATTCCTTCACAAGTGTATCAGGGAGTGGGTGGAAAGGGAAGGAAATGTCCAGGCTGAAAACTGCCTTGTACTGCCTCAGCCTGGCAGTCAGTCCTCTCATATCTAAAACCAGTCTTATCCTCTGGAACTGAATTAGCTTGTTGACTAGATGATAGCTGATGGCTGGTTTTAGAAACAAACCTCTGCATAGCAGTAAAAATCAAGTAGACATGTCAGAGATTTGTGTCCTGACTACAAGAAATGATAAGGCATGGTCCCACAGGTGCCAACAGCACCCACTCACATGAGCAAGTGTTGGGCTCCCCAAGTGTTGTTCCGTACTCACTTGGAAATGGCTTGTGTTTGCTTATAGATCAGCCTGGGAATATTGTTTTATGTTGTCTGTGGGCTGAAACTTGGCAGACCACAACTGGGAATGGTAGAACGTGGATCTGTTTCTTATTCTGGCACTGCTTGTGTGCAGCAGTAAGTCAGATAATTCTCTCTGCTCTTCTGCTCTGTTGAAATGGGGATAATTACTATCCATTCTGGAAAAAAACCCGAAATAATGAAATCTCTGAT
Source organism: Dasyornis broadbenti (assembly GCA_013397935.1). Classification (NCBI taxonomy): domain Eukaryota; kingdom Metazoa; phylum Chordata; class Aves; order Passeriformes; family Dasyornithidae; genus Dasyornis; species Dasyornis broadbenti. The sequence goes on from VZRN01005367.1 coordinate 3,508,599, forward strand.
TTAGATGTATTCCAGGTTTAGAGCATTAATATTTCTTGAAAAGGCCTAATTATCTTCTTTTAGAGTACAAAAAACACATCTAGAGTACAGCATGCAGTTGGAAGTTCCTCAGTCACTGAAAGATATCAGTAGTTTGGAAGAAATTCAGGGAAGAGCAGCAAGAATGCTTGAGAGGCTGAAGGGATTGATTTATGAGGGAAAGGAGATGAAAAGAAATGCATGAAACTTGGCTAAATGATGTCTAAGTGGGAGATACGATTATCAGCAAGTATTTGAAGAACATAACGGAGAAGAATCCCTTCGGGTGGTCCAAGGAGGTGGAAGCAAAGCGTATTATCATGAAATAAAGCAAAGTGTAGCTTGACTATTGAGAGATGTTATTTGGCAGAGATGTCTTGCACTGCCAGATCATCTTTGCAGAGGAAGATGATGTATTCCATTTGACAATACTTGTGTGTAGGTTGCCTGGATGTTTGCTAGTGCTGGGTAAAATGGGCAGGCAGCAGGATGGTGGATGGAAGTACAATTTATTTTTCATCTCGCTTCTGGTTTTGTGTCCAGGCATGCTTTTATTACTTGAATGACAAGGTATAACCTACTTTCTAGAATATTTGCAGCAGTTTGCTCTAGTTTAAAAGGAAAAAAAAAAAGGTGGTATTTGCTGGCAGATCTGCTGTTCTGAAGGGCTCAGTTGTGGAGCTGTTTGTGCTTCAACTGAGGGCAAAGTTTCAAGGCCTGTTAATTGACAGGATGACACTTCCTTTCCAGACTGGTTGCATGATCAAATGCATGAAAAGGGGGACATAATCTCTAAACTCACAAGAGAGTTTTGCTTAGTTTAACAGGCTGCTTAAAAAGCAAACAGGATTTGAAAGGCAATTTAAACTCTACTGCTTTTAAGGTTATGCTTTGTGTGGATGAGGGAGTGAGCTACTGATGGGGTACTGCTTGCCGAGGTGGGTGATACCTGGCAGCTGCTTTAGTTGTAAATGGAATAGTGTATAGGGTAAATGAGTGAAAAGTATTGTTCAAGAACAAGTTTGGGGAGGCAGGAACTCTATGTTTAAGTGTCTTATTCTAAAGAAGATAAAAGCTAACAATGACAGTCTTTGAAAAATGCTTATTTCAACATACTTTGCACCAAGGAATGTTGTGCCAGTTGATAAGAAATTTAGAGGAAAGTTCAGCAAATAATTTATATAACCTAGTGTTAATTGTGAATTTTATTTAACTGTCTCTCACCCAAGAATTGACCCTGTAAAACTCTGCTTGGTTTGCAAAGTCATGATCTGTTGATGTGTGGCTTGACATCTTCTAAAAGATTGACTTTAGATACGCCCATTTCTTTGGTTTTGGTTTGTTGCATTTCTCTTGTGCTTGATTATTGTTAAGCATAGCAACTTTTTAAATCTAATTGGAACATATGTGATATCTCAGGCATAGTTCACTTTCCTTTCTGTCTTTGTGTCTAATTGCTAGTGAAGTGTTCATCCTTTCTGAGGCACTGCAATGTTTGACTGCCATTCTCCTCTTTTTGACTAAAAATTGCTATACATGACTTCAAGGCTACCTTATTTCTTATTGCAAAAGAAGCAGTGCATATCTAACGCTCCTAAGAGCTGAACACATTTCTGAGTTGAGCAAATTTAAATGTAATAAAAGACACTTTTCATAAGAGATACAAATGAGAATATTGGAGTACAAGCTTTGTGGCTTTGCTGTTCTTTTTAGCCATCCAGGATAACAGGAGTTTTGAGTTTCTTAAAACAGGTAAAGACAAACTGGCTTATGGCTTTGTCTTTTGTTGGCAGTAACTTTTTGCCTTGCCCTTTAGAGAACAAGTCCATTTCACTGTTTCCACTGCTTGTCATGGTAAGAGGGCTTGAATATGCTGTAAAAGTCTGCTCTGAAGTAACAGTGTAGATGTGCTCCCTAACCCAGGACACAGCACCTCTGGGATTCTGCAGTGTTGGTATCACATGACATAAAGGGGTCAGAATTAAGCAAAGTGTCTTATGCTCAAGAATTCCTTGTATTCTTACAGGTGAAATTAAGGGTGGAGATGCAGAAGATATTTTCCCCCTAAGTGTATTGTGGATTTGGTGCATCTTTGTTTTTATATTTTGCCATGTACTTTTTCATTGGATGAGATCCCACACTGTCTTGCAAAGTACTTAATGACATAGTGGGAGAGCTATGATATAAGGGTTGTATGTGAACAGCACTACTCTGCACACTTTCAGCTCCAGTTAAAAATTGGGGGTGTAAAAGTAGAAATGAGGGTTTTTCAGTATTTTTTAGCATTCCACTTAAGCCAGGAAGCTGACTAGCGGTTAATAGTATGAGGGAAATTAAAATTATGCAAAGATGGAAAAAATGCAACAGTAAAATAATTTGTGTGTTACAGTATCTTTTGTAACTTCCTCCTTAAGAGCGATCTTAGTTGTATTCTTTTTTGATATTTGGTGGTTTTCTTTTAAATTACTATTCAAGGCATATGTCACTTTGTTCAGCTAGGTCTCAACACACCACTATAGCTGGCATTTGTGGAATATTATTTTCAGGAGTTTGGGTTTTTCTTAACAACTGTACGAGACAAGCTTTAAATGGTTGACTGTAGATAAATGCCATATTCCCAACTCTGTGATTTGGAGGGCACTCCTTACTGACATCAGCAGGATTGGGGCAGTCTAAACCTTTTCATTGCACTGAGAATAATTAAACATCCTGTCACTAAGCAGCATACCTTTTTTGTGGGAGATCTTGACATTTGGAATTCTTTGCTTGTGTTGCATTAGAATAGGATAATCTTCTCTTAGGCCAAATGGAATTTAGGCACATTTAATGTCCTTGTTGTCTCAGCCTGGCTCCTGTTTTAATAAAGGAAAATAAAAATTTGTTGGCTGCAGGGGTCTGGTGGGTTGCCATCCCTGTCAGTATCAGGTGAGGCTGAGCAGGATTTCAGTCAAGAGGCAAAACAAAAGCCCAAGGGCAAAGAAATCTGTGTAGCTGTGTTTTATTTAAAAGCTGGAGATTAGCTCTGCTTGTTCTTTCACAGTCTCTTTTCCCCTACCCTCTAAACCAAACAAAACCTAAAATCCTTAAGGGGTACTTCAGGCATAAATCTCCTTCTCTCCTTTTTGTGAAAGTTGGCTGGTGTAGTATGGACAGTGGCTGGGAGAGGATTGTTGCCAGGGAGGCATCGCTTCCTTGTATGATCCCCTCTTGAGCAGATTAAACTGTAGTGATGTCGAAGTCCTGGTGACCACATAGGAGCTAGGAATTTGTACTGCATTTACACAAAAAGGTTGGCCTGAAGAAATCAAGCCTACCTTTGGAGTGATGTCATCATGTGAGCCCATATTGACCTTTGAAGCTGAATAGCCAGATTTATTGACCTTAGAGTGTTCTTGTGGAATCACAGTCAAGATTTGTGCACATTCCTTCGGAATGAAAACAGAAGTCAAGGAAATGTTAACTTACTAACTGCCTGTCTACTTCATTCGTGTTAGGACTGGGAGATCTTGGTCTTGTTGGCAGTGACAGAATTGCAGGATGAAATCTTTAAACTCAGAGCTCTGAAGGGGGATATATTGATAGTAAGGTTGGTTTCACAGGCAGCAGATCGTTGCACACCAGAGCAGATGCTGTACGCAGGGGAGGTTATGACTCTTCTTTGAAGTTTCCACTGGAGTGTCTGTCCAGCAGGTTGTTTTTCTGGGATCAAGCAGACGTGGATTACAGAATTACCAGGCATCAGGTGATGTAGCAGTATTTGAGTGTGTCTGTGCAAGCAAATGGTCCACCTCCTGTGTTAACCCTTGTGTTGGGTACAGTATAGGCTACACAATGACCCTCTGGGACATTGAAAAGAATGAGAAGGTGCCTTTTATTTTACTGCCACACACCCTTTCTGTTCTTGTGCAAGAGGAGCCTTACACAAGAGTGTCGTTAATGCAACAGGAGGAACAGCAGTGGTTCTCCACCACGTGATGTAATTGCAATGTTTCTTCTCTTCTCGCCACATCACACCAATGTCCATCACACTCTCCTTGAAGGCAGGGCTATTGGTGGTCTTCAGGAAAAAGTCCTATTACTCTCTGACCACTTCCATAGTAGTAGAGTAGTGTGTACTGAAGCTTTTTTCCTCCTCTGAGTAGCAAAGCACCTCACACTTGCACAAGTGTGAGATCAGCCCCAAAGTAATCTGAGCCTTCACTCTGGGCTTTGCTGCCTGCTGGATTTGTGTTTAGTTTATTTCTATATTACTCAGTAGAGCATGTTTTTCTGAGCTTACTGTTTGTATGTGGGAAGCAGTAAGGATCTAGGTGCTGCCTCAATCTATAAAGAAAATTACCCTGAAAAGACAAGGTGGTGAAGTTAAGCATTTAAAACTTCAGATATAAAACAGAGTATCTTAATTAGCTCTCCACTGTGAGATGCCTCATGATACCAGGTCCCATTAAGTGATTATATTCCCCACCCTGACACACAGAAGGAAAATTTTGCTGATATTGGGTGATGCTTTGTAATTGACCTGTTGTCCTGTACCGAGGGGTGTTTTTCCTCCTCAGTGAGTAATCAACTCCTTTATTTTTTTGCATTTCACTGGAGTCCTGCTGTAAATATGAAATTAATTATTTGTGCTATTTATGGGAAAAAGTTCCTATTAAGAAAGTAAAAAGAATTCCAGCAGATGGGATTTGTTTGACCATAGGGCATCTTAACTTCTACAGATTCTACCCCTTGGAAAGGAAAAAAAACCACAACCCACAACCAAAAGAAACCCCACTTGGTGATCACTTGCATACATTTTCTTTTCTTAATATTCACTTTCATTCTCCATTGAGCCTCCCTTCACTTTGACTAAGTTTTTGCTAATGCTCTCACCTCTCTCCTGTTTGCTTCTGTTCTTTATTCATCTGCTACTGTACCCCCGTCCATCTTTCTTGGTCCCTGAAGTTGGATGCCCGTAACAGCTTATTTTGCCCTCAAATATTTCTACCAGCGTTTTCAGGCTGCTGTAGGGATGTGCAAGGTAGAGGGGATTTTTCTGACCTGTGGATGTTCTAGTGTTGCAATATTGTGAGCTCTTGAAAGGAAAGGCTGAAGGGAAAATTCAGTCTAGCTCTGTGCCTGAGATTGCCCTCTGCAGATGGAGGCTGTTGGGAATTGAGCTGCCAAAATAGTCTGCTCCAAGTGCATTATAATTAAGTTTCCTTTTTTGCTTCCAAGAACAGCAATTGCTCTACTAGTTATCCTGAAGTTTCAAATCCCTGTTGCAAAATAGAAAGATGCTATAATAGAATTTGTTTATCTTAATTTGAGGATAAAATCGGGATCTGATAGTGAGGAGAGAGCTTGGGAGATGACTGTGGGTTTTACAAGTATTTTTGAAACCGAGCAGTTGTTGTTTCAGTTGGCAGTGACATTGGTAGTCAGCTGTCCAAAGTACTCATGACGGTAAGCCCCTAAAGAATGATTTTCCTTTTAGTAAAAAAAAAAAATCTGTAAAAATTGTTTCTTTTCTTAGATAAACTCAGGTCATATATAAGATTCTCCTAAGCCACAAGAGCTAGATACATAAATTAAACAAACTGAGATTTGCACTCAGTTGCATGTTTTCAGGATCTGGGATTTCAGAAGAGGTGCACTTATCTTGAGATTTGTGGTAAAACTGAGAGCTGAAAATGGCTGCTGTGTATAATAACCTTACTTCTGTGTAGAGTCTCCTGTGGTCATAAGTCTTTCCAGTTAATCCAGGCTTTGTTATTTTGGGGGAATGTAGTTATTGTGGAAAGTTGCATTCCCTAAGAGAAAACAAGCATCTTGCATATTTCGGGCTGTTACTTTGTGAATTTTGAATCATTACAACAGCAACTGTAAGCTCTTGGAGCTTATTGCCCAGTCCAGCTCTCTGGCAGGACATGTCTGCAGTGGATGTGGCCAAACAGGCTGCTCTATTTGCCATCACATCACCACTCACTTACTTGGGCACTATTTCCAAATTATCTAATACCTTTTGGCTCCATGCTACTGTTATGTAAACTGCCCCTGTCGGGCTGTCGTGAGTCTGGCCTCACATGCTTAGGAAATCCTTTGTTCAATGGGGTTCCTTTGCTGAAGGTTACCTTTCTGAAGGAAAAAAGAGAAAAAACCACCTTGTAGTTTGTAGGTAGGAGGCCAAATTAAATATTTAAAATGAGGAATTGAACGAGCTTATTTCCCCTATAAAAGCAATCCTACCCTGTTTTGCGTATGTGATGGTTCCATAAACACACAAACTGCAGAATAGAACCATCTTCAAGTTTTAAAATTTCTGCTGCATTTTTATTTTGGATATTTTTCGCTTTAAGTGGAGATGCCTTGCTCCAGTCACTACAACCCAAATATCCTGTTCTTTACAGACCAAATTCTTCATTTAATTTTAGCTTCACTGGGTTTGTGCTGCTGAAGTTGCAAACAATTTGGATTAGAACATGGCATGGAACAACACAATTGTTCTTACTTTCATGAAATAGTACAGTAGTTTAGTGTACCACACATCATGTCCTGCACAAAAGAGTAGGATGCATGTGCTGCCTTCTCTCTGGTTTTTTGTTGTTGTCCTTTTTAGGTGTTTCATTTTGCGAATTCAATACACACTTGCTGTAATTTCAAGTGTGAAAATATTTTTTTCTTGAGAAAGAATGTAACTAACAGTGGGTTTTATTACGTGTATATACAATTTGGCTGAGCAACCTTGGAGCATCAAAAAGTAATATGGTAGTATCTTGTATCTCCTAGAACAAATGGGAATATCTTTTTTTTTTTAAATTTCATTCTCATATACTTGCATTTGCAAGTTTGGGGTGCTTCAGTGAGTGCCTTGGAAAAAAGTACAGAAGGAACAAAATACAGTTTCTTCTGAAGAGTAACAAAATACAGATGTCATAAAAATTTCTGTTGGTTTACTGCTGCTCAGTTAAGCAGTGCCCCTCTGGGAAGGAAGGACTCTTTTTCTTGCTGAGGACTCAGTTGATGTTGAGTACAGCTAAACATGAGCGATTCAGAGGATCCCTATGGTTCAGGTACATGACCAAACTGCCCAAATATGGTACTTTTTAAAGTGAGCCTTAACTTCACAAAGAAGTATGCAGAGGATTTACGTGATTTATAATTGCTTCTTTAGGTGTTTAAGGTGGAATTTTGCTTTGAAGGATTACTTTTATGGTGAGATACGACTGAAGTATCCTGTGCACAGGTAGACCAAGGGTTTCAGGGTGAGCTGGTCAGGAGGAACTCGCTCTGTCCTATTTGTAGTGGGCAGCTTTCTCCAAGAGCCCTTTTGTTTACGTAGAGGAAGGAAGTGGAAGCCATGAATCTACATTTTGTGTTCCCAGGTCTGTAGTTTATTTATACAATACCAAAGAAGGAATTATTTCCTTCATCTTTATTTCTGCTTTCTTGTGTGCGAAACGGGATGCTAGTTTTTGGATGCTACAGTTCTCACTCACAGCTTTGTAATATTTGGGTGGAAAATACTTAGGTTCCAAGCCTTTACTTAACTTTGATCTTATTAAAAGTTTCCACAAGGGTCGTTCATGCATTCAGGTTGCCCCCTCGCAATGAAATTTCACTCCCTTTCTGTAAACTGTTTGTGCTCATTTACTTGATTTTGATCGTTCATCCCCTGGGCCTTTCACCTTCCCTTTCCACCAGTGTTTGTTCTGATAGCTTTTTGAAGTCTGAGTAAAAACATGCACCACGGGGGCTTCCTGGAGGCATAGAGCTTTGTGGTTTGCAAATTGTACAGTATTTGAAGTATTGACTCGCAACAGTGGCCAGTGCTCAGTGGATGAGAACTGTCGTGTGACAAGGACGTTAACCTTGAGAGCCTGATCCATGTTTTGAGTTTGGGGACAAAAAAAATAGTTGTTCTTAATAGTGTGCATTGATTTCAAGGAAGTCTGTGTAAAGCAGTCTTTGGTTTGTGTTTTCACAAAGGGATTTGTGTGTTTAATAAAGAATAGGAAATAACTGGAGCTTCAATAGACCTGTTTTGATGGGGGGGCTCTGCTGTAACGGGATTTTGTATAATGTTATACATAAGCAACAAAAGCATTTCCTGCCTGTAGCTACAGTATTATTGCATTAAAAAAGTGTAAAAAATACTTATAAAAGTACTTAATACGTGTAATAAAAGTTATAGGTAAACTAGAGAAGACTATCATCCTGCTTAGAAAAGTCTTTCATATATCTGAAGTTGTAACTTCAACCCCAAGAATTCCATATTGCATGCTTTTGTGCTATGGGTTTTATGATATTTTTTAAACCTCTGAGCCCTCAATTCCCCCACCTGTTTCCCATCATCCCCCTCAGCTATTCCAAATTAGCAAATCAAGACAATTTGGTGATTCAGAGAACCTGTTCTCTCCTGTTACAACTGAGTTACCCAGTTTGATTTTTTTGATGTTTTACCCTAATCCATTTCTACTCTCCCCTCCCTGCTCAATTCCCTTGCTATTTGGCCATTTGCCTTTTCTTACTTCTGCAGCACCTTCCCCTGTCCTTTTCCCACATAACCCTCAGCTGTTTTTTGGGATTTTTTTAAATAAGGTGTATATAAATATATATATGCAGACCCCTGAACCAAGAAAATGGACCTGTGCCATCCCTTTGATTAGTTTGTTGTTCCATCCTAAACTCTGTCATTGTATGTAAATGAAGAACATTGTTTGTGTGGTGCAGGCTTTTGCTGTGCCCCTGAGGATTTTTAGTTCAGTACATGAGTTCATTGCCACGTACGTATTTACTCCTCAGTGCATTTGTTTACCTTCTCAGTTTTCTGTCTGTGAAAGAACGACAGCATTCTCTCTCCCTAATATGGCCAGTTGATGTGTGGATGTGTTAGGCAAGGGACTTTGCCTGCTGCAGTATCAGTTCATGATTGGTGTTACAGCATGAACGCAGCCTGAAGAATATCCATTGCTTTTCTTTATGATTGCAATGAATTATCTTTTCAAGCTCCCACAACGGTAACATGGGCTGTGCCAAGCACCGTGTGCCAGGCGTAAGAGAAAGATGGTATTTTTTGAGGGCTGAAAATGTGCTAAAGAATGCAAGCTCCTGCTGACAGGAGAGCAGGCTATATATCATGAACTGGGGATTTTCTTTTCATGGCTCATTACAATCAACTGTTCTCACAAGTACCTCTTCAGAAGATGTACGAAGATTATGGTCCCTTTGGAGTTCATGTGGACATTGATGCCTGCTTCCCCAATCTGACTTTTTTCCCCTAGTTTTTCTTCATCTTTTCCTTGTTATGCTCTTAAGTGAGTAGTTTGAGGACATAATGTAATTGGATTTAGTTGTGGGTTTTATTTTTCTGTCTTGAAATTGTGCACATTCAGAACAAGATTGACTTATTCAGTAAATTATCGGTGTTTTTATTTTTTAATTGAAGTGAAATTTAAGCTTGGGTTTATTGACCCAGCCTCTATATTGAGCTACTCTTCCTTTTAAGAGAAGTTGAATATTTTAAAGAATATTTTTCCATTGACCAAGGCCAAATAAGGAAGTGTTTTTGTGGAAATACTAAAATATGTATATAATGTAATATTTTCCAATTTATTTGTGTGAAAAATCAAATTAATTTCTCACATCTGTGAAAATATAACAACTTGACTATTTCTGTTCAATTGATCATTGTGCAGTTCACTAGTGTTTTTTCTTATATATGTGATGAGGTTTCAGAGTAAATGTATGCTGGAGCAAAAGCAGGAGTGAGTCTCTTTAGAACTTATTTCTTATAAGCACAGGGAAAAAAGAGTTTTATTTGGCATTTGGAAAAAATTGTAGGTAGATTAAAAACAGATTTTAAATGTCTTTTTTCTGTAAGATTTTGAACTTTAATAAATACTGATACTTGTAAGAAGACTGTGCTGTAGAGTTTTGCAAATGAGTTTGGTTGAATAACCTTATTTTCTCTAATCTTCATAAAGAAAGGATGGATTTGTAATATACACAAATGATTGCTTTTCATGTGGCTGAGAAGTGAGAGAAATCTTGTAAACATGGTGGGGAAGGGTCTGTGTTATTCAGACTGAAGTTTCCTGGGTCTGCTTGCTGATGGTTGGGAATCTTCTGTTAAAGACCTATTGATTCCCTCTTTATTTAAAGCTCTTACTCTTATATTAGATGTTAGGTTTTGATTTCAGGACACATATACATATGGGTTACACACAGAATAAGTGGAAGCATGTTATGGATTCCCTGCTACTTTCATTGAACCGGGTAGTTAGAATTGTCTTGGGGAGGAAAAGGAGGAAAAGACCATCTGTAAGCAAATTGATGGAAGGGTATTTCAGTCCACCCCTGCCGATTATTTCTAATTGAAGCTGTCTGAGCCAGTCTTAATACAATTTAGTTATCGCCAGCCAGAAGGATTTTATTTATGGAACAGGGCCTGTTGGAACTTCCTCCGACCCCGGAGAAGCTGTGAATGGGAGAGAGCTGATCAAGCAGGCATGCCTGACTAGCGTATGCATTTCTTTAATAAGGCAGGGATTGATGTCTTTTGCAGTTCAGGGGTTAGGTAAACAGCAGTCCCTCGGTTCAAGGCTCTCCATGTTCGGTTGTTTGTTTATACGGATCTCAGAAGGTTAGCTTAGCCCTCTTGACATCCCTGGGGAGCTTTCCTGACCATGCTATAACCTCATCTGCTCCGAAGTTGCTCAGGAGGTGTCGCATCGCCTTTTAGGAAAGGTACTGCCTGAGTGTAGTGTGCAAGCTTGGACTGGTCTCGAGGAAAGGTGGATGTAATCAGAGTGGTTGGAACACTGGGTCTGTCTTCAGGAACTCATAAATAATTTGCACATGTAGTGTAACTACTGTGTGTTCCTTCTCAGACTTGATATTTGCACCCAAAGATGACTGCAACATGCAATTCAGGCTCTTAATGAATTGCAGATCTGAGAAACCAGTGACACACATTGCTAATTTCACCAGAACTTTGAAGTTAAGTCTTACTAATTTGTGCTTCTATTGACATGGTAGTCCCTTAAATTCAATAGGATAAACCCCAAATAAATAAGTAGCTATGTTAATAATTTATTTTAAAAATAAGTGATGGTTATGTGTTGAGCAATACAGAGAGTTAAAGCATGCACCTCATTAGGTTCATTTCTATAGCTATTCTATCCCAGTTTTCCTCTTCCACAGAGGATAATGATGGTCACATGAGAAATGAGAAAGGAATGGTGCAAATTCATCTGCATCTTACTGCAGTGTAGCTCTGATGAGTGGAGTTGTTCTGGAATTTGAGGATGACTTTGCTCAGGGTTAGAAGTGTGCTTTATCACATGTGGGACTGGCTGCTTTTAAAATGTGACATGTTATGAAGTTGGCTTAAATCCCAGAATTTTTAAAATTAGTTTTTGCTGATTTGATGTCTGGCTATTCGTACTTCATTTTTCTGCAGCACCTTCAGTCTGTAGCCATGCAGACCCAAACAGACATTAATAAACTGGCTGCACACCTACAGCACAGCTTGTGGAATATCCTCTTGTACAGATGGGGAAACTGAGGCACAAACATGGGCTGTGAATTGTCACTGGACGTTTTTGAGACAGCAGAGATCTGTATGACCCAAGTGTTGTGTTCCTTGACCTGCAGTGTCTTCGTTTCCTTGCGATCAGTTTGGGCACTCCTAGAGCTTCTCAGGAAACCTGAACTTAGTCTGGTGTTCTCAAGTAGGATGATGCTCTTAAAGTATCCTGTCCTGTACAAATCCATATGGGTGGCATCCCAGCTGAAAGGTGTTCAGAGTGGGAGGGGGAGGTCACTTCCATGCTGGCTGAGGTTTCAAAGTGCCAAAATATGAACATCTTGTCGCTTTTAAATGTGTGGGGTCTGACTTCAATGTTAGGTTTCGTATTTAATCAGTATTAATATGATAACAGGAATGTGACAACTGAAGCGAACACAAAGAGATTATCTTCTTAGCCAAATGCATCCATTAGCTAGGAAATATAGGTTTCTATTAAATGAAGCAGACAGATGGAGTATTGGAGGTGACTGAGAACAGGAGGGGGAGGGGGCTAAGAGGTGAAAGTTGAGGTTTAGAAAATCTCTATAAAAATAAAAACAAACCATCCATCTTGATGGCTGGCGTTTTACCCTCCAGTTGCACTTTCAGGATGGTGCTCCGATTCCTATCAAGAACATTATGCTGAAATTTAATCTAACAGAGCACTTACTCCTGCCAAGCTTTGGCTCAGCAACTACTCCACGCCCTCAGAAAGAAGCAGCCAACAAGGCTTCAAATACAGGACAGTGTTGTGCCATCTTCAGGAGAACTGCTGCTTTGAGATCCAGGGGAAGACAGATTGGATCTTGTCCCTCTAGTCTTTTTTTTTTTTTTCTTTTTGCTAAAGAAGCCTGTTGGGGAAACAAAATCATGTTCCAGCATTTCAGAGCAGTTGTAAAGTAAATTATTCATCTCTGTGTGTGTATGTATAGGAACCCCAATCTAATAACTGTTGTAACAATGTTTATAACCAGTGTTTGAAACCAAGGTTATAATAGTATAAATAATTTTAGATAATGCAGATAACAAGAAGAAAATAATATCATTAGAATTTTACAAGATGGACAATTCACTAAGATAGATGGAGTAACACAATACATTACAAAGAATAAATCATTTACAGCACAAACATGACACTGGTGACAGGAAACATCTGTATTGCCAACCATCCCTGGGCTGGCCACAGCCTCACATCTGCACCACCAGCCTGGGAGCTGTGTGTGCTCTATTGCTTGAGGGCACATGAGATCCTCGGCCCCAAGTGTATCTGGCTCTGTTCTGCCACAGAGGTTTGGGTTATTTTCTTTGGGGGTTTTGTACTGGTTTTAAGTTTACAAGCATTTTACTTGAAAAAGAAATTGAAGAAACCACTTAGGATGGTGCTGCCTAGGAAGAGTGGGATAAGTGTGAGCAAACTGTAGTTCATTTTTTTGAAAGCTGTTTTGAATCGGACCTAATTACTCTCATGGCAAGTTCTGCATGTGACTGGTGAGAGTCTAGTTGGCTGCAAACAATTTTTCATTGCTTATTCTTATCTTTCATCCCATTTTGATTTTGCTGCCTGTGATTATTCCTCCTCTGGATTTTGAGGAATGTGCCAAGCTTCCTCTTTGTGTGGAGCTTTAGATTTGGTGATGGTGGGGAATAGGAGAAGAAAAAATACGTGGCAGAAAGAAGCAGCATCCCTGTTCTGTCTGGAGTTTCCAGGCTTCACACAGAGTTTTGTAAATGAATTTTATGTTCTTTTACTTAAATTCACTCCTTTTGTCTGCATTACTTCTGCTTGATTTTTCTGTTAAGCCTTTAGGTGTTAACAAAAATGAGATGTGGAAGTCCAAAGTGGACTTTTCTTGACCCTTTACACTTGGGCCACTGTCCGTCTCTAAGCTGATGCCAAATTAACTGTGAATGGTTCATTTGGGCAGCACAAACCATGTTATTACAGTCTCTAGATCCAAGACAAGTCTTACTTTTAGAAAGTAAACTTTAACACCAGATTGGGTTTGTATTTTCCCAAAATCCGTGATGTTCCTTATTTATGTATACTGATTTATTTCCCCTCCCTTCCTCAACATAAAGTTGGTTAAAGGAAAGAGAAAATCATCCTGGAGAAGGTGCGTAGGGATGGGTGATGGTGCAGAGATGCCCATGCCTGCAGTAGCAGAGGGAAGGCTGTGGCAGGGCCCCGTTCCCAGCAGGGAGCTGTGTGCTTTGCTGGCTTCATGAGGGGGTGCAGGAGGTGCAGAGCCATTTTTCAGGCTGCCCTGTCATTCCTGCTTGGGAACCTGACACATGGGCCTACTTTCTTGCTTATGTTGTTTTTTAGGAGGGAGGGAGGTGACTGAGCGGCTAGCCCCTTGACAGGGCAGTTTTAAAACATTCATAAAACTTTTATTGGGCTGCCACCCTTACAGATAAATATTTTCTGCGTTTATGGGCTTATTTTAAGGCTTGAAGCTTAATAGCAGCTTTGTAGCCCTATCTGTCCCCAAAATAGCCTTTTGGCAAGCCCCATCTCTGGAGGCTGCCATGCTTTTCTAGGTCTTTGGAGTTTCTTCGTCACTAAATTATTACCCTTTTGCCTCCTTGTAGCTTTGTCTGACTAAATGTGACCAACTGTTAAACGAGTCTTTCCCCTTCCCCCAGCCTTCCTGAAAGCTGATGCTGTGTATCCGTATTTGGTCATCGTGAAAGGAGAAAGATTGCAGTTATAAATTCATTGCTTTTATTAAATTGGGTTTCTTAGACCTGTTTTATATGAGTCTTACTTATCAGTCTTTTCTTAATGCTGCATGTGATTTCAAGATGGTACAGGCTGCTGGCATTTCAGACATGTACTGGCACTTTTCAGGCACTTTCTCAATGTGCTTCAACAAATATAAAAGCTTAACAGCTCGTCTCAGCATTAAGTGGGGAAACCAGTGGGCTTGCAGCCAAGGCTGTACAAAGGAATGCTGTGTGTAGTGCTTGGAGGAAGATGGAGCTGCAGTTTGAGCATCCCTGCCATTTGATTTCACTGTGTTGTGTCCAAAGAGGTTTCATGGATTTCAGAATGCTCTTTTGCTCAGTACTGACTCAAGACAGTGTGAACATTTTGGCTGCCCTGGGAGAGCCATGTATGATCGCTGTGTGTTCCAGCTCCTGAAAAGTGAATGATTTTAGCACCTGGAGCACTATGTTATGGTCTCTTTGTATCCCAGTACAGTTGCTGATCTCCCTTTTCTTATCAGAGACTGTTGTAATACCTGGAATGAAAGCATGCTCCTTCTTTTTTTTTTCATTTGCTCTGCTGTGTATTATGACGCTGCTTTCAATGACTGATGTCCTGAACAGCACATGGTATTCTATCATGGCATCCTTTGTCTCATTCCCAAGTTTTTTGGGGGTGTGAGTCTTTTTTTTTGTGCAGGAACCCCTTTTCCAGTATGTGATTGTTGGTCCCTCAGACATGCTCAGAAAAGTGCCACGTGTAGGAAACGACTTAAATGTTGGTTCCTGGGGTACTTGTGGAAAGACTAGTCTGTAGAAGTGACAAAGATAAAAATACGAGCTTCAGGACAACTGAAGAAATTAAAATAGACTTTACCTCCCTTGAGAGGGTCACTTGGTCCTAACAGATGTGAAACACCCAAAAACCTAAACAACCCACTTGCTTTATTTTGGGTGAGGTTGACAACTTATATAGTCAGGGAACTCCCTTTTCCAGACCAGTCACAGTTCAGTAATACATTTGCTGGTTTGTTTTGTTTTTTTTTTTCCCCTTCTAAAAATAGGAATATCTATTTTTGTACAAAACAATGCCCTGAGACTTTTGTTTCTGTATTTCCATGACTTCTGTTTTTTATGTCAGCACATCTTGGGGCTTGTCCTCTGATTGGAGCTGATGGAATAATAATGGTTTTCTGGATATAATAGCCATCTGATTTGTTGCTTAGAGTACGAAACAGTTTACTTTTGCAGGACTGTTTTTCTGCAAGTTTTACACTGATGAAGAAAAAAACCATAGGAGTCAAAAAGGTAATACTCAATGGAAAAATGAATTCAAACAGCTTATATGCTCAAATAAATCAGCACAATGTGCCTATCTCCGTACAAGCAAAGAGGTTAAGGTTTTTTTTTTTTTGCAGAAGACTATTGAGTTCTGGCAGTGTGCACACTATATGCAGAGTTCTTGTCCAGCAAAATTCTCAGTGAAGCTGGACAGTTTGAATTTTTGTATATTCACATGTGAATTTTATTGCTATTTCCATTATGTAAATACAAGTATAATGGATTCTAACTGTTTCAAGTCCTTTCCCTGACATTTGGTAGTGGTAGCCCCCAGCTAGTGCCTATCTCACATCAGATGGAGTTTATTCTTTTTCTCCTCTAGAAAGCTGTGGAGCAGAGATACAGAGGTATTAGATAAGTTGCCAGCAAATTTATGGCAGTACAGTGAAGAAGACTCTGGAGTTTTAGTTTACCACCAGTATAAGTCCATCTCCTGGAGCTTTTGCAGTGTGTTGTCTTTCAGGTTAGTTATTGGGTCAGCCAGAAGCCTGTTGGCAATTTTTTTTTTAATTGCGTGTCATAATAGTGTGTTTTGATCCACTGCATTCATCCTCTAATTGGGGATCACTCTTCAGAAGAAAACTGGATGTTGTCTAATTCATAAGTAATTAATCTGTAAAAGAGTCTGGGAAGGTAACCAAAGGTGTTCTTTCAGCAAATATCCCATCTTAAACTGAGATGTTCCCTGGATGATCTTATAATTCTCCATAATTATAGTTGTAAGGACACAAATAGATCAAGTTTTTAAGCAAATACAACTTACTAGTTTTTGGGTTTTCTTCACTCATTCTTTCTGGAACCTTTTGGTTGTGTTGTGACAGAACAGTATGTTTTTGATTTGTTGGTTTGGGATTTTTTGCCAGCAGCATTGAAAGACCCATAGCTAGGCAAGTTGAGAGAGAGTTCTGATGCTTATTTTGACTTTCGAACTCTGTGTCTATATTTTCTTTTGTTGTGGTTTAAATTTCACTTCACTCAAAAGTTAATGCTTCTTAAGGATGTAATTTACCTTCAACATGATTCTTCTTGCTGGTGTATGGATGGTTCAGGCACTGTGGTTCTGACAGGAAAATATGAAGTGCAGGAAAAGAGTTCGTGCTCTGGAAATAGAAACAGTGAAACAACGAACAAATATGGCTTCAGGGTAAAAAGTACACTTCTCAATTTTTGTTGTAAAATAATTAGCCTTCTGTGGAGGCTCAGAGACCATAG
The DNA here is from genome assembly GCA_013397935.1 of Dasyornis broadbenti. Classification (NCBI taxonomy): domain Eukaryota; kingdom Metazoa; phylum Chordata; class Aves; order Passeriformes; family Dasyornithidae; genus Dasyornis; species Dasyornis broadbenti. The sequence goes on from VZRN01005367.1 coordinate 3,525,430, forward strand.
AAAAAGCACAGGAGCTGCTCAGTTGCCTGTGATTTGACTTAAAGTTTATGACCTTGAGTAATGTGCCTGCTCAACCACACTTAACAAAAGCATATTTGATGAAATGTTAAACTCATGAATTACATCTCCACGGAAAGCCTTTCTTAAAATTTGTAAAATCAGAAATAAATCAACATCTTCAGACCTCAGCGGAGTTGTTTAAACATGGAATTAAAAGGAACAGGCTGTTTCATCAACAATGACACTTTGTAAACTTACACAGAATGCGTAGCTTTTCTTTAGGTTAAAAAAGGACTCTGTATTCCAAGGTATTGTATAAAGAACTGTAGCATTAGTAACCCTGTTTTCTGAGTGGGGAAGCTGAGACAGAGGTGAGATAATGTTGTGAACTGGTAGAAACCAAAGAAGCAAAACGGTCTAGGTTTCTTAATTTCTAATCTAAATGTCTGCCATTAGAGCTGTAAAAATTTGAGAGCACGTTGTATAGCAATTTGGAGGTTTCTGTAAGGCAGTACCTGTCCCTCTGTTTTCCTTGTTGTGGGCAACAGTTACTGGTTCAATCGTCCTCTCATTTCAACCACAAATGTGTAGAGTTACCCCTAGTTTATACTTATAAAACAGAAATTACTTACGAGAGAATAAACATGCTGTCCCTGCTCACACAGCAACAAGGGCTGGTATCCCTTGCATAGAGCTGTCAGCCCAAGGGCTTGCATGGCATTGGGAGCCTGTTCTTATCTCTTTTATTGCTTCATGAGTTTTATTTATCTGCTTTAGTGTAAGGCATTGGAATTATTATTTATTATTTCATTTGTTTGGAGGGTTTTTTTAATAGTTGGGTGCTACTGTGTTGAAACAAAAATAGGAAAAGTTTTCTTTAACTAGATGTTATGATTACTGTATAACAATGAAAACAGAGTTTTTGTTTTCTTGGAAAGCTTTTACCTTTATATTTCATGGATTAGGCATCATGTCTGATGCTAAAGCACTGTATAAAAAAATCGTAGTTGAAAAGTGGAAATTTTCCTGTAAAGCTGGATAGATTTTTTTTTTTTAGGTCACAATTAGGTTTTAAATGCACAATAGCTCTGAACATTAACTTTTCACTTTGTCCCTGGAAGTTTTGAAGAGAAACTTGAGTTTTTTGGCTTTAGTCAAGTAGTCTGGCCTTGATAGACTTGCTGTCTGTAGTGTCTTTGTGTTAAGTGTTCCCCCTGAGGCACCATCTTGTTTTATTTCCCAGTTTGTTGCTGATGTATGGGCTCTTCTGTTAAATAACTTTTATTTTCTATGCCATTATGCCTACATACTTTGCTTGATTTGTGTTGCATACAGAGTGTGTTCCCCTTGTTGTGTTTGGAACTGGTTTGTAACAGGGTTATTGTTATATAACTCCAACTGAAAGTTACAACTTTATCAACAAACACAAAGTGCTTGTTCTGTTTGAAAATTTGTGTTTTATACCCATCATGAGCTATTTATCCATTATGTGCTGGTTTTTATCGTTTAAATAAAAGAAACCACTATTTCATACATGCTGCAAGTTAGGAAGTATTAAAGATTCACTGGTATGCAGAGCACTTACTGCTGTGAACACAAGTGAAGAGCTTCTGTAAACAATTGATTCAAGATTTCAAAATAACACAAGTGCTGAGAATACTGCTGCACTCAACTGTACTGTCACATTTCCATGGATTAATGAGTTACTGTTTGTTATCTCAGTGATAGTGACTGTCTGAGTGCTCAAACCCCATCACAAATGTGCTATAAATTCATAACCTCAGATCTCTCTTTAAATCCCAGTGAAGATGTTCTGTCGTGAGTACGATGTGATGAGGAGCATATTCACAGTTACTGAAGCTCAGCTGATATGCACTGACTTGCTTCTGTGTCTGAGCTGTAAAATGACAAATGGTTGAAAAATATATCCTTTGTGCCAAGATCAGAGATTTCTGCCTGCAATTGTAGAGTGCTTTAGAGCAATTCAACAAAATATTCAGATGTTGGCTGGAGAATACATTCATTCTTCCAAGCTGTGAATATTCCATCAGTCTGTGACTCTACTTTTGTCACTGTTACTCATAAAGTTACTGTGCTCAGCGATCCTCAGCCTCCTCATGCTTTCTAGTCTTCCTGCCTGTCTTACTTAACCCCTGCTTTACTTACACTTTCATCCTGTGATGTCTGTGATGGAAAGCACTGTAAATATGAAGAGAACTCCTGGTCTGTTGAATCCAGTATTTGGGTGTACCTGTGGTGGGCATGTTAGTGTTTAGTCAAGCTTACAGAACTGGTTGGTGTACTTTCTCTGGAGCATGTTCAATCTATTTTGTCTAAGGAGGTAGTACTGCAATTAATTTTTTTTTCATTAGTTTGTCCTTTTGAAATTATGCTTAAAAATTCCAGAAGGTTTTTGAAATGCAGTCTGGCCGTGTGTTGGCTTGGGATGGCTGAACGCTGCATCCAGTGCACATCACGCTAGTGTATACTGGATGATGTTTTGGTATTTAGGAAGATGCAGCACGTTCTGTGTGCAAACTGTGGCACATAAACGCTCACACACTGTGTGTATTGTGGCTGCACATCTTCAGCTTGTGTGGTATGATGTACACACTTGTGCACGCCCACACACTAAAAACCTTTGCAGGTCAAAAAGGGAGGATAAACTTTTGAACCCAGCTGCTTCCAAATTAAGTACATGTGCAGGGACCACCAAAGCTGGGGTTACCGTATTCCAGAAGAGTGCCGGACACTGACACCCACATCTTGTACTGCAGGAGACTTTTTGTTCTTCCCTTAGAGCCCGAAGGATGATGCCTTGGAAACACACTGTCCTCTTTGCCCTTTCCTTGTCACCAGAAAGGACAGGCAGCAGTTTGGTGACTTCTCCCTTCGTTATGGAAATGGGACTGATACAGTAATCAGGATGCTACATATGGAGCTTTTTAAATTACTGCTCTTCAGTCTTTTGTTAGCCTTCATTATTCCTGAAGATTTTTTTCAAGTCATAAAAATGACATTTTTAATATGCAGAATTAAAAAAAAAAGGCAATATGAAGAATACATTTTTGTCAATAAGCTTTTACCTTTTAAACCAGTTATCTTAGTTTCTGCTCTAGGTATTTTAATTGAAGATTAACTACTGTTAAAGAGTATACAAATTTAGGTAGCATATACTTGAAGTAGTAAAATAGGACTGAATAAAAGCTGGGAATAAAGTGGCCTGTCCATTATAATTTTAGATTGCAGAGCGCAAACTAACCTTCATTTGAAGTCAGCACAGTCGACTGAGAGTCTCTTCTGACGTTAAGGCTATTTTATTTAATTTTTTTGGTTTGAATGAAGTTCACTAGAAATATACTTTGGAATTGCAAGTTGAGCAGGTCTTATCTGAACTTTTTTTTTTAGTTTCTGCAACCTTTTTTAATAAAAAGTTGTTAGGTCAAAGCTGATGCACGTAAACATGAAACAAAATGCTAAAAATAATTGCTTTGTGCTTCTTTTGACTACTGCTAAAATGACCTAGGTGAGCTCCTTTTTGCCCACTACAGAAAATAAGACTGGTTCATTTCTGTCTGCAGACTGACAATTTCTCGCGCACCTTTAGCAGCCTTGGGTACCACCCGAGTTGTCTAAAATATGGGCATTCAAGACATGGGATTTGTTTGAGAGGGAGGGAGTTGAAGAGGCTGCCTCATTCTAACCACCTGCCTTGTCTCTTGAGCAAACTACCTGGTTACCTTCCAAGGAGAGAGGCTCCTGTCTTCCTCACAGTATCCCACATTTCTTCCAAGGATTCAAGGATAGCAGTCCTCAGGAAAACCTTGTTAAGACTTATTGTTTAAACCTACTTGGAAGGGAGTGCATCTGGTAGGTTTTGTAAACACTCAGATTTTTCTTTCTCCTCAGAGGTTTTTACTAGAGCTTGAATTTTAGCAGCATGACTATTAATGTAAACTTCCTGTAGATCCATAGCCTTGATGAACTGTGTGTAAAACACACACTTTTATGAATTCTCTCATCATCAGTATGCAGGATGAGGGACTGCTGCTGCTTCCATTTCGATCCCTGAAAGCTGCAATAGCCTAATGAAGCGGGAGGTGGTGCATGTGCTGGCACGTTAATCTGTGTGGAGATGTGATTCCTGGCTGGACCCTTCCCTTGTGCAGTCCCTGAGGTAGCCCTACACTGTGCCTCAGTCTGCAGGGCATGGAGAGCTTTAAGAGAATAAGGCTTGATACTGTGCTGTGCTGCAGACTTTCCGCTCTGCTGCTTGTAAGGAAGGAATCCTGGATAAGACAGGACCTTGGGCTTGACTTAACATAGTGTAATAGTCCCTGTGTTCCTAGCGTTGCACAGGCAAAGCCGTTATCGGCCAGGGCTGTGCCCTTTATCCATGACACTCCCCTTTTCTTGTTTGTTTTTTTACTTGTTCTTGTTGTTTTCCACCTCCTCATAAGGAGGGAGGGAGGGTATGAACCACAGATTTGCCATGATTCTGCTGAAAAATCAGTAACAGCTGTTGGAATTGTAAATGGCTTCTTGGTTGCCGTCATAGAACCTGCAGTTGATCAGCTCTGCCCTGAGCAATAACTGGAGACATCAGGGCTCTAAATAGAGAACACAGACGGGTATTGAAAGGGACGCGGTTTCCTTCTACTGAGTGACTTTTCAGATGCCTTGAAGCGCAGAGGTGGCTGGAGCAGTGTCATAGTGGAAGCTACAAGGAAGATGTAGAGGAGCTACCAGAAAAGTAATTTGAATGTGAATTTTTTTATATTCCCCACTTTCAAAAATCCAGTATTCTAGGAAAACTCAGTGGGCAAAAGATACTCCATGCTTTCTATGGGTCACTCTACAAGTTTTTGATATTGATAGGCTAAATGTGTTCCTGTGTTGTCTTTGAGTAATTTAGGATATCATAAACATCGATATGTTAGCACACGGCAAATGTTTAACAATTTTTTGTCAAGAAAAGAAAATCTTGAGATCTGACAGCCCCTGCTCCTGAAATGGACCATATTAGAACCTAAACTTAATGAAATCAATAGTCATCACACAAGATGCTGCCTTTGTGGTTTTGGTACTGGGGCTAAGTTATTCTTAACTTGCTTGTGTGTTTTGGCTGGTCATATTACATCTTCTGTAATTTAATCTTCCTGTCTTTCGAATGTGCCTTTTACTGCACTCCCTAGAAACACCAAATTTATTTGTGGGGGTTGCATTTTTTGCAATGCAAGTCAGAGTGAGTTGATGTGTTAGAAATGTACAGTGGCTCTTCAATCCAGGTCATCACTCCACAGAGCTGGGTTGGCTGTTGTAACACCCTGCAATATAAGTTGTGAACTTTTTCCCTTTCACAGCTGGGTTTAGACCCAGACGCTCAAACAGCTTTGCACTGGTAGTGGGAATCTTGCACATTAAGTTGCTGTAATTTGTTCTGTTCCAGCCAGCCACCTGCATCGGGACACTTGTTATTAATTTCTGCATCAGAGCCCTGTGAATTGCCTACATCTTATTTCTAAACAGTGTGATCAGCACTGGAAATTTCAAAAAGATGGAGAGAATCTTTTGGGGCAATGCTTCAGGAAAGCTAATCTCCTTCAGCCTAAATATGATCTGCTTCCCTGGGCTTGGACAGTGGCTGTACCTGTGTTTTCTGATATTTTACTTGACTGGGTTTTAGAACAGTCAGTGCCCCAGGAAGAGTGTAATGAGGAAGGAAACCCAGCCCTTGGGTGGTTGCCTAGAAAAATGGAAGTATTGCTGTGGCATGGATAGCGGTATTAAGTCATTAATATGTGCTCGGTCTGTGTCACTGTATCTCTGCAGCTTGTGCTATCTCATTTAAAGTCTGACTTACTGTGTCAGTCCCTTTATAAACATATCCCTGCTTATGATCAACTTTGTTGGCATTGCTGTTTATTTGGAGCCTGAGTACTATAAAATAATTATTAGAAAACATTAACTTTTATATTCAAAGTTTTATCTCTTTGTATTTACTGGGAAAAAAGTATGAAAAGATTGAACTGAGTCTTGGCATTTAGAAGGGAAATATAAATAAGTTATTACTTTTAGAATAGTGCTCATATCAATTTTAAGCATTTTTATTTGGAGAGTGGACTGATGACTTTGCATTTTTGAAATTAATGATATTGAAGCAGCTTACAGAGAGTCCCATTCTGTAAATCTTCCCCCCACTTCTGATAATAATTGGCTAATTTCTTTCTAGAAGAACATTTTTAAATATTGTAGTTAAATAATACAAAGAGAATTAATTGAGGCTCAGTAGTATTCAACGAGCATGTGAAAAGCATAGTGTCTTAATTAAAAGAAATGCAGGAAACTTAGTTATTGGAAAGTATTTTTCGCTGCTAGAGGATTTGTGGGTGACTAAGAAATTTATAGGCTTGAGTTTTTTTATTTTTTAAATAAAAGCCAGATACATGTCTTCATCGTTTGGCTTGTTGACTCAATTTACTTGGATGGAATTTTTCAACATTTAAAACAAATTAAAATTCATGAATCATTTCTGCTTAAAGGCACAAGCTTTTATAGATACAACAGTTAAGACTTAACTGGTTACATACATAAATACTGTTTTGGATATGTAAATGTTATACTTGCTCCCTTCAGAAATGCAGATGGAAGTTTTAATAGTTGGGATACAGCTGGAATTACCTGTTACACAATAATTATCATGCTTGAATAACTGTTTATTTTAGCATTGTATCATCTCTTTCTGTCCTGTTTCCTGCACAAGTAGTGACTACTTTGCAGGACAGCTGTGAAGAAAACATCCCACCATAGCAGAAGGCAACAACATGATTTATAAAGCTGTTTTGTAGTGCCTTAGTCACAGTGTGCAATTTCTTGGTACTTAGCAAGTTTTTTCAGTTTTGCTGTGTTGATCCATATTTGCTCGTGCACGCAGGTTTTGCTGCACTGTGCTGGCATGGTGTGACTTGTTCAGGAGGGGAAGGTGTTGTTTCAACCAGGGTACATCGGTGTTAGATTAGGATCAGCATTGTTTCACTCTATGGTAAATGCAGCATGTGAATTTTTAAATTGTTTTAATGATTGTGGCCAGTTGATTGCTGGTACAGCTAAGTGAGCTTTTCCACAAACATTTTGTAAATGTGGCAGGTTTTATTGCCAGGTTCGAAATTGTGCTTTCCTGGAATTTGCTTAAAAACATGACTCTGGGAACGTAGGTAAGCAGTCAGTGGATGTTGGCAGAAAATGACAGTTGTTCCAGATCAAAATATCTCTTCTCTTTCCAATCTATTATTTCAAGAATTTTTCAATGATTTTATGTAGCTCAGTATTCACTTAGGAAGCTCATTTCTCTGCTGCTGTCGAACCCAGGCACCCAGTCACTATAACACAACTCTGGGCACTGTGTTGGTGTTAAGAGAAGTACCAGTCAGGACTCGGGGTTTTGTTTTTTTTCCCCTCTGGACTTTCTTTGCAGAGAAAAAGGGGGAGCAAAGTGAGGGGTTTGTAGCTATACATGTGCAGATGCATATGTACTGCTGAAAACTTAAAGTAGTTGCTTTAGAATGTGTAATTTTTAAGTAAAAAGAAAAGTAAAATAGTTGACAAATTGGGAAGCAAAGCCAGAATACACACTTTTGGATGTTCCTTGCTAAGGCTGCTTTGTATGTAATGTCCATAATTTGTGCCTAAAAGTCCATAATGGACTTTCACTGAAAGCTGTATCCATTTTCTGCAGAAGAGATTTTTTTTAAGAACACTGGAATTGTTGAGACTGAGTTTTGTTACATGAGCCAGATTAGTGTTTGAGCATAAACCATGGCTAGAAAACATAGTGCCTGCAAAAGCAAACCTGTCCACTCTTGTCCCTTGACTGGCCTCACTTACTGAGTGATCCTTGCTTGGCTCATGCAGCCTTCCCTCCTGCTGAACTGAGATCCACCTGTGAGTGGGGTTTGTCTCTGGGCAGCTCACTCAGGAACACGTGTGTGCCCCATGGAGCTGCTGCATCTGGGTGTGTTGGAGTGCTCTTTTATGATCTTCATCAATTTTGGTGTTGCTGTTGGTATTGGCAGGCTGTGAAAGACACTGGGAGGGAAACACACTGTGGGACTGTGAAGAGTCATTTTGGGGAAGAATATGAATATATATGAATAATAAAGGAGAAAGAACTAGCAAACATTTGAATCTGTCTTGGTAAAACAAAATTGCACAAGTTTTTAATGTCTTTTCTCTTTTTGGTAGAAAGCCATAGAGGGGAAATTTATAGTTTATTGAAAAACTGAAAACTTCATCGTAATCCAAAATTATCATGCTGTTTATTCTCCTCCACCTCCCACAACATTTTATTTCCCGTGTAATAATTAGTTTGAACTTTCCTCTATTTCTCTGGATCAAGTAATTTTCATACAACTTTGGGATTTTTTTTCATATGCTTTAAATCTTTCTTCTAAATAATGTTTTTTGTAACAAAAAAAAAGCCATGAATACATTATAATTTCAATTTTCATGGTGTGTGAAAGATTTCTGCACTAGGTCTTTATTGTTTTTGAAGAATTCACCACCCTAGTTAAGAAGCTTAATATAAATTAAAGAAGGTATTAAGGAACATTAAGACATCAAAATGTGGAGCGTTCTTTTCCTTTCGATTGCTCCAAATGCAAACAAGTTGAATAAAATGCAATCAAAGGGGCTGTTTGGAGAACATTGAGTGGCTTTACAGCTGTGCTGTAGAGAACCTCTGGTAAGAGCATAATTCAAATAAAAAGGCCTTTCTTTCCTCCTCCTAATTCTCTTTGTTGTGGTGACAACAGAGTACAAGCCTGATAAAAATTTAATCACCTTATCTTTTTAAAGCAAATTGCATATTTGTTTACACACAATATACATAACATGAAAAAGCAAAAGCTGCTATCCAATCCCCCTCCCCTTCTAATCGCATTAAAGGCCCTTGCCTAGAAGTTTAAAAAAAAAAAAATTTAAATGTTTTATTCTTTATTCTGAAGCCCCATTGTTCAGGATTGCTTTATAAAGGCAGCCCAGGGGAAGATGAATATCACCAAACTTAAACTCTGGACCAGCGCTGAGCAGCAGATGCCTGGGATATGTCAGCGGAGTTGGTCCAGCTTAACTGGCTGCTGCGGTGCCTCCTCCACATCAAGAGTTGCAGGCGAGATGGGAGGATTACAGACAGGCCTGCAGACGGAGCACTTTGATTTGGAGCTGCTTTGTAATGAATTGCCTTTGATTCTCTGTCAGATCTGCTAACCTGAACTTTTTCCGCATTATATACATTTCTGAGAGGCTGCTGTAGGAGATACTGGGCACTGGTGCTGGTTTTGTTGTTGTTGTTCCCTTTTCACTGGGCTGAAGTTTTAGTCCCTTGTGTTGAATGCAAAACCTGTTTTTATTTGTTTCTGCCCACCTTGATGCACACAACATGAGCATTGTTGGGTTTGTTTATTTACTGTTTAATAGGTACTAGAGTGCTGATGAAAACACAATCAAAAGTATCTTCTGGCCCACTGCTGAGTGGCTCTGTGCTGAGAAATTCCCTCTCTGGATAGAAATTTAGTGCCAAAGGGGATAGTCTATGGTTTTTTTTATATTATGTGCTTAGTGGTTGCATGATCTATTTTTTACATATCTGAGTGCACTCTCTGGGGACATGTCTGTGATATCGTTCCTCTTGATCTGAGAATTTAATCGGCAAGGCCTACCTCAACAATAAAACTTGCAAAAATCTGTCCTGTACAACAGGTGTCATAGACTCTCCCAAATTCTTTGTGTTTACATGTGCATGTTTCTTAGTACTCTCCCAGGAGAGAGGGAGAACTTAAGAGATCCAGTGACAGTAATTGTGATTTTAAAACTTTGTTCTGACTTTTGAGTGTTTCAAATGGTCTTGAGTATTTCATGCTGACCTGCCTGTAATTTTTCTACTGTTGATTTGTCAAAAGAGCCTGCCTGTAATCCCAAGCTTCCAGCATCACATTTATATGTATTAATAATTTTATGCCCTTATTAGTTCCATTATTTTTTCGTAGTTGCTCCTGTTGTGCAATGGGCATTTTCCATGCACTCAGTTTTTGCTTCAGGGAGCTTGAAGAATGTGTGGACTGAAATCACAGCACCAGTGTGAGAGGTTCCTCTCCCTACAGGTATGCTGGGAAAATGAATACAGCACTTAGGCAGGGTCTCAATGGCTGTGTGGACCTTGAGTGGCCATCAAGTGAAAATAGAGTTTTAATAATTGCTGGTACGATATATCAGCTGGCATAATTGCAACCTTGTTACTGTACTGAAAGCCCATGCAGAAATTAATTTGAAAATTTCCTCTAGGCTAGTGGAACAGTGTTGGATTTGAGGCCAGAAATACGATCGTAGTGGTTGTCTTTTAGCTCTGACAGTTGATCCACTGTATTGTGTGTACACTTAATTTGCGTAGCCTAGACCTAGTGCATGGGGCACTAGGTCTCCCTTGTAACCTGCATTAAGGTTAGTCCCTGCTGCATAGAACACAAGGTTTTGTAGAGCATACAACTCACAGTTGTGTTCCAAGAGTACAAGGTAGAAAGTCCTCTGCTCTTTAAGAGAGTTGCTCCTGGAGGACTTGGACAGCAAATGCTTGTGGTGCTCTGTGCAATGGCAGCTGAAATGTGTTGGCCTATAAAATGGGGTCAGGTTTGGTACTCTCAACTAATTCGTGGTAAAGGATGGCCAACTGGCCAAGAAATGACGACCTGAAGTGCGTCACTTCATCTCCGTGCTGTCGTTTAGGGCTGAAGGCTATGTTGGATTAGGGTGTGTTTTGGAAAACTCACTGTGGGAACTGCAAATATTCTTCTAAAGCATGTGTGGGCTTGTGTGGATACTTACTTAAGTAATGAGATCGATGCAGAGCAGTGGTGTGATACAAGATGGGGGAATTGTCAAGTTCAAAACTCTGTCCTGCTATGTGGCTTCAGATGAAAGGGGTGCATTTGTACCTGGTGTTTAATGGTTAGATTTTATTTTAAAAAAGAAAAAGTTTAAAAATGTGGTTGCATTATGTAATTTTGTGGACTCAGATGAGATATCCTGGTCATCTTGCTGGAGATTGAGATGGATAAAGCTGAATGAATGGCATACGCAGGGCACTGTGTTATGCTGGGTCTCCTCAGTGTGTATGACGGGATGAAGAGATGAGAGGGAAGGAGCAGGGCAGGCACAGGGAAGTGCACCACTGATACCCTCTGAGCAGCCAGCAGCTATGGTGTGGTGCTGGAGTCTGTGCTCCACTTAGCAATATAAAAAATATCAGACTGAAAATCAGGACGCTGACTTCATGTAGAGGGTATGGCAGACTAATTAAAGAAAAAAATATGTACCAATTGAGCCTATAAAACTCTTCCTGACCTTGAGAAAACTCCCAGAGAGCTGTGGGAAACTCCAATCTGTCCCCTCTGAACTTTTTTGTGTTTTTGTTTAAATATAGTAACTGCTTTTTTAATTAAAAAGAAAAATTAGATGGCATTTCAAATTGTGTCCACGGTGCCTTGGGGACCTATTACAGTACAAATTACCCTCTACTATTTAGTGAGGTCTTGTTTACTATTGTGTGAAGCGAGGGTTACCAGTGTAAGGACTCAGGACAAGAAGGGCCCTTCTTTGAAAGTCTGGCTCTGCACATGAAAGTGACGCCAGCAATTGGAAGCAATTTGTGGAATTGTTTGATTATATTAATTATGGCACCAGCAAACAGTGCTTGGGAAACAGTTTTGTTTTCTTGCATTCTTTCTTGATTGCTTGCAGCAAAAGCCAAGATACAAAATGTGCCTTTAAGTACTGCCGGAGAGCGCGGTTCAAACCATTGTGTTGAATTGGCACTGAGCTTGAAAGGGTTGTGTCCAGCTTGATGGGAGAATTTTCCAAATACAGCTTCGGCCTGAACTTCACCCAGGTCAGCCTCTTGAATTGCAACAGCTTCTGTCTTCCTCATCAAGGAAGATTAGCTCTTTCCCTGCAAAGTAGGAGCCCATAATGAAATCCATGTTATTTCCAGTAGTACCACCTCTTATAATAATGTCTTTCGGTTCAAAAGCCTGTATAAACTTAAATTGATACACAAGACTCAGTCCTGCTCACCACTGAACTGCAGCCTTCTCTGATGTGGTGGAGGGCAGCTGTTCCCCTATTTATGGGAAGATGTTTTATTTGTTAAGGATTTCCAAGCAGTCTGCCACGCTGAGACTGCAGGAATAGCTCCGCTAATGCAGGCTTGCTGTCACAACAGTGTTTGGTTGGGACATGGGGCAGTTTCCTTCTGCTCAGAGTGGCTGTAAGATGGTTTTTTTCTTGTCTCTGTCATCAAACAATGAATTATGGATGTTTTGCATAGATCCCAAATACCACACTGAGGCATTAACACATTTGGAAGGAAGGAGTCTCCTTCTTTGTCTCCTTGGAGGCTGGTTGCTCCCTGGCCAGCTTCTTGCTGTAGCCCTATTAATAGTCACAAGCCAGGCAAGGTGATAATAGCTGATCTTGTACTGGCCAGAAGAGAAAAATGACTCTTCTCTGGAGTTTGAAACTTTAGCAGAATACTTGAGAGAGCTGACAAGAGATGTGGGAAAGGTGGTGTGAATTCAAAATAGAATTACTGGAGAATTGTGGAGAGATTTGCATAAGTAAAATTCATTGCCTGATCTGTGAAAGTAATTGAAGCTCAAATCCTGAGCTCCTGAGTGTAGCAAGGGAAGAAGTATCCCTTGTTTCTTGAGTGAATCTCTGGTCAACTATTGCATTGAAATTGTCTTGGTAATCATATTATACTTGTTACTGTGGTGATGAACACCTAGGAACAGAGTAGATTGGCTCCTGTAAGAGAATACTACTTAAATCTTTTGCCTAGAAAAGGTTTCTAGGTGTTGATCCTAATGTCAAGTAGAGAATTCCTGCCTAATCCCAGGTTCCAGTCAGCTCAGGACAGTTTCAACCCTGCCCTTTCTCAAGCACAAGATATTCATGACAGACAGATGGGATGCCAAGCTAGATAGGAGCAGCAGTCTCCAGATGACCCATCATCCAGTCCACTAGATGTGGTGTGGTGTATTTGAGGTCCCTACTGCAGTGTTTATGGGTACAGTAACAGTAGTTCTGTCTGTGGAAGGCTCACAAACGTCTTGTTTTCCCTGATCAGTTCGGGTTTTTGTTTTGTTGGTGATTCTGGTTTTACTTTTGCTGGGGTATTGAGAAATGACCATGAATAAAATCAAAAGGTAGGATTTGAAGTACCTTTAGCAGAGAAGAGCAGCAGAGTTGCTAACTGATGGCTTAATGTAAAGAATTGAAGTGGCAGGGTGTTATATTTTGTTATTTTTGTCCTTTCTGACTGACTGCAGAGATAACGGTAACAGGAGAGGCTTGGCAAACTGATCCTCTCGTTTTGGGATGCTTCTGCTTTTTGTTTAAATCAGAACTCCACAGTGTTATTTCAGGGATATTACATGAGATTTTCAAGTTTTTAGGGTGCATAGAAACAATTCTGCAGAATTGCTGACATGTTGGGGGACTAGTTAGAAAACAAATATGTGCCTTTTAGTGTATTGTGGGAGTCTGAGGATCAGTTCTTATAACACTGGTATTTCTATTAATTTTGCTGGAAACCAGTGATAAATTTATTTTTATTTTAAAGTTGATCAGCATGTGAAACAAATGGGAGTGCTACTCTATATAAGCCTTGTACTCTTCCTTGGACATAGGTAGCTGTGTTTTGTAAGGATGGATTAATATATATAGCTGTTGCAAGAAAAGAAAAATGAATTAGTTTGTAATTGTGTTGTGCTGAAGTACAGGATTCTCGAGTCCTGCAGTACTGGCAAAAAGTTTCTATTTCCTTTCAGTGGTCCATCATTGCAGTAAGCTGAGGGAGAGGCTGGTCTTTGTACACCCTCCAGTGCAGCTCCTCTGCATCAGACTGTGGCATGGATGTCTCCATCTGGGCCTCTAATTATTCCTTATTTTCAGGTCAACCCGCTTTTGTATTCTCTGTTAGCAAGAAAGTTGATGCAGGCACACACTCTCTAACTGTGTAATTAGGGTTCAGGTTCTGAGAGTTCAATTTAAGGAAATCCTGAAATTGTGCAAACCAGCTGTTACGAATAATCCATTGTGAGTGAGGATTATCCCCAACACTTTGCTTCTTTCAAGTTTTGCTCTTTTTTTCTTCCCTTGGGAAGAAAGAAAAATGTCTGCCTGCCATATTAAAAAGTTACATTTGCCTCAGATAAAAATTATTTCCAACATCCAGTGTGCTACATTAACTTGTTCTCTGACGTTCAGTCAATTTTTAACATTTGAATGTTGACAGGAAACAAGAAGTTGCATGTAGCTGAGTCTTCTAGCTGTAGCATTCAAAGGAAGTGAATAAGATAATTTGTTTAAAGAAGGGAAAAGCATGTTCAGTTTTCCACTGAAGCTCTGCTCACAAATTACTGAATGGAATGGGAAGTTTGGCAATAGTATCGGCAAGTAAAGAATAGTCTAGCAATTTATTAATATGTAATACAGAAAGGAATATTTTCTATTCCCATGGTAGCTGCTGGTGTTCTCCTCAATGTGCTTTTTCCTAACAGCATGGTGAGGATCCTGAGTCAGTGCTTTTCCAGCAAACCATGGCAAGTACCAGTGCAGGGTAGGATGAACTTTTACTTTTGTCCTGAAAGTAAAGTTCTCATTAATTGGGAGCATTGAAATCTTTGAACATGATTGATTTTTTTTTTTTTTTTAATAATTCTTGATGCTGTAAGAAAACTGTGTAATCATCCGTGCAAATACTGTCATGTTCACCAGTATAGTTAGCAATAGGCTTTTTTTACGAGTGTGCACATGAGAAGGGAGTTGTTGAAGTTCAGCAAAATAAATTATTTTCCCTGGCTGTGCTGGAGAGCATGCCCTGCACCTATATTATTACACCTGTTTTCAATGATGAATGTATCAGTTGCTTAAAAATTACTCCTGTCTCTGGCTGGGCTACAAGGAGATAATATAGTATCTTGCTTCTCATCTAAAGTGTGTCTGGCATTCAGTCTTTAAAATTTTGCATTCAAACGCAACATTTCATAAGCTTTGAAGGAGACATGACTATTCCTAAATATTGAAGAGAACTGTGAAAATAGGAAATGGAAATACAGAGATGGGAAATCTGAAGAATTAAGTTGGAAAAGAGGGGAGAGAGATACAAGTCCTGAAGGGCTGAATAGCAAGTGCAGTTGGGAGTCAAGAAAGGAGGAGCTGGACTTTAGAAAGAAAGAACAGAGACCACCTTTGGAGACCTTTTGAAGGAGCAGGGGAGCAGAAGGCTAAGAAAAAAAAAAGTCAACCAATCTGACAAGGGATGTTGATAAGGAATGACGGCATTAAGTGAAGGAGGATGTGAAGTGGGGAAGTTGTGTAAAAGGGCAAGTAGAATCCAAGTTTACAGGTAATAGATGAAATAAATATGTCTATGGGGTAGAAGCACAGAGGTGTTCCTTCACCGCGCTGTGCTGTTGGGTGAGCAAAAGGAATTAGAGGAGCAGATACTGTGTCAGCTTTCTTCCTCCTTCCAGCTGGAGCAGGAGTGAAAACAAAGCAAAAGTAAAGCAGGTTCTGGCCGTGTGGGTGCTGTGATTTGTGTCCCAGCCAGCCGACATGGAGTCTGTCCCGGGATCTGCGGGAGGGTGTTCATTGCCCAGCTCTGTCGGCTCTTGCTTAACCTGAGGGGAAAATTGTGTCCATGGGAGTAACTTCAGTGGAGGGAGAGGAGCTAAATTGATCGTGTATAGATAGAATGGGATTTTAGTTACACATAGGAAAGGGTCCAGAGTTCTACAGTGTGGGATTTCCATGTCAAGTTGTTGAAATCTGCATGTTTTTATGCAAATGTCTTGTGTGAGTAATCGTAAAACTCGAGGCTGCAGTTCATTTAACTGTGTAAGATACTGCAAATCACTAAGCTACTAGCTTTTTATTTGTGAAAATTGTATAAAATACTGTGTTTATCCTTTAGTTTGTGCAATTTTTTTAGACTTGGAAAAACTTTTTCCTGATGTGGTATTGCTTTTCGTTTAAATTTTAAAATTAATTTCTTTATTAATATTATTTTTAAATGGATCTGTTTGGACTAAATCCTTCAGGCCATGGTGAGACAAAGTGTATTAAATAGTCTGTATTTTTATTTGTTAATTATTAACAGTAGGTGAAATGAAAAGAATGAAGTAGATTAAACAGTTTTACAACTAGAGTTTCATATCTAACCTGGGTTAGTGGATGCTAGAAGTACATATTGCATAAGACCTTGTCTGGGCACTTCTTACAGACATGATTTTGATGGGTGGGAATGAATTTGCTAAGCTTTCATATGTCTTATGTGCCTTTGAGGATGGCCCATTAATAACATTAATACATAGGTATTTTTCATCGTTGTATGCAAGGCATTTCTTAGAACTTTGAAGCTAAAGTCTTTTTATTTTAACACACGGACCTTTTCAATTTAATCCATTAGCAACTTGGCAAAATAAAGTAATTGTCCAACAGAGGAAGAAAAAAAATCTATTAACATTTACTACAAATCTGAGTAGTACAGGCAGCACTTAATTAATGGAACAGATTTCTCACTATGTGTTCAAGCTAACATAGCTATTGTTCAGGAGAGATTAGACCCTTAATGTAAGTAAGTTAAACTAGACCTCCATCTAAAAATATCCGTCATTTCAGCTATTAAAGGTCTGATGTCTTCTTCGGTGACAGATATATTTCCCTTCATTTCCTTGGTTTTGTAAAATGTAAAGTATGCATTGTGTGTAATGCGAGAAATCCACGGAGGTAGATGAAACCCCGATTGTGCCTGTCTCTCCCTGCCTGCTCCTTTGTGCTGCACCTTGTCTCAGAGCCTCCTCAGCCCTGAGACCTCCTGGCACCAGAGCAGAAAAACAGAAAATGCCATTTGTCAGGGTATGATGCCATCCACCTAATCTGTTTGCAGAATGAGGGCCATGGGATCTGATTAGGTAATTTAGATATCGTGTGAGTTTAATAATACCTCAGCTGCCTTTGGCTGTCAGCCCGTCACTTCACTGGTAGGAACAACCACGTTCTGCCATTTCTTCTGTAAACTTTTTACCTGAAATACCTTATTTAGTCCAAATAGGTGTTAAGGGCTGCAGGTGAGGTATGCCTTTACTACTTCTATGTGGAAGTTAGCGATAGGGTGGAGGAGGTGAAATGGCTCAGCTTTAAATGCATTTTCCCCGTGTGCAGCACATCTTTTTTCTTGAAAACCAAATTTTTCAAACATGAGATGCTTTGTTTGAATACTGCAGATGCTGCGCCAGGTTTCAGTTGTGTTGGGTCATCGAAGCTGATGTCACTGGGCAGGTTTTGAAGCTCAGTTTATCCAAGGTGGTTATTTCATCCTCATGGCTGAGACTTTCCTGTCGTGCTGCTGCAGCTGAGGGTCTCTGTGGGGTGAGACACCAACTTCCCCTGTGTCCCTGTGGGCAAGGGCTTGCAGAGGCAGCCTGGGTACCTCACATCAGATCTCCATAAGGGAAAATTTTGGCTGCAATTTCAATGCCACATCTCCTCCCTTCCTCTCTCCTTTCCGCCGATTAGCATTTTTTGGAAATTAGTGTCTCGCGAAACCTGCTAACATAAATAAAAGTGGTTTAGGATTTGTTTGCTTTAATTAAAAAGTGTCTTTCTGAAGGGATTTAGTTAAACATCTTTCTTAAACAGTGCTGTGCCAGTAACAGCAACATTAGTAATAGTGATAAGACCCAGAAAGGGAAACCAACTAGAAAGCAAAATGAAATGTTTCTTTGTCCAAAAAATAAATGGTCGTCTCAGGAAAGCAGAGGCAACCCTGTGCAGGGATAGTTACTATTAGGTTGATCAAAACAGTAGAAAACATAAAATATTAAATAAATTCTGCAAAGGTAGAGAGTGGGGCTGCATGAGGTCGCTCTTTTTGCTGTTTTGATTTTGTTTTCCCCTTTTTTGACTATTGCTGTTTTTTTCTAGCAGCCCCCAAGATGTTGTCAGAGCTTTCAAAATAGGAAATAAGTTGCTTTTCTTGTAGTGATAAATTATTTTTCGTAGTGAAGATGGAGTGATTGTAAAGGTAATGATATTAATGGGATTTATATGAAAGCATCCAATTAAAAATCGAAACAGCTGCATCAAACATGACTCTACAATGTAATAAAATCATATAATAAATATGTGGTCCCGCCACACCATATTACCTAGTTTGATTAATTGAACCTTACATGTACAAAGATAGTCATTATCAGACCTCTCAGCCATCAAGGAAGAACAGTCTCAATTATTTTCACAATGAAATAATCATTGCTTTTTGTGTGTTCTGCCATCTGGAAAGAGAAAACAGCAGCCGCCATGACTGTGAAATACATGATCTTGCAGAACTGTATAAAGTTGATTCTACTTGACGCTGGACTCCTGCAGCCTTAGTGTGGGCTGTAATTTATTTAGTTATATACAAAACATGTTGCTTTTTTCCTCTTTTGGACCACTTTTTTCCCCCTTTTTCTTTCTTTTTTTTTTTTTTTTTTTTTTTTTAAAAAAGACCCCTCTCTCTCCAGAAATCTCCCCACAGCAGGGCCTTAGGGATGGTTTACGGCCTCTGGTTGTGAAATGGCAAACAGGCAGTTTCCTGGTTTTGCTTCAACACTTCCTCGTTTCCGCCCTTCCCTTGGCCATACAGTGGGAATGCTGCTGGAACAGTTTGCTCCCTGACATAGCAAGATGAGAAGGTGGGCTCTGGGGCCGTGTTCCCCTGCAGTCAGCTGTGAGTGCCTCTGGATGTGTCTGAGCTGGAGCAAATCACCTGTGCCCGTAGACCTCCTGTCTCCAGTAAATCATAAGCATCTCAATCTTTTTGTCAGGCCGTGATATGAGAATCCGCATCTGAATTTCAATATGAGGGGAGAGAGGCTGATTAAGTGTTTGAGATAAGGTTATGTGACACCACAGGTTAAAAATACCTGAACTGATTTTGGCCCAGTGCCTGAGAACCACATTGCAGCGTATTCAGGTGGTGCTGAAAAAGCTTCCGAGGAGTTTGTTGTCTTCTCCTTTATGCAAGCACTTCTTCAGGAGTGGTCTTTTAGGAGCTGCATCTCTCTCTTGTTTTACAGCATTTCTTTAGACTGTTATCTTGCATTTCTTATCCCGTATGTTACCAATGTGTTGAGTTTTAGGAAAAATAGAAGTGTAATAAATCCTGGCCATTTAGGAAGAAAAGGATGAATATTTTTGTTTGGCACGAATGTCTGGAGAGACAGATCCCCAAAATACTATGAAGCTTAATACAAGTTCCCCTAAGCAATGCTAGTTGAACACCTAACAGATACTTTGTCTTAGCAAAATAAAAACAAAACAAAAACCCGACAAACAAAAACAAACTCAAACCTGTATCATTTACAATGTGCAAGTTATAAAAAAAGCAGTGTGCTTCTGGTAGATCTGGGCAATAGACTTAGAGAAATTCAAGAATCTCCTGAGTCTTATGACTCTATATAATTTTAGTATTTTACCACTTGTTTTTTATTCATGACTTATATTTTTATAAATATTCTTAGTGATGACAAGAAACTTTGGGTATGTATCTACATAATAGGAAAGGCCTGCCAAGTAAAAGGCTTAGACCAGGCAAGTTGGTCTGGCTTGTTTAAATTCTTGCCTGTGTTTAATACTTTAAAAGCTATAGATAGACACAGAACAATTCAGAATACTGCACTGGATTTGTGGTATCATTGTTGTGGACTTTGTTTAAAGAATTTTCTTATTTTCTATGTAAATTACCATATTCCAGGAGTCTTATGCAGAAACGTGTCTTTCCTAATGCATTTGATTTACTTTCTTGTTTTCGTTGGTTGATTTCAGATGTAAACTCACCTGCTCATTTTTTCTAGTTCTCTGAAATGTCATGTTGAGTGTTTTGGTCATGTGTGTTCCTGTTCTTTTACAGATGGGCTGAAGCCAGATACCAAGATGCTTCTAACTGCTGCCTCCAAGAAGAAATCTAAGGGAGGGAAGGGGGATATGACCAAAGAGGATGAAAGCAGCAAGAATGATTCAGCCCAACCTGTTACTATATCTCTTATTTTTAAAAGATATGTTTTTGACACACAGAAGAAAATGATTCAGTCCTGAGGAAGCAAGAGAGGCCTCTGATTACACCTGAAGGTCCAGACCCTGGAAGGAATTGAGGTGGAATGTGTTTCTTGTCCAAACACATTAGACCTGTTCCTTCCTCACAAACAGAGCCTGGAAGCTCCTGCTGACTATGTGCCCCCTTCCAAAATCTCTGCAATCTCATATTGTTCTGTTCAAATTTGCTTAATTTGTCATCTCTGTGATGTGAATCTTTATGGCATCTCAGAGAATCTCACCTGCCAGATGAGCACATTTGGGTGTACATTCTAATTGCACTGTTTTTCTGGAGAATTGTGTTGAAGTTTCTCTTTGTTTAGAAGTTTGCCACCAATATTAATCTAAATCAAGTCAAGATGTGAATTTCATGTGACCCGCAAAGTGAAGCTGATTATTCTAGGCTTACTTCCTTGAGCAAAGTGGGAGACAGAAAGCACACAATTTAATAGGTGAAACCTAAAATGGATGCTTCACATTCCTTCAGTTGCAACTATGTAAGATGCTATCTGAGAGATGGTATGGATGTTTTTTATAAATGATTTATATCTAGAAATGTTTTTCACATTAAACATAATGACCTGTGTAGCTAAGAGTCTTAATTGTTCTGTTTGCTGTTCCAAAGGTTCAGAACTTATCTTCAGTGGCATTTTATGTAACTTCTCTGATTTTCTTGCCTGTTCTGCAATGAATCCTATTCCAGAACTCTTTTTTTTTTTTTTTTTTTTGTTGTAACCAAAATGCCTTTTGTGTGGGGAAACAAAAAGTTGCCTCTGGAAATAGTCAAGGGCTTTATTTCATTATTTTAATGATAGAAGATTGCTGCATAAGCCTTGTAAAATGAGTATCTCCAAGATGCTTTAGAAACCATTAGTTTTTTAATAGGGATTTCATGGCTGCTTTAGTTCTTTCTCTCAATTTCATGTCCTAGGCTCATAAAAAGGAGAAGGTAATATCTCTTCTTTGTTACATACAAAGCATAGGACACCCTAACATGAAAGTAACAATTCCACAGGTATGAAAGCTTTAGTCTGGAATAGTACCTGGTGTCGGGCTTGGCAGCATGGGAAATGTTAGTTCCCGCCTTTTGAACAAAAAGAATACCTGCTTGTTGATGCTAAATAGCAGCCTGTGACACATTTGGTCAAGTCAGCTATAGATGGTGACCCCTTGCATAATGTAAGTACATTAGCTGCACATGGAGATAAATAATTGCCACATTCATTCTTATTACCCATATTATTATATCCCTTGATGGGCATGAGTCCATCATGTTAACATGATCCTGATTTTTTTTCCGGTCTTTTCCTTTTAATTTCCAGGTAACCAAAGTGGCTACAAATGGCGCAGCTATCAGCTATTGAGAGGATATTTAGAGTTGTGGGCAGCTGTAAGACAGGGCAAGCCTGGTGTCTAAACTAGGCTGATGGTGCCCCTTTAAATCAGAACAGAAACAGTGCTTTGTGTAATAATCCCAAACAGTTTCTGCTGAGTGAGTCCCAGCAAAGCTTTAGCACATCCCTTAAGATTATGGGGTATGCTTTCAGTGTGATCCCAGAGGAATTAGGCAGGCAACTTCAGCTATTGGCTTAACTTGACTTGTGCTGCCAGCCTTACTGGAAAATGTATCCTTCTGTAATGGAAAAAATGTATTTCACACCCGTGTCACCTCTCCTTCCCCATTTCTCACTTCTTCCCAAATGCTCCTCAAAGGTAATCGTTGGAAGGAATATTTATAATGTTGTCTTTCTTTTAAGCCTTTATCAAATCCTGTTTTGTGCTCTGCACTGTTACCTCTGCCTAAGATACTGCAGTGATGGAACAGAAGAGCAGATGACATAGAAGGAACAGTGTTATTATCATCCCAGGTTAGTCTAAGAATTATTGGTATAAAAAGACCTTGTAATTAAAAAAAATTTATTAAGGAACTTTTTCTTGTATCTGTATAGTTCTAATGTCCTTGCCAAATTTTTAATGGGTTGCTAATTTGGAGTATTGGAAAGAAAAGGAGACTGATCAGGAGAGGCGCTTCCAGAGTTGTTATCCTTGCACTTACAGGGTTTTTTGTCTTTATTTCTGTGCCACTTTTGAGTAGTTCTGGAGAGGAGGTTGTCAGTTAAATGGGGGTATGTATTTTTACAAAGGTTTATCTGATGAATATTTCCCCCCCTACACCGTGGACTGCCCTTAACAGGATCAGTGAGTCTGTTGTTATGGAACTTGATCCCTTTGAAAACTCATTAACCCTGAACACTTAGATTTGCAGCCCTCTGCTTGGCTGAAAGGACTCCTAGTGCAGAGAGTCCCATGGTTTATTTGCTTGAGGTACTCCAAAGGAGGGAGCAGCAATACTTCCAGAGCTGGACCTACATCCCTTTCTCATCCAGTCTGTTGTAAACCTATTTTTAAAATCTTCCCCCTATATTCCATCTCATTTCCAGACTAGCATACTAACTCGGCATTTTGCTTCCATCTTCTCAGTCTAAGACCTAACCCCATCCTCAGTACTCCCATTTCCTTCTTTGCTCTTGGCTTCTCCTTGCTCTGGCTCTGCTCTTGCCCTGGTGATCTGAGGCTGGGCTCCCACGATGGTTGCTGGGAGCCCAGCGAGGTGGGGAAGGCTCTCAGCCTGCAGCTCACACCAGCCCCTGTGTACGCTGGGGAGCTGCCTCTGTTCAGACTTTGACTCAGGCAGAGACTCCTGGGCAGTTCTGCTGGACCCATGGGAGCAGGCTGTGCCTTCACCTGCCACCATACCCTGTCCTTGTGCCTTGGAATCCTCAGTGGAAAGCCCCTATCACAAAGCCCCATCCTCTCATTTTGCTCTTGTTGCAGAGGTTTGTGTAGGACACACAGCTGGGGAGGGATCTGTGGAAGACTGGGGTTTGATATTGTGTTTCTCTGAATGCAGAATTCTAAAAGGAGAACCTAAGTGTGCCCAGGAACTTTGATTATAGTGTTCTATTACTGCAGATCTCTGGCTGCTGTCCTGAGGCTGTTGGATACACATTCGAAAAAGGGTGAAATGGTGGAACAAAATGATTATGGGAAAATCAAAGCTTTTAAAGACATTTGTAGGATGAACAGATGTTCAAACATTCTTTTATTTGGTTTCCAGACAGACGCAGAGACTTTCCTTTCATCCTCATAATCAGTGCATTATGCTGTAATTTGTAAAAATGGCATTAAAAAAATATTAACAGGGTCATATTGTGATCTACTGACTCTGTGTCATTAAGCCGTGAAGTTAAGAACAGCAATTGGGAACATGGGTTAAATGTTGCAGAATGTACTGTACCGGCATATATTGTCAGACTGTATTATAATGAATCCAAAATGGAATAAAGATTTAAGGAGTTCTTTTAATACTGCTAAGGATGCCAGTGTTGCAAAACTAGAAATTATTACGGCTGTGCAGATGTTCGGTGAGTAATACATCTTCGGGTTGTGGGGAGAGTAGCAGGGAGAAAAGCTTTGTTTTTACAAGCCTGTTTTCTACTTTTCCTTGGAATTTATTTTGGGACTGCAGTCTGGCTTGTGATCACGCCAGAGGTCTGGAGCCAGGAGGGTCAAAGCTGTGCTCGTGGTAGCAAGGATTCAGTAGGTGGCATCCTTTGCTTGGAATCAAAGCTGAGTCTCCCCACCTAAAAAAGGGGGTTTTCACTGGAACTGAGACTGAAGGGTTTGCATCAGGCTTGCAACCCAGCTCTTAAAGAACAGCTTCTATTAAAAGCTACAATGTATTTAATGTTTGGGACAGAGCCATCAACTCCAATCGGTTGACCAAACCCTGAGGCACCAGTGTCCTTTCTGTGTGTGTTTCTGGCTCAGCTGAAAATAGCTCTCTCTCTTAAATCCTGTGTTGGTTGCAAGTACCTGACTATGGAAAATGAGACATCTGCACTAGGGGAATTCTTGATGTTTACAAGGCATCTTTTTCTGGGTAATAGCACTTTGCTTTTTGGACTCTGCAGTTGAACAGCCACGGGGTGGCAGAGCAAAGTGAGAGCCCAGCATAGCTCATGGGGAGTTGCAGTGGTGCAGCCACAGTCCACCCCAGGACTGTTTGCCTCTCACTGCTGGGAGAGCAGCTCTGTGTTTACATCTGCAAAGTGCTCTGGGATCTTGTGAAATGAAGGATGAAAGGCAGCAAAGGAATGCTACCTTATTAGCAGTTTCAAAAACCCTTCGTGTTTCCCTTTTAGTTATATCCACAGTGAGCTGGAAAGCTCTTCATTTACAAACACATGAGTTTTAAACAAACTTACTGAGGATATAAATAGAATAATTTTAAGAGAGGGCCTAGCACTGCAGCTAACCTGCCCAAGCCTGGGAGGAGAAGGACTGTATGACTGCAATTTGTGGTAAGGCCAGTTTTGCTAGATGGTGGGCATCCAGAAGGAATCCAGGGGCACGGGGAGGTTGCGTTTAAGCAAATACTGGTAGTCTTCTGGGATTCCCCACAAATTCTTCTGCTGTTCTGTGCAAAAATAGGTTAAAAACATCATTTTACATGGTTGTAGCTCTACTGTAGACAATATATGAGGAAAAAGAGTACAGTGGGTCTGCTTCTTTCCCATTGTCAGTGCCAGAATATGGAGTATTTTCTCACATCTACTGTTGTGCATGCTGTGCTAGTTTAAGTTCCAGTTGTTGGGTTTCCATTACTCAGTAAGTGTTACAGTCCTTGATTTACATTTGTGTGTCTGATACGAGTGGATTTCCAAGATGGTATAATCAGTCTACAAGACTTGGATCATTCATTTCCACCTCAAGGTGACTGTTGCTTGTCAAAGGTGAGTCCTCTAGGAGGCATCTAAGCCATATGTTTCTGATATGCACTTGTATGCTTTTCCTAGGAAAGGACAGGAGAGAGAATCTCTCAAATTCTTCTTTTTTATTTCACAGTCAGCTGTGAAAGGTACTCATTGAACAGAATCAGAAAACTCTGCAAGATCTTTGGTAAATCTCAGCCCTGCACTGCTTTACAAGACACATTCTTAAAAATGTGACTGTCTTTTTGACTATTCAGTCCTTGCCAGTCTTGCCTGTTCTAGTTCATATTTCTTAACCAAAAGGTAATTTGAGGTCTGGATCAAGAGCTGCTAAACTGACAATCCCAGTAGTGAATGAGGTGCCTGCTAACACCCTTGCCATAGGCATTGTGGCTAAACTGATCTGATTACTTTTGATCCTTGAAGAAAGCTAGGCTGTTCATTAGCTCTAGCATGTTCTGTTGAGATCAATTTCTTCTCCTTTGAGTGGAAGTCATGCAGTCTTCTTGTGTTTTGGTTGATCTTTCTGAGATTTCTCAAGGGCCTCATTCATGTCAATCAGAGAGACTCCGTCGTTTTTGGACCACAAAATTGCTTTTATTAGGCTATATGTGGCCCCCATTCAGACGTGTAGGAACCAGTTCTTTTATACTGTTTTCTGTGAAAACTGATATTTTAGTGCCTATAACTTCAGTCTGACGGTTAGGAGTGATCCATGCCCTCATGGTGAATTCATTCCCAAAACAGCATTCCATAAAGACAAGCTGAAACTTAGACCCCACACAGAGGTTTTGCCTAAATTTCTTAGTTTTTGCTAAAGTAAGCAATCTGTCGTCTAGTTTTCTTTCTTAAGCCTCACTTCAACCAAAGCTGACTTGAACTCTGCACTTTCTGAGAACACAGTTTTGTTACCTGAAAAGATCAAGGCCTTTCAGAAGCTCTCCTAGACACTGTCAAGTTACTGAACTATTACCTGCATTGGTGCCCACCTCTGTTAAATGGATGGTTTTCTGCAGAGTGCTGGTCATACTCTATCAGGACATTAGAAATGCAGGTGGGGTACTTAGTTACTTACTATGCACGAATAACCAAAATTATTCCCCTGCAAAAACCAGGCATCTGAGAAGTGTGCTTTTTCATGTACATCTTGTTTCTTCTTTAGATGAACTAAGGTAGGTTTCAGTTGTTGATGAATATGGAAGGGAAAAGGAAGGGACGGTGTTGTGTCATCTTGCCTTTTAAAAATACAGTTGGGGAACTCTGGCAAGAGAAGCATTTGTTGGAAGAGAAATTCAAATCACTTTGTAGCTCGGGGGGGCGGGAGG
>VZRN01005367.1:3551773-3588467 GCA_013397935.1 Dasyornis broadbenti
TTAACTGTGAAGAGTGATTTGTGCTTAAAACCCCACTGGGTAAGTGGACAGTTTGGTCTCCATCCAGTTCTAAGTTGAATTGTAAATCTTAACTTGCCATCTGGCAAAGCATGGCATGAACTGGGCAGTTTCAGGCAGAGATCTGGATTTAGAACAGTGGAAGAACACAGAGGTTTGCCAGATTGGAATGAAAATTGAGCTGTCAGGAACACAGAATTCGTGGAGACGCATGAGTTTAGGCTGAAATGTATTTGTAGAGACCCAGAACTGCTGTAATAATGGTATCTGAGCACATTTATTTAGCAATCCTGTTGTTACAACAGGTACATAAATGTTTAAGCATCACAGTTTAACATATACCATTTCTTTTAAAGCTGAAGTTGCTGCCAGATCAGTATTGAGAAAAGCTCTTGCAAAGCATTTTGATTCCTCAGTACCAAGTGCTGACAGTATTTGACAATTTTTGCCTTTGATATATGATCTATTTCAAAACCACACCGTTATGTACAACTTACCCTCACTGATGTGTTTGTGCAGTGACTCCATCCCCAACTGATGGGTACAAAAGTGGGAGAATGAATTTGGTCAGTTGTCCACTGTCACAAGTGGGATGTCATGGGCTGGAGCTGAGTCTTCAACTGTGGCTCCTGCTGCTTCTCTTCCCACATTTCCCTTGTTACCACATGAAGGGCACTGATGAGTCTGCTGTTGCCAGCTTTGACGGTAGTTAGTCTGGACTCGTCAGAACATTTCCTTTCTTTCCTGGGACAGAAAGAAGAGGAAGTCTGTCATAACTTTATCTTTCACAGGCAATGCAGACAGAGTTTATCCATATGGTCCTTATTTGGCTTGGTCCATCTTCCAAAGGCAGGTGTTAAAATGGGTCATCTGTGGATTGCCCTCCACCCTAACACAGAAAGCTCATGTAGGAATTGGTACTTGTGTCCCACTACTAAAACAGGTAGAAGTGAACTTGTGGTAACTTTATCCACAATTATTTGCTTAAAATACTAACATTAAAGTCATCTATGAAAGAGCAGCAAAGACCACCTTCAGTTTGTACGTAAGGCTTGCTCATTTGCAACATTAGTTTTGCTGGTTAGCGTGGGGTGTTTTTTTCCCCACTTAATTAGAAATTTTAATTAGAGCATGCTGTGTATTAAGATGTTAAAGCTTTGACTGGCAGTTCGGAATTGCAGAAGGATCTGCTGTGTCTGTAGGGCTGCAGCACAACAGGGATTAGCTCGCACCCTCCTGCCTGCAGGTGTGTTTTGCTTCTTGAGTCCGATCATCAGGAAATGTTCCTCAAGGTAGGCAGCATTCATCTTCCTGATCAGTCTTCATCTGTGCTGAGGGGCCTGAGCTTAGGGGAGAGCTGCAGATTCACAGATCATACACGAAGTATAAGGACAAAGTCTCCAAGCTGAATGACAAATAGGTCAGTTATTGGACTGTTCCACCACTGCACCTTTGGTCACTTACTCCAGTTGTGCTGCCACCAGTGCAGGAAGGCTCCTTGTCTTTGGAGATCAGTTGCTATACTGGCACTTCTGCAGCTCCAGTTTTTAGTCCTGTAATGTAGAAGAGCTGCCGAAGAGTTTCCCCATCCCTGATCTGCTCATCTGTGCTTTCTTTACGCACCATGCACAGCGAGTTGCTGGGTGTGAGGGAGCCCTGTGGGCTGATGTATTTTGGGTTGCTCAAGCTCCCTTACCTCATTTTCCTTCTCTCTTTCTTTAAAGCAGATTCAAGAGGAGATAGGATAGATTCTAAAACATTAGCATTTCATGTTTCCAGCATCACAGTCCTGGAAAGTACAAAAACTTCTGCCATGGATAATTATGGAATAACCTGTATAAGGAAACTGTTTCCCTAGACTCCTCACACTTGGTGGATATCTTGTGTCCCCTGAGCCTGAAAATTCATATTTTTGTTCTGTCTAGAGTAAGTGTGGGTTTTTCTGTTAGCCAGACAAATACACAATCACTTAAAAAACTGCTGAAATGCATTTTCCAAGATATCTTGTAGCACTCTAACCCACAAACTAATTATGGTACTGCAATTATAATTTGCTGTTTTGAGTTGATTTCACGTTCTGCTGGAATAGAAGTCGTGATTTCCCATATTTCTTGCTGTTAGTTTGTTTATCAGATGTCATCTGTCTTCTGAAGTGCAAATCTTTGCAACCTCCTTTGGTATGGAATACTATCCATGCTTCTAATGGTTTTAGTAAATCAATATGCTCTTCAAAATGAAGACTGATAAGTAGCACTTTAATAATTTCAATCTTATCTGTCCCTTTTCTGAAGCATCCATCCCACAGAGTCCTGCTGTGCAGGACTCCTCGTGTTCTATTGAGTTTTGCATTGATGCCCCAATCTTTCATTGTGGATTCTTCTGTTAATGTATCCATGTAGTTCAATTCATGCGTTAATTGGTGGCCAACTTTCACTTGTCAATACTCAATTTTAGCCTAGCTTTGGAGGTACTTAAGTTCTTCCTCCTTGTCCTGCCAGCTAAATTAACCTTCTGCCATTTGCAAATCTTGTCCAGTTATAGTTCTTCCCTTTCTGGAGGGTCACTAGTTAAGCAGCACTGAGTTAGTGTGGACTTTTTTAGCACTTGTTCAATATTTCATATGATTAAAGCCAGATTGTTACTTTACTTCTGTCTTTTTCTTTCTTTGCTTTTCTTGCAGAAAGTCTTTGGTAAGGCACTGGTTTATGAATGTGTGTGTATAATTCTAGTACAGTAGCGATACCCAGTTTTACTTGGCTTTTTTTGGTGCTTGGTGAATGACACTGATCAGGATGATTGGCCAGTCTGGTTTTGATTGTTGCCTCATGGTTTTATCTGGCATTGGAGTAAGCTGACATTGGTTAGTAATTCTCTTGTAAGTTCTGTTTTTAAAAAAGTGGTAACTCTGATAATTGACTGTAATTAAGACATGTATGTCTTTCAGTGAGTAAATCATTTAATAATGCTGTCAATAATAAGTGAACCATTTTATCAATCATTTTCTGCTGATTGAGCCCTTACTTAGTGGACTTGTCATTTTTATACCAATCAATAGAAGTGACTAAGTTGATAGTTAATGAATGTTATTGAGCATCTCCACTTTTTGCTGAGCAGTTCTAGTTCAAAGTTGATCACAAAATTGGCTCACACATCAACACAAGTTCTAGAGTTCTCACTTGACTGGGAAAGCAGATTGTGTTTTAAATTTGTAAGGATGAAATTTTTATTTTCATCTTAACTTTAAGCTAGCACAGTCAGAAAGCACCATGGAATGAGTTTTTTGCTGCAAGGACTTGTGCGGGTGTTGTGGATGTTGAGGTGGACAACCCTTGAGGAGTGGCTGAGCGAACCCCGTGTCACCATTCTGCACTTGGCTGCTCCTGGCTCCTGCCTGTTGCAGTAACATTGAGTCCAGCATTTCAGTGTCTTAGAAATGGAACATCGGGAGAGGCTTTGCAGCAAGCTGAAAATGAGCAGTGATGTAGAAAATACACCATGATTGGAAAAAGGCTGATTTAATTAAATGTTTATGGCTGAGACATTCTGGTGTAAACAGCCTGTGGCTCCTGGCTTGCAAATTAGGTGTCTCTGTTTGTGGCCAATCTCGCTGTTTGTGCTTGTGGTACTGGAGTTTCTGTCACTCTGAGCTCAAAATACCAAATCTAGGTGAGTCACTTGCACATTATGGAATAGGAGAATCCCTTCAATTAAGCACAGGTGTGCAGCCTTTCCTGGAGGGGTGGTCAGCAACAGCACAGTGAGTTATAGAGCAGCAGTGCCACGTCAACTCCAGCTTGTGGCAATTGTGTGTGTTGAGGAGCTCTGTTACCTGTGTGATTTGGAGGACAATACAATAGTGTCTGTCTAAGACTGCACCAAATCCCATTGAAAGTACTATATACTGAGCTTCCGCTCTGTTTCTGACATCACCATTTTTGTCTTGGAATCCTGTCGCTTGCTTTGTTATTGATATAAAAATATTAAGACAGCAAACCTTTTTTCTGGTCCATTAGTAAGATCTCCTCAGAATCTGTGATTGATAAGCATCTCTCTGCACCTTCTCAGTAAGGAGCTGTCATCTGTTAGATGTGTATAGAATGACAGGAACTATTACGTTCTGACGGAAATCCTAAAGTCA
The DNA here is from genome assembly GCA_013397935.1 of Dasyornis broadbenti. Classification (NCBI taxonomy): domain Eukaryota; kingdom Metazoa; phylum Chordata; class Aves; order Passeriformes; family Dasyornithidae; genus Dasyornis; species Dasyornis broadbenti. The sequence continues at coordinate 3,555,930 of VZRN01005367.1, forward strand.
TCTTGTCCCTCTCCCTACCCAAAGGAAGCATCAGTTATATATATGTTCTTTTCTGGTGTCCAGCTAACTGGTTTTTAGAGATTTTTGTCACTAGCTGTCACAGGACTTCATTATCATTAGGGTTGTTTGTGAGGGCAAGGGAGCAGATTTTTTCTCCCACTATCTTCCTTGTTGCAGTGGAAACCTGTTTATATGTATTTTTTTATTCCTATCCACTGTGATACCGAGAACAGTCTATTCCTTTTTACTTTGCAGCATTCTTTTTGTACTTGAAGACTGAGCATGGATGTGATCAATCTTCTTTCCTCTGGACTAAATGTTCTTTGTTGGTACAGTCTCTCCCCTTGGGGGCTGTGTTTCCTGGACCTGGGCTTGTTTCTGTCTTCCTGAGTTTCTCCAAATGGTCAATGTCTTTTCTTAAGTGCACTTCCCTCAGCCAGGCAATTCTCTAGCTAAGATCTCACGAGTGCTGACCGATTCAAGCAGGATTTTACCTTTGAGGGTGTCTCAGGACATCTTCCTGTTTAGGCTTCCCTGTCTGCAGGTTTTGCAGAATCAGGAGTTTATTGCCTTGAGTTTAACGTGTGTTTAATCAGATCACGATGCCTCTCTGTAGGTTTGTTAATATAGGCTTTCCTTTTTCATTTTGTATTTACACATTTCAACATCTCGTCTTAAATAGCTTCTTATTTTTTCAGACTACTGTCCCAGTTTGCTGGGTTCACTTAAATTCTCGTCCATTCCTCCAGCATACTCATTCCCACTTGATCTGTCCAGTCACTGAGACCATTAATGAAAATATTGAAGAGATAGCTCAAGGACAGGTTTCTGTGAACCATGCTTAATACATCCTCCCAAACAGCATACCATTGATAACTATTCTCTTGATGTTCTCCAAACAGTTTCATGCTCAGCCTGTAATGACTTTCTCTAGGTGACTTTTCACTCGCTTGCTTATGCAAATGTCTTGTGGAAAACTGTCAAAAGTCTTCTCTAAATCAAGCTACCTACACCTATATTCCAGGTGATACTTTCAGAGTTTTTCACTCTGCTTTTATTTGGCTTCAGCTGCAAAACTAGACCTGTGTGGAGCCTGCTGCCCCAAGGCATGTGTTTATTTTTGGGTTTTACTAGAATCCATTTTTCTTAGAAAAGTTAAAATTTTTGACGTATGAGAGGATGCTCAGGAATGTGGACTAGTTTTCTACAAAATATGCTGTACACAGGTGATATGCAAGTTTTCCTGGTTCTGTGGCTGTATTTTAATCTTGACCTGCAAGACTGTGTTCGCAGCCTGGTTTAAGTCTTCTGCAGTCACAGCCCTTAATCAGAGCATCATCAAACATCCAGGTGCTGAGTATCCAAACCCAGCCTGGACCCAGTTTCAGCCCTGCAGCTTTTCTCTCTCATGGCTCCTGTCTAAATCACACTTTGGGTGACAAGGGTGAATCTTAACAGGAGTCTGAGGAGACATTCAGGCTCATTTTCAGGTATGGGATAAGTGGGGATTTGAATTGCAGGTGGGTATTCTGGTCCATTTTGGTATCACAATGCTTTCAGGTGTGATTAAGATGTTTTCGTTAACGTTTAAAAATCAAATAAGACATTTTCTGATAATTCCTTGTCCTTTTTTGGCATTGTAATAAGCGTATAATAAATTCAACAGCTGATGTCGTGAGGAGCTCTATTGGATTTAAGCCCATCTGAACATGGAGGTATTAGGACACCTCTTGCACCTCTGTGTGTAATGGATGGATCTTAGTTATTATAAAGTGCTGCACAACTTCACCTCTGCACAGGGCGTTCAGCAAACAATCCCCAGCAGAAAATGCCTGCTGTTTCCTAAGCCTTGGGAAATGCTCTCTTACTCCATTAGCACCGCTGCGCTTGCTTTGTTTTTCTCGCTACTTGCTCCAAAGAGGAGGGAAACATATCTTTACAGCCATGCAAGCAAGAATTAGCCCAACTGTATTTTACAGGTAAACTAACAAATAAGAGGAGAATCTGAGCAGCCCCCAGGGACTGAATTTGTTTGCTGCTGGGCCGTTCTATCTGCAGCTGGCATCGGTAGAAACCCGAGTGCTCCATTAAAAGTCGACAACCTCTGTTGGCTGGGGCACGGGGCAAACAGAGCCAGCCTGTTCTGCAGACAGACTGACGGCCTTTATCTCCCCCCACCCAGCTCAGGATGGGAAATGATGAGACTCTGAAACAAAAAGCTTGAAACTGGGACTCGGAGCTCTTACCCTGCAGCTGTCATTCCAAGGAGGAGCAGAGACACAAGGTTGCCTTCAGGGCTGTGTGGGAAATTCGCTGAGTGCAACACAGTAAGTGAGGATTGGGGCTCATCTGTAGGAATGGGGAATAATGCCTGGTGCTGGTGTGGGCCCCAGGTAGTGACATGGGGAGATGCATCTGGAAATCTCCATTCCAAAACCTCAGGGATAGCGTGGGTAAGTTGCCTCTCTAAGTGGGTGAGGACAATAGTCTGTTACAGGGCCTACCCGTTTAACCATGCCCGTGCATTAGTGCCTTAAGCAGCAGCACACTGCCCTCTCACCCAGCCCAAGGAGGCTCAGGCCTGTGCTGTCCTGTAGCATTTTCTTCCAGTAAATGTGGCTGTTCAAATGATGCCTTGATGCTCTGGTTGCTCACAAAACAGAAAATAGGGGTTATATGTGCTTTGGTCCCCATGGTGCAGCAGGATTAGATTGCACCTCAAACACCTGAGGTTAGAGATGATTCATGTGAAATACCCAGCATTTGATGTTTTCATCTTTTCAAAAGACAGCCCTTCAGCCAGGGGACAGTGTGCCACACAGGAAGTACACTGGGCTTTGATGGTATCATAGTCTGAAGGGAAATGCATGATAGTACTCCGAATGCAAGGGAAGTGGTCTTTCCACTCTGAGTTGGCAGATACTTGAGTGGTGAATTCATTGGTTCTCCCAAGCAGAAGGAGTTATCTTTACCCCATCCTTGCTGCTTCTCTATCCTTTTGTTCCACCGACAGTTTTTATCAGTGAACGCTTTGGTACAGCCAACAAGTTGCTGTTTGTCATAGGCGTAAGGCCTTGTTTTGTTACAAAATGCTGCTGTTTTGTTACTTGCTCTTTTCTTTTGTAGTCTGGGTGTATGAGCTACTCAGTTGCAACACTGAAGTTTTGGGGCTGTTGGGGGTTTGGGCATAGTCCTGCTATCCTTTTACTTGTTATTTCTATCAGGCAATGTTATAAAATGTGTAAAGGGAGCGTTCCCCATATCAGCTGCCTTTTGTTCATCTTAATCTCTTGTCGGTGTGAGTGACCTTTAGATAACAGCCAAGATAGTAGTTTGTGATCTAAAAGCTTAACCTAGAAATGAGTGCTGCAAATTTTCTTTTGCTCTTAGCTTTCTGCCCTGTGTTAGGTTCATGGGCTGAATCATTATTTTAATTGCCTTTTGAAGGTAAATGTGGTATTCCAAGAGTGGGATTTTCAGAAGCAGTAACCCTAAACCTACTCTTACAACAGCCAGAGTGAGTTTTATGGCGTACTTCAGGGGCAAGACTGTGCCCACAGATTGCAGCTGAGGGCCCAAACCAAGCTGCTATACCTGGTTTGGTATGGCTGCAGGAGTGACCTTGGTTGATCTCCAACAGAATTAGGACATTTTCCCCTGAATTACAGGGATTTAACCTCTTATTTGTAGGGCACACCCTGATGTCAGTTCAATAGTGTCTAAACTTTTCCTCACATACACAGTAAACTCTGGCATTCCTGCCGAGATGGGAAAAAATGAAGGGGAAACGTGGGGAAGGCAGCACGTGAGCACAGACCACTGAATGCACTTGGATGTTTTCTCTTGATTATAACACTGTGTGAAACCTCGGCATGATCCACTGCAAAAACAGGGCAAGAATGGCTCCACCAAAAATTACTTCTGGCTTAGAGCTTGTGCCCAAGTTTTATGTCAATTTGACCATGGTGTTGCACTGTATCAAAGAATAATACAGTTTGTGATTAGCCTTTCAACCCTTCTCCCTGCACCATGCATCGGTCCAAGCCTACTGCTTGACTTTGTGGCTTCTGAGACTTCACAGGTGGGGTGAAGAGTGGGGAAGAAGCCCAGTGATCCGAATGTCAGCAAGGATTTGGCTATCCTGCAGTCCCCTTAGCAAGTCTCTCTGGCATGCATGTAGAATATTTTCTGCCAGGTAAGTGGATCGTGTGTCTTTTTGGTCTTAGTTTCAGCTACTTTGTGTCTGTTATCATCAGACTCCTGAAAACTTAACCTAGGTGTCTCATGGTCTCAAGAATCCCCATCTCTAAACATTTTGGTAGATGTCTTTGATTTGCACTGTTCTCTGCCTCATGCTTTGTAATCCATGCATTTCCCCCCTTCCCTGTTTTTTCTGACATGCTTCTGGTCAAGAGGTTTTCTTTCTTATAGCACCAGGAGCAGAGTTAGAGGCGGAAGCAATGCAAAACTCTGATATGTCCACATCTCTCTTTAATCTGTTTATCTTCCGCAGAGGCCCGATAGTGAATGACATTCATATAAACAGTGGGTGAAAGACCTGATGTGCACAGTTCAAACATCCTGTCATAGTCTGGGCACATGTACCTGATTGAAAAATAAACACCTAACATGCATAAACATCTGATGTGTTTTCCTGGTTAAAATTTTGTGTCCCTGTGCAGTGTTTTTGGAAGACCTACAGTTCATTCTTCTGTTTTCCCACCATCCATAAGATACAACCTGGTTTTAATTCCGCTTCAAGCTGCTGGCTGTGACTTGACTAATGCTGTAGACAAGTTTATCTGAGTGAAATTTTTTGTGATATAACAAAGAGTATTTCAGAGAAATACTTAAGTGCTTTTCACTTTCCAGTGACCTGTTGAACTATTTTACACAATTTAACCTTGTCTCCCCCCCTTTAGTACATTTGAGGGAAAGGACAGTGCTTCAGTCTAGAAAGCCATGTAGATTGGGTCAGGCTATCATTTCAAATTCTGGAATCTTTATTCTTACAAATTTTTCAGTACCAAACTGGATAAAGTCAAGAGGTCTGAAATAACTTTGCTTTCAGCAGAGGTTGGTGCTAGATGGTTTCCCAATATCTTTACCAGTCTGAGCGATTCTGTGAATCTGTTAGACCTTGTGCAGCCATAGCTAAAATCAGGTTTGTTCACCCTGAAATTCCTGCACCTTGAAAGAACACGATCCTTAGATAATGTTTTCTTTGCTGCTTCTTTGTGTCAGCCTCCTGTAGTGGGATTTTTGACCTGAAGATCAGATGTTTTCTGGAACTGAGGGCCTACAACAGATAAATTGCTGAAAAAGTTGTGAACAGAAGGCGTAGAAAAACTCTTCTAGAGGCATAATTTGTAGCACTTGTGGTCTGGTTCCAGCTTCCAGCTGTGCACAGAGCTGGACAGTCCTGAACATCTGTGGTGCTGCCTCTGGCTGAGGTGGGTTCTCTGTGCTGGGCCTGTGGAGATAAAACTGATCCAACAGAAGTGGCTGGGAAGCTCCTGACCATGTGCAGGGGTTTCACTGCACTCATCTGACAGCAGGGACATGACAGAGTGTCCCAGGGCTCTGTTTACAGAAGGATATTCCTTTTCATGGCAGGAGGATGTGTGCTCTTCCGTATTGTTAGGGGACAGACCTCGGGCAAAGACCTTCAAAGTTTGTGCTTTCTCTTACATCTGGGGAAGATGATGGCAAACCCAGTCCAGGGGCTGCTGATGTTAGAGGGGATCAGGCTTTGAGCCTGAAAGTCTTCAGTGATGACTGGTTTGGCCTGTAATAAGGCTTGGTAAGATCTCTGGTAGAGACTTGTTCAGTTGACAGTTTTGCCTATGAGAAGAGGTTTGTTTTTACTGTGAGCTGCATTGTGTGTGCTGTTCATCCCTAGCTGTCTCTTTGCCCTCCTGCTATCCTCAGCTCTTTTCAGAAACCTTAGATTTATCACTCTTGGATTGTCTGTCTTGTTCTGGCTTTTAAAAATAAAAGCTTTTCAAAGGGCCTTTGGAACAGGCTGTGTTATTTTTGGCTCAGGCTCTTAGTGACACTCATTGCAGAATTAAAACTTCTAATTAGAAAGAAAAAAAAAAAGGCAAGGGAAGGAAAGCACATTGCTGCAAAATTAAGGTGGATATTTTAATTGCCCCAGAGGCATGGAATTGCAGTCCCCTGCAGAGTTTGCTCTGCCCTAGAAGAGCACTGTAGAAAATGATTACTGTTTTCCAGAAGTAATCTAGAACCTTTTAATTTTAAAAGCTCAAACATCTCTGCCAAGATACTTGGATGCTGCCTGAGTTTGATGCAAATGTCTTAATGAGAATAATTTAAAATTTACACACATGATGTCGGGAAGCTGATGTAGCGGGAAAAAGTAGTGATTAAGGATGGCAAAGGGAAAAAATTGGTTGTAATAAAACAATGGAAATAGAAGAGCAGATAACCTCTATGACCTTGGATTTTTTGAGTGATTCATTTCTCCTGTGCAAACTTCTTGAAAATTGCTTTGAGATCATCTGCCATGAGGCTCCCCATGAAGGAATGTGTCTGTAGAAATTCACGTGGGCTCCATCCTGCTTTTGGTGGGTGCTGCCTGGTGCTCCTCTCTTTCCTTTTCCATGTGTGCATGCTTGGCCCTGGTCAAACCCTCAGTTTTTTCAGTGGTGCTTTTCACTGGAGCAGGGGTGGGAGAGTTGTGCTTGTTGGTGTCTGTGTGTATTTGTGTCTGCCAGAAGCCCCCCGAGGTCCCAGCTGAGCTCTGCAAAGCTGTTTTGAGGGGAGAGGGAAAAGAAACAGAGAAAAGGAGATGATTGACAGGAGCCCTTTAGATTTCTGTTGTTAATGCACCAGTAATAAGATAAGGCTTATCTTTAAATGTTCATGGAATCAAGACTTTGATGGAAACAGGCTTTTGGGTTAATATTTTTTTGATAGATAAAGCAGAATGAAATGAATAGACCAGGGGAACATACAGTATTTAGAGAAAGACATATTTTTTGTTTAAATCCCTCTCCTGGCATGCTGTCTGGGGGCATGTGGCACTCACATATAAATGGTGTGTTTGTAAACACACACTTGGTGCGTGTGTTTCAGGGGGACATGGGGGCCTAAAAGGGGTGTTGCTGAGCTAAGAGGCTGCCGAGTGAGATGAAATCTGCCAGTTGAGATGAAAAATCTCACCTTCTGTCCCTCCACTTCCGTTCAAGTCCAGCTCTTGCTGGGTGGGTAAATGTGAATAGATAAGAGTTTGCAGTGTAGAGATTTTGCCTCCCCTATGCTCTGACATGAAAAAGGAGTTGTGTGCCAGCCCCTTGGAGGAGTTTGGGCAGCAATGTTCTGTTGTTTGAGCTGCACAGGGGGAGTTTGGGATGTCGTAGTCATTAATACATTTCAGCTCAAGCCCTTTGGATGGTCTGTTTTGCATATTTGCACATTTGGATGGAATTATCTCGCAACCGTGCGTAGTACAGTGTCTGGGAAGGCCATGCCAGAGGGACAGAGCCTCCTCGCAGAGAAGAGCTGCAGCATCTGGGGCTTGCATCCCAGACCACTTGGTTACTGGCCTTCAGTTGCATGTTTACATCACAATTGTTAAATTCCATCTGCCCAGCTTCATCCCTCTCTTTTATACCTCTTCAATGAGGAGTCATCTGTGCTTTTTTGTCTCTCCCTGCCCTAGAACCTCTGTACTGCAGCCCCAGCCATGCGAGCCAGGCAAGTTCATATTGTCTGCAACCTGCCTGGGCTCAAAATGGTCTCTCCATCTCAGGATATGCTGGTATACCCCCGGCATTTTACCAGATCTTACAAAGTATCACTGTAAATTGCTGCTTGAGCACCACACAGAATTGCTGGAAAATGTTACCTGGCAAGTGAGTGGCGGAGCTGGGCGAAGAAGGTCCCAGAGTCTTCAAAGACAGAAAAAGGGATCTAAAAACCTGTAATTCAGATCAACCTGGGGGAGAAAGAGACACAAATTTTCATTTGGTTAAACCAAATCTTTAGTATGGTTGTGCCAAATTTGGAGTTTGGTTCCTCTTGTTTTAGTATGACCTCTTTAGCTTGGTCCAGGCTTTCGCTTGTTTGAAGAGGTTATAAAGTCAAATCTGGAAGCACAAGATAAAACCTTTGGTTCTTTTCAAAACTGGTGACATAAGTCTAACTTAATGCCTTTAGGATTGGCATCAAATCCAGGCAAACAATTTTTCCAGGAGTAATTTTGCATAGAACAGACTAAAAGTGTAGTAGGGTCCAAATCCCTCACTCATTTATTATTTCTTGTTTTTTCAGCCTTTCACTTTAGTGGTGGGCTCTGGGCTCTGACTTCCTGAGCTTGCTTATCCCTGTTTGTGGTATCCCTGCTTTCAGCTGGATGAGCGTATCTGTGCTTGTGGGCACCTGTCACAGGTGCCAGTCTTTGCACCACTCCTTTGAACAATTTTCCTGTGTTTTGGTTCATTACGAACCAAATGCATTTTAGAAACCAGCATGTATGTTGGTTAGAACGTATTTGTGTCGCTGAAAGACCTCTATATTTAATTAACATAAAGCAACTGCCTTGAATCTAAGAAGCTATCTAGTTGCAATTAGTTCTTGTTTGCTAATTAATTACCAATGGATGATTAAAGACTTGTTTACTGAGGTTTAGCAGCTATCAAGACACATATCTAGTACTCAGGGGATTTACTGTGCGGTAACTGGATTGTTGAATTAAATTCTTATTGGAGACCTTTAAACTGTGACTGAAGAAAGCTGCACTGTTGACAGTTTCCTCTAACAGCTCACCGGGGTCCTCCTGGCCCTGCCCTTAATGGACGGGGAGGTTAGGCTGATACTCCTGACTCACTGGGGAGAGTAACTTGTTTCCTTCTGCAAATTAGAGGCAAGGAAGACCAGGATCTGGGGTTCTTGGCTGTGTTGGTTGAGCAGTGCTGCTCACCCATGCTCCCAAATACAGCCTGTCAGGTGTGGCAGTCTTTGTTCACCTTTGTCTCTTCGTGGGTGCTCATCACATCTTAGTCCAAACAGACAGCCATGAATGGAGTCTTGTTCTGTTGGGATTTGTTTGCAGACTGGCTTTTGTTTCTGCGTGTAGGCTTTTGGTTTTACTTCTTTTGACAATTTTCTGGGCTATTTTGTTGAATTGTTTTAAGTCTGTGGGTTTGTTTCACATTCAGTCCCTGTGTTTATGGACTATTTGGTCACCAAAACCCCAAGTTTCTGTTCACCACTTGATGAATGAGAACAAGATTTATGGTGGCAATTAATGGCTTTTTCGGGTAACCAGCTTGAATAGACTTGAGAAGGTGGTGTGTTCACTGCCTTTCCAAAGCCGAGATCTCGAGGTGCCCGGACATGGGCAACCATCATTGCTCACTGCTCTTGAGAGCCCTGCCCTGCACGTTGTGGATAAAACAACAGAAGGGAAAGTTAACACTGATACTCACACACAGAAGCTTTTGGGTTTGCCACAGAGAGTTGCTTCCTGCAGATTGGCATGAACAAAAGCTGTCCATGCAGGTGTTGATGAATAATAAGGGACAGAAATGTGCTTTATTAGAGCAGCAGTTCAGAGTTCGGAGGGTTGGCTTTAAAAACTGTCTGCAGGATCTTTAGCTTCTGTCAAGGACTGCTCTTCCATTTTGGTTTGTAGCCAGTAGGTCATGAAAGGAGGTAGGAGACCAGTAAGGGTGCAGGGAGTTTCTACATGGAAACAAGCTTGGTAGGATTTCATGGAACAATTTTATCCATTCTTTCATTTTCTCTTGTGCTTTCCTTATTTATAAGCCTGAGGTTTGGATTGCTTTTCTCCAGACTCTCTCACTAAGCGGAGCTGGCAGGGAAAAAAAAAAATCTGAGAGAATGAGCAACTGTGGCAGAAAACTGATTAAAAAGAATAATTAGCATTTGCCCCTGATAAATGAGCAAAGCCATTAATTAGACTGATTTACTCCTGGCTTTTTTTTTTCCCTTCTCCCTTTCCTCTCTCTGGTTTTTTTTTTTTTCCTCTTTATCAAATGGCAGCGCCGTGACTGCCCCTTTGGTACGTTTTCATCAGCTTTTCACCAGTTGTCAGAGCTAACACCCTCCTTTCCTGGAGCCCAAGCAGCCTCTTGTAGCTAATGGATATGGAATGCAGCCAGAGCTGATAGCTGCTAGATCTCCACTGGCTTACAGGTGTTTCCATCATTACTGGCGTATTATCTGCCACTGGTTCCCCTTCTTCCTCCTCCTCCTCTTTTCTCTCTGTTTTCACCCTTCTTTGCAGTGTTCTAGAAGTAATTACAGTTTATATATAAAAAAAAAAGCTGGCAGATTTTTAAGAATTTTATTTTATGCAACATGATGTCCCGGTGATCAAATCAATTTCTTTTTTTGGCACAGTGACAAACAGCGATGCTGCTGCTGTCGCCTGTTTGAATGTAATTACCAGGATGAAAGGGAGAATTTTAATTAAGACAATTTCCCCCCACACCTTCTTCCCTCCCCCTTATTCAAATAATGAGCTGGGGGCTGTGTTTTTTTAGTGTTGGGGTTTTTTTAATATGTGCTTTTTTATTAAGAAATATTAGTAATCATCAGACTATTGCATATTAAATCATGACTACACCCCCCCACACACCCTCCCACCCTGATGAGAGCTGGCTGAAGGCTTGGGTCTGCGCAGAATGGGAAAATGATACATTCACAGTCTCAAATGGGGGCTTGGCACTGTCCAAGCCAATATGAACATAAAAGTCCTTGTTTCAAATCTTAAATGGTGCAAATGGGATTGCTGGCATGTATATGGTGCTTGGAGCCTTTTGTGATTAATTATTATATGCATTCCTGTAATGCCCAGAGGTCCAATTCTTCATGCAGTTTAGGGCCCTGGAAGCAGAGACAGACCCAAGCAACTGCCTGGAGCCAAATGCCACAGAAACATCACAACATCTGGATTTGACCTTCATTCTTTAGACCCAGCTCTAATTTAGGGAAGCATTTGAATTGTGTGCTGGGCAATGGGTAAGTGAAAGATGCTTCTGGGGTAGAAGGGAATAAGTTGCTGGCAAAGGGCAGATGTGAAGTGAAATGAGAGAAGAATATGCTGGGCTTTGTTGGAAGGAGCTGGTAGGAAGCTGAGGAGAAGTAAATGGCAACTGGAGCTGGGAAATAAGGGAATGAGAGTTTATCTGGAATGAGCTTTACTTTTAAAGTTGAAGCAAGTACAAATGGATAATTTTTATGAGCCTCTGGCATGGGCAATGGGTTTGCAAGTAAAGACCATCAGTTAGAGTTGGGGCTTTATGGGGAGGATGTGAGGTGCTGGGCTAAGATTTTGGGGGGTAGTCAACCAAATTCTCTAATCAATCCATCCAGGTGAGTCTTAATTTTTATCTGAGAGGGGTGTGTGCTGGAGATGATTTTAACTGGCTGTTGCCTTGGATGGACATGTTACCCTATAGTTCTGTCACCTCTGTTCTCCTGAGTCTCACCAGCATTTGCAGAAGTTACACAGAGGTCAGGTTCTCTGGGACTGTACCCTGATGCACAGGCAGGAGCATGGAGAGGAATTTTACTTTTACCAATTTTACTTTTACCTTTTTTTTTTCTTTCTTTTCTTTTTTTCTTTTCTTTTTTTTTCTTCCTGTAGGGAGGGCAAGGGACTTGTGCTGAGATTTGCTCCTGTCTTGGATCACCCGATACCATGCATCACAAACTTGCTGTTCTCCCAGACACAGGCAGGGCATCCTCTGCAGCCTGGGGTGCAGGTCTGTTAGCAATCTAGAGTGGCTGGTTCAGGGTAATTCCAAGTGCCTCCTTCCCCCAGGGCAGGGCATGCACTGCCTCCAAAACATGCTTTTTAAACTGCAGCCTTGGGACCAGGGCAGTGCCATTACTTGGGATTGAAATTAGGTCTTCAAAGAGTTGCTGTTGGAAGGGGCTACAGATTGGATGTTCATTTCCCAGATGTGTTTTTTGAGGCATGTCTCATGTCTGTGAAAGGTAATTTAGACCAATCTGGATGCTTGGATTCCCAGAACACTGCAGGCTTATGTGCGAGTTCCTTGGCTGTGCAGCGTGTGGCAGGCGCCCTGAGCAGGGCTGGTCCCCAGGCTTCAGCCTGCCTTCCTGGGGATCACTTCAGGCATGACGTGAGGATTGCTGGACAAATAGGAAAACCTGCAGAGCAAGGTAGGTGCCTGCCAAAAAATGAAAGCAGCGAGCTCTGTTTGGGTCTCTTCACTTGTTCAGTGATATTCAGAGGGGTTACAGCTCTGCCTCCCACCTCACCTGTCTCGCCAGCTGCCATGGGGCAGTGGAGCTCAGGCATTCAGGCAGAGCTGGTTGAAACAGCTGAAAACAAGGAACTGGTTGAACTTGAACCTTGGCTGAATGGCTGCCCTTGTCCTCTGCAAAGAAACCATTCCTGCTTATAAAATCCTTGTGCTTACACCTGGGTTTCAAGTCCAAATGGGAAATTTTTCTCCTCTATTCATTGCTGAGTGAATCGGGGGATACGTGAGCTGTGGTGAGGCTGAGGGCTGAATAGAGGGGGCCAGGGGAGTTAGATGAGGAACAAAACCAGAACCAGGATGGCAAGAGAGTAGAGTGGATATGTCATTGTGCTTTTGAAGGCTTTGAGCTCTGCTGGATCTGTCCTAAACCTGACAGCCATTCATGGGCTGGCATTCACCACCACAATGGCCAGCTGTGTTGGAAGAGGTGGCTCCCTTTAGGATGGCAGCCCTCGAGGGCTTGGCAGAGCTTGGATGCACTGGGTTAATGAGAAAGGATCGGTATGCGTGCCCCAACCACACACAAACAGATGCAGTAATCTGAATTATTCGTGTGCAGCCCAGGTCCCTGGCTTGCTCAATCTCAGAGTGGAAATTGCGCCTGAGGTTAATGCACTGCAAAGAATGTAGGGGAAATGTTTTGCATTTTAAACAAATAAAAATCAGTGCGTATTTTTTTAACGCTTGCTGACCAGCTCTTCACATCCTGTTAAGCTAAATATTTGCACGGTGGTGGTGCAGAGAGGGCTGAGCAAGGAGCCCCTGTGTTTCGTTTGGGTGGCTCTATATTGCGATCAGCTGCTCTTTCCTCTTCTGTCTGTTTTTCTTAGTAAGGTCAGGACGAGTTTCACAGTCCGAATGGTTCACTGCAATTCTCTACAGGATATCCTCATTTTACTTTAATGGGGAGGAAATTAATGAAACATACAGGCCCTGGGGCTTCAAATACTATACATTAATATTATCCCAACGTATTGTGGTATGTGCACTCTCTCAGACTAAACTTTACACTGGACAGAGGAAGTTGTGATCAGATTCAGGTGCCTGTGAAATTCAAGTGGTGGGGGGAGAGAGGGGGAAAAAAAATAAAGGAAGAGAGAAGCTTGAAGCTGTTTCCTTCCGTTTCAGCCCCTGATCAGTGTGAGAACAAGGATGTTCAAATGGGATCAGGTCAATACAAACCAAATAAACTATCCCAGCTCTTAGGACAGGAGTATTTAGCTGTATTTGTGTATCTGGGAGACTCATTCTTTTGATTTGTTGGTTACCTACTTTGGAGAGCAAATTCTTCCCATCTGTCACTAGACCAGTAATGATCTAAGACAGTGGTGGTCTTTGCAGAAGATGGGCTGCTAAAGGACTGCAAATCTTCCCAGCTCCCTTTCCTCCAAGTGAAAAACACCACAAAATGGGAGAGTATCAAAGGAATAAAAGAAAATTAAGTTCTGCTTCAGTTTTCTTCGGTGGTTACTGGGAAAAATGAGAAGCCAGGTTTGAGTACACAGCTGTTACCCCTTGAGCCAGCTACCTCGCACGCCAGCCATGTCCATGCAGTGATGCATTCTGGTTTCAGCACAGCCCAGGACCTTCAGCTGGAGATGCCTTGCCCAGACAGTGGATCTGTATATTATTAAGCCTCTCAAGACAACCAAGAAGCCTTGGCCATGTATTATAAACAGCTTAGACCCAGGGTGCTCAGCTGCCCTCCCACAGTTGCTCTGAGCTGCTTAAACACAGCCCCTCTCGTGTAGCTGCTCCTGCAGCTGGAAGGGGGTCACTAACACTGGGCTGTATTGGGCCCATTCCTCAAAGCTGCTGACAGTGAATTCTGTTTTTCCTTCTGGGATTTTTGTTTTGTTTTCTTTCTCCTTGTGCTGTGATTTCCTCATATTACAGCAACTGGCACTGCCTTTGCATCAAAAGGAGCAGTCCTTCACAATTTTTGTGGAAGAACGTGGAGGAGGGGATCTTGTTTGGAGAAATTGGCTGCATCAAGGAAAAATAAGAATTTAAAAGGTCATCACGGTTTTGGGGTCTTGGGGGATAACAAGGCATTTTTCTCTTTTTTTTTCAGAAATGCACTAAAATACCGTAAATTTTATATGGGCTGAAGGAGAAAGCAAACCCCCTCCCATTGCCAAGCTCCATATCCCCAACTCTGTCCATTTGATTTTAAATGTTGCTGAACCGCTTGCCTGGTGGAGAAAACCACAACTTGAATATTACCACATTTTGCAAACTGAAGGCTCTGCCTTGGGATATGGGGACAATTTATTAGTGGAAATATCTTTAATTAATTTGTGCACAAGTTCGTGTTTTTCTTTAATTCTTCTCCCCAGGCACTTGACCCATAGTAATGAAATCCGAGAGCCCTTTTCAGAAAATTACTTTCTCAGCATTTTTGTTCCTTTTAAAGTTAAGTGTATCGCATAATGACCATGAAATGTTATCCTCTATTAGGAACACACTTTTCACTGAGAGTCTTCAAATAGAGTTTATTACCAGGAACTCTGTGGTAAGCTGCCATCCGCTGCCTCACGGTCACACAGGCCTGGCTTTGAACTCTGCATGGGAGTGTCTTCGAGGACCAGAGCTCTGCTCGGGCAGCTCAGTTGGGACTGGTTGTCACTGGAAGAAGGTGGGTCCGAGGTTTGTTCCAGCCTCAAAGGCCAGGCTCGGGAGAGAACACCGCTCTGACATCAGTAGCCAAAAGCTGGACGATAGGCTCCTGCAACTCAGCTGTTTTTGGGAACCTCATGTGTGACCTGGTCCCTAGGCAGGTCTAGGTGCCTCCAAATGTTGCAGTTGGAAGCACAGATCTTTTTGTTATGTCTGAGCAGGGACAATGGCCAGAATGGCTCTTGCTGGCCCCATCCCTGCCAGTGTCATATTGTGATGGCAACGTTTCAATGGTTTCTTCTTGTCCAGGCTGCCCCTAGGGAAAGGTTCCAAGCTCAGGGAAGCAGGACATGTCTCAAGAGGTGCTTTGGTGTCTTAGATACACTTTGCCTCTGACTGCAAACAGTCCATAAGGACGGAACGGTTTCCTTTCGCACAGGGATGGGCCAACAGTCCCCTGTGGTTTGGCATGCGGGGACGTTGGCACTGACACAACAGACACTGGTGATTGAGGGGTTGTTTGGGAGCAATGCTGCCAAGGCACAGTGGGATTTTCAGTTTTTTGCAACGGAGAAAGATGGGAGGGCGATGCTAAACAGCAACAGGCGATGAACAGTCCTGATTTATAACCCATCTGAAATATGTTATCACCCCACCTTCTGCCCCTCAACTGCCGCTGTCTAAGCCTGGCACCTTCTGATGCAACATTTAGGTGCTGATTCAGACCAGACTTGGGGGGCACGGTGTCGTTGTGGAGGAGTTCAGACGGATGTTTCTTAGAAAGTCTCATTCAAGTACTGACTGGGCTTCTATGCCCTTTACATATACCACAAAATTCACCGTGCTGTAACATTACCGTGTCAGCCTGGAATGGGCAGTCTTGGCCAGACCTACAGAGCTCCTTGCACCCCTCTGACTCCAGGTCTGAATCCTTTTTTGGGCCAGTAACACAGGGCACTCGCTGCTCTCTTCTGTCCCTGATGCTCAGTCCAAGTAGATTCAAACCCCAGGGATCAGTGTTGGTTCCCGGGAACCAATTCACATCATGCCCAAGTGATTCATCTAATCATTAAGATATTATTAGTGTTTAGAAACCCCCTACCAGCAGCAGAAAGGCCTGTTTCACAAGGGGCCTGTCCCCATTGTTTTGAGGTCATCCATCTCCCTGTCCTGGTCCTGTTTTCACTCTAATTTGTTTAGACCACAGAATGGGCGCGTGAACAATTCGTTTTGTTTTTGTTTTTGACGGGCAACCACAAGAACATGGGCTGCATGTGCTTTTTGTTTGGTTGCAGTTTAACAGCTGTTCCCTTTGAAATAACTCCGTTTCTCCTGGCTTTATTTCTTAGTTGCTCTTACCCAACTTCTCCAACCAGAGAGGCTTCTCCCTCCTCCCCACCCACCTGGCCCCGTTCCCTGCCCTCCCCACCACTGCCCCAGGAACCCTTTTGGTTATTTCAACCTCCGTGATTAAACTGGCCCCCAATTGTTATCAAGAAGATTCAGGAAGGAGGATGAAAAAAGGAAACATAATCTTATCTGAGAATAGAAAATATGATAAGGGCCCCCTATCTGGAGGCTGCAGTGTCCCTCGTGGTGGGGCTGCAGCAGTTCCTTTGAAAATAATCACTGACACCATCTCTGCTAAATCACCTTTCACACAGCTCAGGCCTTTGATACAAAGGCCCCTGGCAAAATTAGAGCAGGATTGTGTAGACCCCAGAGCAAACGCATTAAATGCTCAAGAGATCAGAATTAGGGGGCACACAGATATAATTGCATAGGAGGAACTTGTGTTCCTGGGGGGTGAGTGTGCCTCTGTGGGTGGATGTGTCTGCACGTTTGTGGCTCTGTCTGGTTGCTACCAGACTGCAAGTTATAAGGCATGACATGAGGTGCTAATTTAAATGGCCTTTGTACCTTTTAATCATCCACCTAGGAGAGGAATTAATGCCGGACTATATGCAATGTATGATGATTGAGTGCTCAGCTCTCTCAGAAAGTCTCAGATAAGGCATGAGCAGAGCAGTCCTGTGCTAGTTACATGTAAACAGCAAGACCAAGCAAGTAATTTTTGCTTTTAGTTTTTTTTGTTTGGTTTTGGAGGGTTTTTGTGTGTTGGGGTTTTTTCCCCCCCCCCTGCCTGTTTTAGCTCAGGGTTAAGATTTTCTTATTTTATTTCAACTAAAGTGAATTTGCTTTTTATTTAATAGATCCTATTGGGCATATTGCAAAAGTTCCTCAATGTGTTGCCCCCAAGAATTTGACAGACCTTTTCGTGAATATAGCTGGCCTGAACCAGCACTGATGCAGTGTGGGGAGGCTACTGGAGCTATTGGAAATACAAATATATGGGCCATAAGTACTACCTATTAAAAAAACCAAAACCCCAAAATCTCCCCTGTAGTTGTTCTAAGATTCTAAAAATGCCTAGTAATTTTGGGTACTCCCTCAATTTTGGGGTTTCCAGCATGGGGTGCCTTTCAGAGAGTGGCATAAAATAGCTTTTTTCAAGCAACTTAGGTTATTTTAAAATGTTTGAAATCAGTAACCTGAAAATGGAGGTTTCCCAAATCCCAGTTCACTTGAGAAAATTGTACGTTGCTAATTGACTCCATACATTTGTGATCATCATGGCTTATATATTTTAGAAAACGATTTGGCTTGAGCTGGAAAACTGAGCCACCACCCTGTCTCGCAGGTGTTAGCCATCAGCCAGACAACACATTTCCAAGGTACTTCAAGGAAAGGCTTAAAAATATGCTTTAAAAAACCAAACCAAAACAAAAACCTGTGAAAACCTTCAACAGCCAAGCAAACTCCACTCCTTTGTGAATATCAGGTTAGGAAGTTTTGCTCGGGGCATAGGAAGTGCTGAAATTGTCACATCTTGTGAAATTGTTTAAGTAAAGAATCCAGGCTGAGTCTGGTAAAGCTCAAACTGTAACAAAGTTCCTCTACAACATAATAATCTGGAATTAAACCCCTATTTCTCATTAGAGGGGAAAAATACTTTTTTCTCATACATTTGTGGTGGGACCCTGCAGCACAGGGGAAGGGCATTGTAGTGTTGCCACCTGGTATCTCAAAGTGAAGTGTTAACTTCAGCACTGCATCATTATTCCAAGGTAGAAAGTTTGTAAAGTAACCCAATTTTAAGTGCTGGCAGGGAAGCAAATTGCAGTGGTGGGAAATTGGCACGAGAGGTAAGAGATAAGCTCAGAAATCCTCGTCTTTCTGCTGATCTGGCTTTCAGGGACTGGCATTTGTGAATGCAGCCCATTGAATATGAGTGCTGTAGTTTGCTGGTCTGTAACAGAGACGTGGTCCATGTGGAATAAGGTTGTGAATGAATGGCAGAACCTGCTGTCCAATTTTTCCCAGATATACAAAATATGTCCTTTAGGTCTTTTCCTCCTATTCTTCCCCTTGACAGCGCAAATTATGGATTGAGGTGCCAGCCTGAACACTAAATTTCCTGTTGCATGTTGATTTGTGAGTTATTTGTGCAAGTGAAAACCACGCTGATTTGTGGAGCATTCACAGAGGGCAAAACAGTGAATTTGGACATAAATCCATTTTATCTTTCATAGGTGGGCGGAATCCTTTGTCACTTTTCTGTAGCTGGCTATGAAATGCATCTAAACCAAATCCTCAAATTTCCTTGATCCTTTCTGGGAAGCTTAAATCTGAGCTGTCCCACAAGAGACCTCTAAAAGAAAAACCCAGATTCACTAGAATGGTTGTGTTTTATAATTAGATGTAATTGCTGATCTGGAGACACCACACTCTGATTCGCTTGCAGAAGAATGAAGTGAGGCATGAGCCAGCCACGGCAAACCCTGTTTTCATCTGCAGAATTCACTGGCATCACGGTCTGTGGGCATTCCCAGCCTGAAGCAGCCACCCCCTGATGGTGACCATGTGGCTTTTGTAAGGAATATCTCAGAGAACTGATCCAACTGCAGAAGAAAAAGAAAAATCGTGGTTTTGTATGTCCTGTGTGTTTCTTGTTACAGTGGATCAGTTCCCCGTCAGGCTGAAGTCATGGACCACTGCAGCAGCACACGGACGGGATCACACACTGCAGGGCAGAGGCAGTCAGAAGGGAATCCCCAAAGCTGGAATTGCCACCAAATTTCTAACATGAAACTATAGCCCCAGAAAAGCAGGAGAGAAAAATTGTGTGAACAGTTTAAAGAAAAAAAAAAACAAAAAAAAACCCCAAAAACAACCAACAGAGAAAACTGTTTTGCTGAAGGAAGTATTTGGGGAAAAAAACCAAAAAAAGCCTCCAAACAAATCCCAATCTAACTCAAGTCCTTTTTCTTAAGAAAGAGTTGAAGGTCAGTCTTCTTCAGCCTGACTCAACAGTGAGGCAGGAGCTGTTTTGGGAAGCTTTGCAGTGCAGGAGGAGGAGAGAGGGAGGAAAACAAGTGACGCCAATGAGTGCCCAGACAATGAGGCTCAAAAACCCTCCCTCATTTGGGTTCCAGAGGCAGAAGGTGACCACGAAGGGAGGAAATGTCTCCCAGAGTGTCTGACCCTGGCATCCCTGTGTGCAGCCCCTGTTCTCAGGCCCTTTTTCTGGTGGCACCTTTTAAAGAGGGGTTCCCAGGCATTGCTCAATCCGTAACTTTCGTGTGCTTCCAGTGGAGTGCGCTATTAAAATATTTTTATCAAAAAGGCCCAGAAATTTGATAGGAGAGATGAGAAGATGGGTACGATCAGGGAGGATAATAATGAAGAACTGTCACTTCCCTGGCTGTAGCTTTGTTGGCCCTCCTGCTTTGTGAGATAAAGACACAGCAGCTGGTCTGGGTTCTATATTAAGAGGCTGATTTGGCTGCTTGATTATATATGAAATATAGATTTAAAGCTTAACTTACATTCCCAAAAGCGAATCAATTGCAGGTTAAAGCCTGACACATTTGTTATGATCACTAAAGAGCTTTGCTTGGCTTGTTGGTGCTCATAGTGGCTGGAGGGGTTTTAGAAAGCTGTTTGGATCCAGTTTATTGAAATCTTACCTGTTCAGAATTTATTTATATATTTATTAATAACAGCTTAGGATGGGAATATTTTCCTCTCTGCTGTTCTTCTATACCTGAGTTCCAGGAACCATCTCCAAAGAATGAGTTAAACCTCCTTTTCCCAGGCAGAAAGGGAAGAAAGGGAAAAAATTCCAGAGAAAGTGTCCAGGCAGACTGTGATTCAGCCAAAGTACTTTATTTCTTCTGGACATGACCCTGCTCAGCTCCTAGGTTAAATACTTCTCTGGATCTGCTGCTTTAGGCTTTGTTCCTGGAAAGCAGAGTGTACCAGCTAGAGAGCTAGAGAAACGCTGCCCTAGCATCATTAAATGGTTCTGGTACCCATGCAAGCTCTCATTGAACAACCTGGAGCATCTCTGTGGGCGCTGGAGGAAGAAAACACCTTTCAGGGACTGTGGCTCTTTGCCATGGTCACCTCCCTGGCAGCCTGACAAGTGCACAGCCAGAAGGGCAGTGCAGCACCAGGAGTTTGCCAGGACGCGGCGGCTGGAGCCATCCTGCCTTGGCTGACAGGCCTCTGGGGTCTGTCTGCTCACAAATGACACACACATGCAGGCACAAACAAAACCCTGGCAATCGCTGTCTGCAAGAGCCTCGCTGCTTCCAGGGGGAAGGAGTGCAGAGTAATTTGATGCCTTCATTATCTTCATAACATGAACCAATTTGTCAGCAAACTACTGTGCGGCCTGATTCCTGATTGCAGGGAAAACCAGGCTGGGAGGGAGGACTATTATTTGCAACTAGTTAAAGCATTGTTCTTTTCCAGAGGAATATAAATACACTGTGTAGAGCTGGCTCATTAGACACTTATCCGTTTGTATTTATGGTTTAATTAAATAACTGCACAGGAGGACTTTGGTTTCTAATCACAGTCACAATACAATTTTGCCCTCCTTATGGCAGTTTTTTTCTGAAAAAGGTGTTGTAGGCATGAGCACATTCAATCTGCCAGCTCCCATTCCTTGACGGCAAGAAGCATGTGAAATACTCTAAGCCCCAGCGTATGGATGGGGGAACTGAACAATGATGAGTTTCAGTGGCCAGCCTCAGGATAAGCTGTTTACTGACTTCTTGTGAGAATACATTTCTTCTGCTGAAAAGCAGATCTAGGAAGTGAGTTGCTGAATGCTCGTTGCTTCTAAAGAGACGATTCCCCCACAGAATTTTGCTAGAACCACTTTTGCATGTCGCCTTGGTTTTTTTACAAATTCCAAGCTTAGTCCACCTTTCCATTCACCCTGATCTGGTTTTGCCTTGCAGATTTGCTTGTCATGGCTCTGGTTTTAACCTAAAGCAGGAAGGATGGAATGTTCTGGGTATGATTCCTCTGAATGAGCCCCTGGACAGTGCCCTTTACTGCTTCCCCATCTCAGGAGCTGGATTCCATGCAGGATGTGGCAGGAACCTCCTGCTAGGTTGGGAGTACAGAGATGTGAGGTGAGTTACAAATCACCAGAAAAGTTGCAGACAAGTTAGGTGACCCTCTGCCTATCTCCGAAATGGCCCCTACTCTGATGCTGCTTGTCTTCTGGTACCAAATCTAGTGGGTTCCTTGCCACAACATATTTCCTATAAAAACTATTCCACAGAAGATTTGCGTTGAGTTTTTCCTGGGGCAGAGTCTGTGTCATGGCTCTGGGGTGGAGGCCAGACGAATATAAAGTAAAAGCAGACTTTCTGTGTCTGCCCATCCCTTCCCTTCTTACATCAGCTCGCACCTCAGTCTGGGACAGAGGACAGCAGGGTTGTGAGATCTCCTGACCAGACATGCAACTTTCCGCAGTTCTTTGACTTTAAGTGTAAGTTTTTTCTCTGAAAAGTCAGGGGAAATCTAAAGGAGCTGCTTGTTGCCTAGAGAATAGAGGAAGAGTACTTTGACATTATATTTTCTTATTCCTAATCCCTGAGGTAGCTGATGTTTTTATTTAATATTTTTTATTCCCTTCCATGTTTAATGTGGTCCCTTAAATTGCTTAAGCTTCTTTTTCTTCTCTTTAACTCAGTTAAATCAGATTCCCCTGTACCCTGAAATATAAAATACATGGAGGTTTTCTCTAAAGCATAGTTTATGCAAATAATTCCCTCTCTGCATTCCTGTGCTAGAGTCAAGCACTGCATATCTGATTGGGCTCTTAATGACTTTTGGGAATCATTTAAATATCTAGCTGACTAGCCCAGTTAATAATCAAAGCTGCAGCTCCTTGAAGCAGGAGTGACTCATGGAAGAAGAAGAAAGCTTCTGGTTATTTCTAAGCCTCTCTCTTGCCCCTTCACCGCTGTGCAGGCTCTGAAGGGCACGGCCCTTATCAGATGTTCCCAGGCAATGTGCATCCTTTCTGTCTTGCTCCTAGTCACACGTTCAGGTGTGCAAACTGCCAGCTTGGTTTCTGAACATCTGTTGCCTGTGCACCCATTGCTGGGAGATCGCTGGAGCTTGCAGATTAAACAGTTCAGGGGCAAATTTAGTTTTTGAATTGCAGATTTTTTGGGAAGGGGGGTGAACCTTAGATATTGCAGTGGGGATAATGCTTGGGAGACAACTGGCTCTACTCCTGTGTGCTTAAGTGTGCCGTGATGCTGCTGCTACTATCTGTGGATGAATCAGAAAACAGTGGACATTGGGATTTGCCTTTGGGATTGCTCATTTAATTCAGTGTCATTTCCCAAATGGCTCTATTCTGATATTTGTTTTCATTTTTAAGGCATTTACAGACCATCCCGACTAACAGCTCCTGAAATTTCATTTAATATCTAGAATGAGCTCTTTTTTTACATTTTCTGTTCTAGAGTGCCATGGATCATTGTCATGTGCTGTTACTGTTGTCTGTGGTGCAGCCAGACAAAAAATATGCTTTGCTAGTGGAAAAATAATTGCTGTGTATTTTCCCTCCTGTTGCACCCCCAGATTACTCTCCTGAGCACTATCATGATGTTAGGACTACCTTTGGCATCTCTGTGTTCCCTTTTGTGTCCTGAGCAGCAGTGCTCACTGAGACTCGCTGCTTCTCTGATTTATGAATCGAGATATATTCCACCAGAGAGAATGAGTGCCCGGGGGAGGAGAGCAGGGCTTTGATCTCACTGTGCTTTTGAAATATGACTGTAAAATCAGAATTAGATGGTAATCTCTTTGGGGCAGGGACATCTCTGTTTGCCCTGCACAGTGCCTGGCATGCTTTGGGTGCCGTGTTATCAACAGCAGAGGCTGAGTGATGGGTGATGCTCTCAAACCGTGTCTATTGACCCTGCAGAGCTGAGGAGCTGTCCTCTCCTCATCCTATTATTAATAATGCTTTTGTTCTCTTCCCCCTGCTCCATAGTATCTGGACCTTGCTGGGCCCTCTGGCCACAGATGTGGTGGGATGAAGCCACTGCTGAGCCACTGCTTGGGGTTTGTGCTGTGACACAGCCTCGTGTCCTGCAGTACAAACCATGGTTTTTCTGTGGTACTCTCTCCACAGGTGGTCTTGAGCACCAATATGGCTTCAGGAAGCCTTAAAATAGTGAAGGTAGGAAGGAAAAATACAGGGGTATGTTTGCATCTACTGCTGTTGGGACCAATCATGGATTTTTCCCTTTGCCAATGTGAGTGCAGAGATGCCATCTCATTCTTTCTCTTGGTTTGAAGTTTTGGAGAAGATCTACAAAGACTATGAGGGATTTAATCACTGGGCTGAGTTGTTGTAAATCCACAAAATGATCCTTTGAAATTTCTTTTCCTTAACTGTCTCTTTCTTTTTTTCCTTCAAACCTACTTTTCTCTCACCTTCAGATATGAAATATCAATTTTTGATCAACCCAAATCAAAGTTTTGCAGTGGGGCAGCTGAAGACATCCTTTGTGCTTCCAGAACTGCTGTTTCCTCAGCTCTAAAAGCAATACCACACATAATAGTTTCACCAACTTTTTGCTGTCACTGCTACTAAAGAGCCTGATTTAATTCACAGACATTGCATTTGAGTGGAAAATTTGTCTTATCATTATAGGGCAAGAGGAAAGAACGGATTCTCAAGGTGCAATTGCTGTGATTCCTAAATGAGCCATGGATTTTGATGTGGAAAGAGCTGACCTTGTCCTCGTCGACTGCATGTATGGCTCTGCTTTTTAGGTGAAAGATGGGATTGCTTTCTGTTCTGCAGCTGGTGGTTCACATTTGAGTTTCCATAGCCTTGGCAGTTGGAGTTGGAGATTTGGGATAGAGGGCTGCCCCTCTCCAAGGGTGTCCTGCTGCAGTGGGGAGTCTGTTTACCCAACAGCAACCATCTCTGAAGAGGGGGAGCAGGATGGGTGCTCAGATTATTTGAATCGAGTTGGCTGTGAAATACAGTCCTCGTGGAAACTCTTTGAAAGAGGACTGTTCTTATCCTCTGTCATGATGATCATGCTTTTCTAGGAGCAAGGAAAATGGATTGGACTTTGGAGAGAGGCAGAAAAAAATGCCTTTTTTAAGACCCACCAAGCTATGGGCTAAAGCTGAGGTGCACTCAGCTGATGTCTCCAGATCAGTTGCCCGTGGTGCTTTGCTCTAAAATGGGATGTGTGACATCTCACGCAGGATAGTGACCTGTGTCCTAAAGTTCTCACCTAGTTGTCTTGGTTCTCCGCCTACAAAGATTCATTAGTGGAGGAAGAAATTTCTTGCCTCCCCTGCCAGAAAGAAAAAGGCAAAGGGGGGGTGGGTGAAAGGGAGTGGCGAGAGCTCACAAGTAGACTGCTGGCAGATGTCTTCAGTGGATCTTACACCCTGTTCAGCACATCTGTCTCTCCAGAGGAGCTGATGGCACATGTGAAATGCAGCAAGTCCTTGGGCTATTGTGTAACTTGGGGGAAGCCTGCAGCCGCTGCTCATAATTAATCATTTAAGCAACAGTAAAATCAAGTGACTTTACTGACAGTATCCAAACTGCTGACCTCAATGCATTTTAAAAGTTCGCTGGATACTGAACCTCAAATGACCCATGGATGGATCTGGAATAATAATTTTCATAATCCTCAAGTCATTATCTTAAGAGGGAACGTATTGTTCTCCTAATTAAGTCTGTCCACACGCTGTGCAGCTTCCCATGCAAATGCACTGTGCATAAACTAATTAAAAGAAATATACAGCCACAAGGACTTAAACGGTCTTTTATGCAATCTCTTTAAATTATAGTCTCCCTCCACCCCCCTCACACACACAAACTAACAAGGGATTCAGCATCATATTCAGCAGGGAAAACCACTGAGCAGTTTTGGATCCCAATCTGGAATCCCCCAGAATTTATTAGAAAGCTTTTGTTTTATGACATTTTTGTGAGGGCCTTGGATGTGTAGAAGACCCTAATTAAGTGAGAGTTATGATTGTTTAATAGGAGACAGTCCCTGCCCTGAAGAGCTTACAGTCTAAACAGACAAGACAGCCAAAAGCTGAAAAAGCCTTGTTTTGCAGTTGAACAGCTCAGCCATTGAAAAGTTGAATGACTTTTTCAAGGTCATATATACAGAGCTAGGAACTGAAGGCAGACCTACTCCAGCACTGTAAGTACCTGAGTCTTCTACCTTTAGTAATAGACCCAAAAGACATAATATAGAGAAGCCTATTTTGTGCAACAGCACCAAATGGCAATTTCACACTGATTCTCACTCGTATTTTGTTGGCTGGGAAATGGCTGTGAGACTGCTTGGCTGTTTTCAGTAGTTGTTTTATGTTCTCTTGTGTGGAGGAGGTTGTGACCCTGGAAAGCAGTTTGTTGGAGGTGTGTGACCACCCTAAACCATTTTCTGCCAGATCTCCCCACTTAAACCTCAGCAGTACTGTGCAGATACAGCAGAAGCCTCCCTGGCCAGCAGTATGTTTGTATTCATGCTGCCTGTGTGCCTCACATTGGATTGTGAGTTTGAGGAACCCTGGACTGGCCTCCATTTGCATTTGGTTGTGAGCATGAATGAAGCAAGATGAAAGAGATCATCAGGGTCAGCCTTTTTGCTGTTATTTCCCTTGGAACTGTTGCTGACATTGCCTTTGGCTTCTACTTTGCAGCAGAGGAGTGGAAGCTCTGGGTGTACAATGTCCTGCTTGCTGTTTTCACTCTTCTTCTAGTACGTGGATCTGGTGTCTGTGAGTTTGCCAGACAGCCAGCAAAGGAATACTTTTTGAGTGGTCTGACCCGAGCAGAGTACCCAGACAAAGAAGCTGTATTTGCACTGAGGTGAACTGGGACAGTGCAGCCATGCCCATCCATGGGACAGGACACAAGCAACAGTTGTACAACTCAGCTGCTCTGAACCAGGTGGAATGAGATCAGCTGTTAGATGAAGATGGGCTGCGTAGCTCACAGTGCTGCAGAAGCCTTAGGTTCTGCCAAATAGACATTAGTTGGTGTCTGCAGCTTCTGAACAATTCTTGAGGCAGTGGAGCTGCAAGCTTCAGAAACAGCCCATCAGTGTGTGAATGCCATCCACGGTGAGACTGGTGTTCAGGGGAAAACGGCAGCCAAGCCCGCAACAGCCCAGGCATGGCCGGATAGGAATTTGCACGTAAATTTTAAGAGAGAACAGGGATTTTCATGCTCTCTTTTGTAGGTGGGTGTTTATGAGCGTGAAGTGGAAGATGAAATTTCCTTAGGCTGGTCTCGATTACTGTCTCATTCTTCGCATGTGGCAGGTTTCCTGACAGCATCCCTCCCGTTGCAGCAGCCATTGAAAACGGCAGCTGGAAAAGGAGGGTGAGGAAGAGCCTGGCCTTGCAGCTGGGAGGCCCCTCAGCACAGGATCAGAACCACAGTGAACATGCAGTTCTCCTCTTATCTGATGTAGCCTGGAGAGCAGACAGATAGGACTGCTGCAATCAGTATGATGGGAATGCAGTGGGTGGACTCTATCAAGAGAAGAGAAACCCTCCCCTCTATGGATGAACCTTCATCTCTCTGTTTCCCCCCTCTCCAGTCCTCATTCCGGTAAGAGGGAGGATCTTTTCCCCATCCAGTGATGAGATGAAAGAGTGCCCCACATTTGACACTTCATGAGTTGGCTGAACCCTACAAAGTGATCTTCATAAAATCCTGATTCCAAAGCATCAAAGCCTTTTCCTGACTGGTAAAAACCCTAAAAATTCCTGGAAGAACTGCCAAAGGGCAATGGGGCTGATTCTGTCAACTGCCTTTGGTTAGAGCTGGGTTTGGTTATTTATGGGGGCCAGGGGAGGCAAGAACTTTCCAGATGGGCGGCTCAACCAAATATAACAATGATAAAAATCAATGCAGTTATGTGCAGGGAAAAGAATGCCTGTGCATGAGGCACACACTTCTCTGTGCTGGAACATCCCTCAGCATGGTGCTACTCAGGGCACACCGCCCTGTGCTGTCTCATCCCTCTGTGTCTGCCCAAATGTGCCCTTTGCTGGGGGGATTCTGGCGTGATTTAATGGTACCTTCCTAATGAGAATTCACACTGATTGAGGTGCAAATCCTACTAGAAACATGTCCAGGCAAGTAATCTCCCACATGCAAAGAGAAGTCATCCCACTGCAGTGGGATTATAGCAGGGCTGGTCTCTCAGTCCTTGCAAGAAGCCAGCAATGGATTAACAGTGTGACTTTCATCTCCCTGGAAAGGTGGCAGTGTTCTGATGTGCAAGTCATGCTGGGACTCCAAAAAAGCAGATGCATGTCTTGTCAAACTCTGCTTCAGACCAAGTTGATGCATGAGGGATGGACGTTGGGACATAGGGTTGCACAGAAGACCTTGGATGAAAAGCAAGGTGTGAAGATGAACATTTCTGTCAGAAAAGGTTGAATAAATTTGCTGTTGCAATGTGATGGTTTAAAGGAACTGAGTAAGCAGCAGAACAACCTTCAAAATCATCTGGTTACTTAAGGCATCCTGAAGTATTAATTCTGAGTCCTGTTGGGGTGTGTGCCACTGCAAAGTGGTGAGTCAGTGTGAAAAACTGTCCCTTCTCCAATGGCATTGCAGTCGAGGAATACAAGGGAAGAGAAAGTGTAAGAAAGCAGGACATATGGGATTGGGACTGGTTGTTAGATCTTTCACACATCCAAGATTAGAGGAGGAGGATTCAGAAATACCTTCAAGAAGGAAGCTTGCTTGCAATCTCCTTTGCAAGGAAGCATGCTGAGCATCTCAGCAAGTGGGAAGATGACTAGGAGTCAGGACTAAATGGGATGTTGAAATATCTGGTGAGAGAGGAAGTTTGGTGGAGAGGGTTGGAGTTGGTGACTGCAAACTGCTTTCGTATGGGTGCACCCCTGGTTTACCCATGTTAGTGAAATTTTGGATGTCTGCATGGGTTGTTACACAGCCGTATCATTAGCCAGTCCAATATCCTCATCTTCTTAGTGCTGGTTTATATTGCTTGAAGTATCCTTTGTCGGAAAACCTCCAGTGCTCTCATGGAAAAATTGTTCCTTGAGTAATCCAATTTTTCCACTGAGTCCTCTTGTCCTTCACAGAACCGTAGAATGGTTTGGGTTGATAGGGATGTTAAAGATCTTCTAGTCCCAAGCCCCTGCCATGGGCAGGGACACCTTGCACTAGACCAGGTTGCTCGGAGCCTCACCCAACACGGCCTTGAACACTTTCAGTCTGGTAATTACACTCCTTGGCCTCACTGGTTGACCAATATTTGTTTATGCTGTTGAAAAGGTGGTGAGGCTCAGTCTTCAGAGGTTGCTGTTCATCACTGTGCTGTGAATTCCAGCTCTGTGGCTAAGAGTAATTAAATTTTTTCTGTCTTATCCATCAGACAGAGCCTTACTGAGTTCTTTATTTAGGTCACATTCTACACCTGTGTGAGTGGTCCCACTACGGCTTTGCCTTTGCCCAGTCTGTTATCTTAAGGGAGCCCAGCCCTGGCCACAGTCATCACTCAGCTGAGATGCTTGTTCCTCTCTGCTCCTTACCCACAGATGGATCCTGCTTGCAGCACTTCAGCAGGAGAGGGCCAGGATGAGGTGAGTGATTTGTTTGCTAGTCAGATGGCAGGACCCTTGTTTCTTGTTAAAGGCCTGTGAGATAAGAGATGCCATTGATGTTTTGAGGTGTTCTTATCACAGGCTTTAGTCTGAAACAACACTACTCACCCACACTTTCTCTCCAGCTTGTTGATGAAAATGGAGAATTTTCTTCTGCTGTTTCCAGTCTCTGGAATGCCCCTAGACAAAAGAATTTTTCAGACACATCATTTCCTTTTGTGAATCAAACTCCAACCCCTTAATGTTCAGCAAATAATTTGTTCCAAAGGGACTGTGTTGTATGTGATCGTAATTACATTTGGGTTTTAATAATCATAAACACCCCTGTTTTCTAAGAACCAGCTAAACTGATTTCCAAATAATTTAGTTTGAATGGCATGTTTTGTGTTTGTGTAGCATCTTCTCCCCCATACACACTTCTAAAGAAAAACAAACAATGTATTACAAAAAAAAAAAAGGCAAGTGTAGGGTAAAAAAAACCCTTGGAGAACTTTAAAAGACTCTAAACCTGAAAAGGGAGGGTGGGATCAGCTAATTTGTCCCTCTTTTGTATGGTTTATTAAGCCTTTTGTTCTGGAACGCATGGGTTCAGTGGGAAAGCGGTTTTTGATATATAATGTATTTACTTTTGCTAATTAATTAAAGCAGTATTCATATGAAAATGCCGACTGATAATGGCTTTCACAGCAACAACTGTGTTTTTTAAAGTAGCAACTTTTAATTACAAATTGACTGGCAGAAATATATAAACCCAAATATTGTTCCACTGATTTCCTTTTAACTGTGTTACTCTTGCTTGATTTATCGGATTAGGGCTTTTCACACATAGTGCGTACAAGATATTGTTTTTAATGAGAAATTAAAAGATTACCAACAATACCCATAAACCATTAAAAACACAAACTCTAGATGAATGGTAATTAGACAGAATGATTTGAGGCTGATAAATTGAAAGCAATTAATGTATTTGTTTGGGATTCTGAAGATAGCTCTGGGTGTTCCAGAAAGCACTGAAGGGTTCAGATTTGGTGTGGAATTGCATGTGCGGACACCTTGCACTGCTTCAAGTGTCCAGGGTACCAGTGGAGAAGATGCTGACAGGGCTCCACTGGGTTTTGGGAAGGGGGAGAGGTGAGGAATTACATGAAGGGATTTTGTGGGGAGGGCTGAAGGGATGTATCAGGGCAGGTTTTCCTTGGATCAAGCCTTTTCTGTGTTTCACTGTTATCTGTGACATAATGTGAGGGAAAACTTGGGGAGGTAAGGCAGGGGAAAGTGCTGAAGAGAAGTAAAGTTTTCTCATATCTGTTGTGGTTTATCAGGAATGCATCTTCTGCTCAACTCGAGCAACCCTGAGTCAGCATGAGATGCTCTCTTTTGGGATATGAGAAGGTTGCATTTGCTAATGGTGGCCTGTAACCCCAGCAAGAGCATCCTGTTTCTATTCTTTCTCTTATTCTTGGCAAAGCAAATGTTTTGGGATTCTGTTTCAGCATAAGGAAGTACTCTCGGGTGCTGATGCCTTTTGATATTGTTCCTTTTACTTGGGTCTAGAACAGAGCTCACCATGATTTCCCATCTTGGGAGACTTTCTCAGCACAAGAAAAATAGCCAAAAGCAAGTAATCTCCTAAATCAGGATAGTGATGTCTCTGCTCAAAAATCTTAAAACAAAATAGCCCTCCCCAATATAAAACCTAAAGCCCCAGAGGACATATGATTTGAACAACTGAAACATCTAATTTCAATTTTTTGCCATTTTTTTATGTCAAG
Source organism: Dasyornis broadbenti (assembly GCA_013397935.1). NCBI lineage: Eukaryota > Metazoa > Chordata > Aves > Passeriformes > Dasyornithidae > Dasyornis > Dasyornis broadbenti. Next base: position 3,586,630 of record VZRN01005367.1, read on the forward strand.
TCTTGTCCAAATGTAAATTAGAACATTGAAATGAAGAGTCACGGCAAACAAAAACCAGAAACTTTTCCCCCAAGTCAGGAATGTCATAATCAGCCCTTTCTTTTCTTTGTGATAATTTGAGATTTCTGATGAGAGGTGGGGTATTTTTCATGGGAAAAAAAAAATCTTGACATAGAATTCTGCAAGTAGAAATCCTTCTCCACCATTGGCTCATCTCTCTGTTCCAATCCCACCTTCAGATGTATTCCTTCCACAAGGCTTTTCGGTTCTTATCCACTGTGGAAAGAAATGCATTATTTAATAAGGCAAGAGCAAGAGAACAATGTTCAACTATCAGCTTCTGATTTCCTGTTCAGGGAACCAGGTTTTCAAAGAAGCTTGAGTTCTTGAACTCATTAAGCAGTGGATGCTGGTGAGTGCTGAGTTCATTTGGAAACCTGATCATTGCATTCTGAATGAAAGTTTTTGGACTGAACCAGGATGTTTTGTCTCAGTCTTTGCCCCAAAAATGATGTTCTCTATGGAAACGCTGTGGCTTTTTGCATTTTCTTACTTGTTGTCTGCCTCCAAGGTACACTTAAGTCTTGCAAGTGCTCTGAAGTTTACATTTGTAGGAGCCCTGTCCTCTCTCCCTGGGGCTCCACCCCTGTGCATGACACTCTGGCTGTTGTTAGGGTGATTTGTTACAGCTCCTTTCCATCCTACTGGAGTCACAGTTAATTGCAAGAAAACCCAGGTGTTTTATCAAGGAGTGTCTTACTTCCAGGGATGAACTGGACAAGGTACCACTTCACCCCTACTGTGGGGACCATTTCCTGGGTTGTTGCTGCTGCTGTGGAGCAGCATCTTGGGCATTGCATTTCAGTATTTTTCTTTCTTCATGCACTGGTTCAGCCATCAAATTAACAAACAAGGCTCTTGCAGGAGCCACTTGGGGCCTATTGCACAAGCTGGACGCCAGTAAAATCCAGTTGTGTGTAGCAAAAGGGAAAAGACCAATAAGGAAACAATAACAGAAAAGCTCTGTTAAAAAGGCATATGGGTACAATGCTGCTGGCCCAGTTAAGGAACCTGTTATATTCAGTAGTCCAATAAAATCCCAAGTAATTGCAAATGAAACTTAATGCCTTGTAAAAGAGCTCAGCTCCTTTCTGCCGTAGCCACGGCTTTTTGAAGGGAAGGCCGGGTCCAGCAGGAGGTGTATTTGTGCTGCACAGCTTCAGGAGCCTTTGGGGAAGCAGCTGATCAGCTGTGGGCAGTGTGAGGGTTGTTTGAAATGTTTTCAGACAGCCTGGCCTTCTGCAGGAGGATGTGGATCAGGGCAGCACACAGGGAATTTGACCCTGACCCTATGCGTGTGGGATCCAGCATGTTCTGGTCTTCCCCGCAGGCACAGAGATCACTTCAAATTGGTCCAGCCAGGACGCTGCTGAGGTGATGTTACTTTTTTCCTCTCTTTTCAAATCCCTGTGTTCCATCATCATCCTGGCTAGAGCAGTGGGCTCAAAAGCCCTGCAAAAGCAAGGCAGAGAAGCCCTCCTAACATTACTTGTGTGCATATTCCTTCTGGGCTTTTATCCAGTCTTTTTCCTGAATTTTTACAGCACATGATTGTTGCCTGCTTCAAGCAAACGGCATTTATTTGGGGAAGAGAGACTGTGATTCTTCTCTCTATTACAGATTTTGGATCTAAAAGTTTCTTTAAGTCATAGGGCTAAATCCTGATTTTCTTTCCTCAGGTCTCAAGTCAAACTTCCTTATGTGAATAAGAAATATGTAGGAGGAGGGGATTTGCAGCACCAGGCTTTTCCAGTGAGGATAGTGATTTTTTTTTTTTT
>VZRN01005367.1:3588495-3605542 GCA_013397935.1 Dasyornis broadbenti
TTTTGTTTAGTGTCTGGTCTTTGGGAATTAAATGACTGCTTGAGAATTTAAACTTCATTTCAAAGGCATGTTTCTAGTCCTTATGTTTGTGTGAACTCCAGCACCCCACACCTCCCTATGTAATTTGAAAATGTGATTTTGTTATGCCTGAAAGACTCAGGATCCAGAAGGCAGTGAAAAGCAACCCAAAGCTGATTCTTATTAAAAACAAACACCACCATCCCCTCCACAAACTGATGGTATTTGAATTCCTGGGTTTGCATTGCTGGTTGTGGGCCAAGGGAACTGAAGGCAGGTAGAAGCCTGACTTGCATTAGAACAGAGAAGCAAGAACCTGGTGGTTTCCTTGCAATGGCCTGAGCATGTTAAGCCTGATGTGCCAGTGCCTGCAAAATGGTGTGAGCAAGGACCAGGTGAGTGCCATGGTGGGAAATACCGGCCCTTACAGAAAATCTTTCCTACTTCCACACCCTCGTTTTTCAGTAGAGGTGTATCAGTCATAACCCCTCGTTTTTCAGTAGAGGAATATCAGTCCTGTGAAGTATAATATCCCTTCCTTCTCCTTTACTAATCAGGTTTTCATTTAAACTGCAGTGCTTTGTTTCCCCACATGATTAACTATAATTGGTAAATAAAGCAGTGAACGGCCCTTTTAAGTTCAAGTGATGGTTCTAGCTGCCCCCACTTCGGTTGAAAATGTGCAATGTCCTTCTTTCCTGGCACGAGCTAGCAGAAGTCATGGGGTGCACTCTGAGAAACAGCCCCTGCTTTCTTTATTGTTGTTCTTTCCTTCCTCTGATGGCATGAGTCAGGGGCACTGTCAGTCTCTGAACCAACAGTGTCTCCTTTTCAGCAATTAATCTGCCCGTTTCATTGTTTGACTGAGCTGTGGCATGCTCTAAGGTTTGTCTTAATTCTCAGCAGTTGACAACAAAGGGGCAAATTTCTGAAATTCTAGGATAATTTCTAGAGAAACTTCCTTTCCCCTTCCCCGCCCTCCTTGAAAGGAAGCAACCTTGTGCAAACTCACCAGCCCATTTCTTTTCTTACAGCGTTAAGGCTGGCATCCTTTGTTAACTTCCTGCATAACCATGGGTTTGACTTGGCTTCTCTCAATGTTCTTGCTGAAATTGCTCCAATACTTTATCCTCACATCCACCCACGCATGTGAATTCCTCAGTGTCATAAGCTGGTCAGGATCCATGTAAGTCGTGGCATCTCTTCGTCTTTACCCCTTCATCCACCTCTGTGAAAAATGTGTGGCGTTTAAAATGGAGGCAAATGCGAAGAGATACAAGGTGGGGATATGGAAAAAAAAGAGAGGAGGGCAGTGAAGACAGTGTCTCTGAAGTCTGTTAGGCCATTTCAATAGTGAAGTGCAAGACTGTCCCTTAAAGCTGGATGTGAAAACTGCTGAGCCAATGGAGAGGTTTATATTGATTTTAGTGAGCTCTGGGTCAGTCCCTTCAAAAGCAGCAAGGAATATGGACCTAATCAGATGATACCCTTGTGGCAAAAGATAAGGCTTAGCATCTATGCAGGACCCTAAATAAGACCTCAGGTCTTTTAGAAGTGCTCATTAAGAAAGGGACAGATCCTATACAGAAGATTGAGACCAGTGCTTTGGAAACTCTCTTCTGTTGGCTAAATGAGAATACTCTGTATTTTCAAATCTGTTTCCAGTTGTAGGTGTTGAATGAGTGATATTTTGTTTCTGAACAAATTTTTAATGACTGCCTCCCCTTCCACGTCAAAACTGAATTTTGCAAGGTGTTACGTTCCTTCAGCTTTTAGGGCTCCACATACAGAGAGTCAAGGGCTTAGGAGGATCACTGATGGGAAATTAAAAAGAAAAATTCAGATAAAAATGGTGTGGATATTTAGATCAAGGATATGGATATTTGAGACCATTTTAGAAATGCCTAGCCAACGGCAGTTTTGCCACCAGATCTTGGTTTGAAACCCCAGCAAAATTGGGGTATGTGATCCCAAGACTGGGGTTGTCTAAACAGGGAAATCACTCAGAACTCAAGTCAGCAGAAATGTATGTAAAGGCACTGAATAAATGCAGAGGTCATGGGGAGCTAATCTCCCCACCCAGAGCTCTGGAGTTCTCAGTATGCAACCATTATCATCTAAAATATTACCTTGTCCCGTTGCAGCCTGGATTTGGTCTCCTTGCCTGTGGATTAGACATAAGGAATATAAAACAAAATACATGCACAAAACCCTTGTGTTTCCTTTGCAAAATCAGGCTGTGCACATAGCTAATTCTTTTCATGTTAATCTACACTTACAACCCGATAACAAGCTAGAGCTTTCTTCTAACCAGGCTTGATTAAATTTGGAAGATTTCTTCCCAACAGGAGAACCCTTTCTGCTTTCATGCAGTAAACATGATTTTGTGCTTTCTGTATTTCCCTTTTTTATTTTTATTTCAGGAATTCTTTTTTTCCCCCTCCTTATTATTATTATTATGAATAAGCTAGTTTTAAATCAATTTCAACAGCTGGAATTAATTTTCCTGTTACTGACTCTTCACTTGGGCCTGTCACAGAGCGGGAGGCTTTCTATTAGCATAAACATAACTGAAAGCTCTGGAATTTGCATTAATGTACTTTTAACAAGTTGACAGTCTTTTGGCACACGCTCCTGAGATCTGAGAAGCAAGGGAAAAAAAGACTGTATTATACCTTACACTGGCCAGATTGTAAGAAGCTGTCAGGTAAAACCTCAAGTTTCTTTTTCTACTACAAAAATATGGGACAAAATATCCACTCATAAGCAGGTGCACATATCTGACAATTTTGCAAAGTCCTTACTGCTTCCCTCCTAGTCCCTGGAAGAGCCTGCTCCCGGCTTGGGAACAAGCTGTTTTATTGTTATTTAATGGATGTGGAACTCGCGCAAGGGGTGGAGGTGCTGAGCAAGATTTTTTTACAAAGCTTTTAAAGGGTCTCAGGAAATGTATATTTTGGTGACAGGAGCATGGACCCTTTGAAAAGTGATCCAAACTCTGCTAAATAAATTGCTAGGTGTGTCAAATAAAGAGCTAGTCCTGCAAGCTCCTTATTACCACGGGGTAGGAATTTAAGAGGATTCAGCATGGCAGTGTGGCCAGCAGATGACAAAATCATAAGGAATGACCTGAAGACTGAGATGATGGTTTTACATCTGTTTAAACCAAAAAATTAAAGTGAGCGTCTTCCCATTTGCTTCCAGCTCCTGCATGGCAAGTGAATTCTGGTTGAACTTGGCCTTCATTAGCCAAGGAACCAGAAACTGCTGTTCCTGCCAAATCACAGAATCATTTAAGTTAGAAAAGACCTCTAATATCTTTGAGTCCAGCCTTTGGCTGATCACCACCATCACACCCAGACCATGGCACTAAGTGCCAAATGACGTGGCAGAAGCAGCAGGGCCTTAAAGAGGATGATTATTAGGAAAGCTGGGGTTGGTGACATTTGGCTGAACCCTGCTGGCTCTCCAGTCAGTGTGCAGAAGTAACTGGACTACTGCTGGGTTGGTGTGGGCAACCAAGGGGCATGCCTGAATGGGCTCTGACATGGCCTGAAGCTAAGGGTTAACTGAGTCCCTGCACTGCAGCCTTCAGATGCATGGATAGGAAGCCTTTGAGCAATTCTGGGTCTCTTAGTTACGTAGATGTTCTGCTTCCACATCAGTGGAGTTGATGTGTATTTTTAAAGAATGCAATATGTTTCCACCAATTACTTAGAATAAATGTGTTACAGTATTGGCAAAAACTACAAGCCAACATCAAATTTGTGTATGTTTCCAGTTACACTAGAAAAGGAGGCAGGAGAAAATATTTGGGCTGCAGATCAGACTCATATCAGTTGCCATGGGAATAAAAGAAATACTGAGAATTGAGGGAATCCTTTAAACTACAGGATTTTTAAAATTGAATTCTTATTTGACTGTTTATTTAGGCCCTACATTAAGACAAAAATGTGTGTTTAGCCAGCTCCTCCTGCTGGACCCAGAGCAACTCTTAGGGCTTATTTCCATAGAAATATTGCTGATCCTGGCCCCAGAACAGAGAAGAAGGAGGCCTGGGAGAGCCGCTGTGCTTAGTGGCACTGGGCTCACTCTGCAGCCAGGGGCTTGAGCAGTTTGGCAAATAGAGACCAAGTTTATGTTGACATGGTAAAGCTGCTGCCAGTGGTTTGGCCAGGCTGCAGTATTTGTCTGCTCCAGGCTTTGTTCCTGGGTTTGTCTCTTGAGTTTGAAGGGACCAAAATGGTACCCCTTTGGTCTGGGAACTATGACTCAATCTGGCCGGCACGGGAGTGATATGACGCAGCTTACAGTATGGGAACTGTCTCACTGCTGGGAAAAGTCACTGAAAGGTCTGCTAGTTAATTAGCAGGGGGATTGTAAATAGCTAAAACCTGACTGAATTCCTCTGTCAGCTCAGGACAGGATCCTCCTGCCACTCCTCTTCCTGCCTCTTCACACTTTGACCACAATCGCTTATTCTGGAGATTTTTCCTCTCACAGCTTCTGCTCCAGTCACTACTAGGGCTCACTGTGGCTGCTATTTGTTCCCTCTAGGAAAAGAGGAAATCCAGTGCTGTGGAAGAGCGGTGTTCTTCAGTCTCCTTCACATCCTTTGTAGATTTTCCCTTTCCCAGGGTAAGACAGAGCAGAGGCAGCCTGGCCAATGGGCTCGGATGCTGCTGTCCTCTCTGACTTCAGCTGATGGAAAGCACTTGAGGTAGATCTGCCTCAGCTGTGGCCGAATCTCGTAACTTCTCTGAGCTAATCTGCCTGTGTACTTATGGCTTCACAGAGCATGGTGCAGGTTCCTCATCCAGCCAACAACCACAGCCCATGGCAGGCTGGATGGTAGAGAGATACCTTGGTGGTGTCTTCAGCTGCCATCACTGAGCAGTGCACAGGGCCAGATCACTGGAGTAGGGAATAGGACACTTCCTCACTCAAGCCTACAGGCCTTAAGGTCATGAAGTGAACAAGCCTTCTCAAGGTTTATTTCCTTCTTCTTAGGACCCTTCCAAGAGCACACCCAAGAGTGTTGGTATAGGCAGGGCACCCTGGCTGAAAATGCATCACAATATCACCTGTCTAATAACTGTGTGTCCTCCTTTGATAAAAAGAAGACATTTCTCATCATTCACATAAAGATATTTGCCCTACATGCCAACCCGATCCCTTCCAATTGCATGGGCTTGGAAACTGTCCCAAATGCAGTCGAAAAGTAACTTGGAAGCAGGTGGCAGCAACTGTGTTTGTGGAGCGGGAAGCTATCCCAAGCCAAGAGCCCAGAGCCTACACCAGCATTGACTTCATTGGCCTCAACAGAGGGGCTTGTGTGAGCCAGCACTGACAGCACCAGGCCCCTGGTCAGGGTGTGAGCTCTGGGCTGGAGGACTTTGCAATGATGGGAAGAAGAGTGTGGGAGAGGAAAAGGGAAGAGTAGTTTGGTTTAGAGATACTGTCCGCAGTGCTGATTCACTGGGCTAATCGGATCTTGATGGCATTTTTCCTCTGGTATCTTCTCTGTGCGTCTGTCACTGTTTTTGAAAATTTATCTTTCTCATCAGAGCTTGGGTTTTTGTTGGGTTTTTCCTCTCTTCATTCAAAGCCTGTTAGAGGAAAACCTTTGAAAACAAGATGTCCTTTTCTTCAGAGCCCTGTTTGGTAGGTCTGAGCTGTGATAAAGTCTCTTCTCATGTTGATTTCCAAGGAACATGGATGCCCCATGGGCAATGACCAGCCAGCGCTTACCTACAGCCTCTGCTGAATTCTCTCTATTTTTTGTCTGCAGAAGTTCTCAGTTATCCAATCTCTAAAGCTTATTTCAGGGCTCTGCAGCAAAGGCTGCTTGATCGCCATTTTATATTGAAGTATGCCCTGTGGCATAGACCCTGTGGGCAATGGTCTGGAGTCATTCCTTAGGTCCCCCTGTTTCTGGCAAATGTGAGAAGTGGCAGACTGTGATTGAAATGGGCAGCCCTAATGGGGTTGGAGATGGAGAGGAGCACTGTCCTGCTTGATCTATATCCTCCCAGAGAAAAAGCCTAATGACAAATAGCTGAGAAGTTTTTATTACAGTGCAGGTTCTGGTACAGCTGCTGGAGAGGTTTAAGCAACTCTTGTGGAGCTTCACTGCATCCTGTATGGATTGATGTGAAGCCATGAGCTAAGTTGAGCTCGTGATGACCAATGTGCCAAACCTCTGAAATCTGCAGATTTGGAAAAAAGTGTTCAAGTGTTGGTTATTATCTGCCAGCTGAAAATTCCCCTCCAAGCCCTGTTGTATCTGTTTAGCTGAGCACAGCGTGAGAGGGGGCTGCTTGGGGAATGCCTGATAAAAGAACTTTAGCTGTGCAAAGCTCCTTCGGTGAGACTTCTCCATAAACATCATCTGTTGTGAATTCAGCTTTGCATGATTACAGGCAGACATCTGGATTGATTATGTGGGTTTTCTGGAGGAAAGATTTTAAAATATGGAAATGAATGGAGGTATTTGCACAACCGGTTAGCATCCATTTCAAGTTATTGAATATAAGTCTTGGAGAAGTGCTTAGAGACTTTAGGTCAGAGTAGGGCTTCACTGAACAAGGTACAGAAGATGCCTGAGGAGATACACCTTGCTACAAACAGCCTGAGACAGTCCCAGCCAGGGCAGACAGCTGGGCAGAGGGAGGGCAAGCACCAGGGGTAAGGTGACCTGCTCAGGGCTGCATGCAAGAACGGAGGAACAAAGCTGGGCCAGGCTGCAGCTCTTCTGGCTCTGCCCAGACCCCAAACACTGCTGTGCCCGCAGGCTTATATGGGAAAATGACAAATAAGAACAGCCCTGTCAATTAGTGATAATATGGCTATAGCTCTCTGTGGTGTTTTCGCCATCCTTCTCTATAGGCTGTTATGATCTGCTTTAGCATACTTTGGTTGAAATTTGGATGTGAATGAAAATCAGAATCCTCCTTCTCTAGTGCTGATGTCTTCTGCATTTCAATTTCTACTATCTTGCACATAGTTAATGTCAGGATGTCAGCTGAGGGTTATGACCATCATAAGAGTATTACCAATGGAACTGGTGTGGGACCAACCCCAAAGTGTTTCTTGCAGGCAGATTCTGACCTAAGGAGTTGAGCCATTAGATCCAGACACCAAAAATGTAGAATGCCATTTAGCAGATGTGTCCCACTCTCATGGAGTGACCCTTGTGATGGCTCTGTTTTTGCTAAGTGACACCATAACTCAAAAAGTTCATATGGAATTGGGAGAAGGCCACAACCAGGAGCCCTCTCCCATCTCAGGCTGAGAACTTCTCCTTCACACAGCTGGCACACAGGACCCAAAATTGAGCTGGGAGAGCACGAGCAGGCTGTCAGACAGACCTCAGGTTAATGTGGCTTCAAGAAAACCTCTCCTTGGCCTGTGTCTTCACACAAACGTTCAGAACCTTTCTGCAGTACCAGGATGGCCGTTTCTTATGGTTATCACAATGGTAAAACTGTCATGGGTAAAAACATCCCACTGTCCAGAAACACAAGACAATAGTAGGGGCAAAGGGGCCCATCCTCCACACCCCCCTTCCCCTCACGACTCCTCCACACTCAGGAAGTGGCAAGGCTGCACTGTGTGGCCAAAAACAAGGCAAAAGAACCCTAGTGAAAAAGGGAGTTAGGGCTGATTGGTAAGCCAGGCATGGGCACTGAACATCTCTCGAGAGATAAGTCTCTGACGCTTGATTCTTTTCAGTCCTTTTGGAGACCGTGATAAGGAGGCGGCAGTTGCTTTGTCAGGGTAACTCACACTCTTTGTGCAGCATGTTCAGTCACTGAACTTGTTCAGATAAGACAAACATCTAAACTCCATTTCCGGAGACACACACCAGTCTCTGCACTCAGGAGATGGTTATACTGGGGTGGGCTGCTGGAGGCAGGACTGATGGTTGAATGCTCGTGAGAAAGATGCTCCATTGTAGCTGGTGGTTTTGTGTCTACTTTGCTTCCCTGGAGCTCCAAAACTGGAGTCCAGACATTCCCAAGTGGTCCAAATATCTGGGGTATTTGGCAAAGGTGGCCGTAAGCACCCCTGCAGTGGAGGGGGAAGTACTGAAAAACTCACCAAAAACTCACCAAAATTCTGTGTGCTTTGGGCTGAAGAAAGCTGAACCCTGCCAAAGTCTGGTCACATCCAGACTGGTGTGTATCCCATTTACAGGATTTGTGAGCCATCAACCATCAGAAGAAAACTTGTAGTTAGTGAATGCTTCAGTTGCTGCTGAAAGGCAGCCACGAGGGAATAGAAACATGATTGATTAAAGAGAACAATGTCTGGACACAGTTGTTTAGGACAGACAGTGTAAGAAAATAACACAGGCAACTGGAAATCTGCAGGGAATTCTGAAAGGTGTCAGGATGTGATAAATGCCTGAGGTAGAAATCAGTTCTGGTGTTACTCAGCACCCCTGCTGTAAGAAGTGCTGGGGTCTGCAGTTGGCTGGAGTTCTTTTCCAAACTCACACAAAGCAAGAGGTTTGTCTGGGGAGCAGTCTTGACTAGAAGGAAGAAGCACTCCCCATTCAGTTACCTTAATTTTTTCAGCTTCTATGCTTTCTCTAGAGGGCTTCCAAAACACGGCTCATCTTGATTTTTCCTGAGAGCTCCGAGGATTCTTTGCCTGGGCTGATGAGCAGAAGTACATGAAATGGATCAAATGGCTGGAGCTGTCCCTGCAGGCGCAGCAGACTCAGAGCAGTGAGCATTATGGGGAGCTGTGTCTGTGGGTGTTATATTTTTTATTTTGAGGCTTAACATGAAAAGGTTGAGATATAGTTTGTGTAGAGACTTCTGGATGAATGACAGCATCATTTGATTTTTTTTTTTGTCCTCTTTTTTGAGGAGATGCCTCATGAAACTGCCACCTTACACAGGATCAGTTTATAAGCCAGGATATGAGTAACAGAGAGGTGTTGACTTGTCGTAAACCAGGCTCCTAATTGTGCTGTTGTTCTGCACTGAAAATGAATCTACTTTAGATGCCTCCCGGAAGTCCTGGAGGGAGAGGGACTGACAAAACCTTGAGAACTTGTTTCATTATTCTGTCCAAATCTCCTCTAAGTTCCCTATATGAACAGATTTCACATAGGGAAAAGATCTTCAAGAAAAGTCTTCTTTCCCCTCTTTAAACAGACTTCATCTGAAGGCCACCAAGAGAACTGGGGATCTTTGGCACTCAAAAGATCTGGTCCACATTGAAAGCGCTGTCACCATTATGTCCCTGGGGGATGTTCCTCCTGGTGACCCCGCACAGTGCTCAGCAGTTGCATCACTTAGGCATCTAACTGCGTTTATTACCCAAGATGCCAGGTATAAAATGCCAATAAATTTAAAAAATCCTGCAATGAAAAGGTTATGCTATACATCACCAGGCCATTGAGGATGCAGTTCTGTCAGCACAGGGTTATTCAATTAAATGGGATACAAGCAATTAGTATGGCAGGGCTTTATTGCTTGGCTAGGGGCGGGTTTTGTTAATTTCTACTACCAGAGCAGGGTTTTAAAGTGTTCCTGAATTTCAGTGACATTTTCATTCACTGCCAGTTATCCAGAGTCAAATATTAGGCTTAAGGCATGTGCTGCTATCATCCTGCTGTGAACACCAACAGAAAATCCTGTCCTGAGAGGCGCTTATTATGGGAGGAATGAATGCACTCAGACCACCTCTCTTTTCTCATGTTGCATTGGATTCTCCTTTACAGGTCACGCAGCAGTGCTGTGTGATTGTGTGGATTTCCCAGCTTTTCCCAGGCTGTTTTCTCCAGGGGCTGGGAGCACTTTTGGCGAACAGTGACCTAGTCATGGTCCATGACCAAGTGAATTCATGACCTCATGGTTCCCTGTTTTCCCTTGTGTTCTGCTGATGTGCTGTGCAAACTGGAATAACACAGTGTGTGTGGGGGCAAATCCACAGAGTGCTGCTGTCCTACGGCAGCATTCCCAGGGTGGAAATCCTTCTCTTGCTTTATCTGAATGTACCTGTCCATGCCTGAGCTGGGATGCACCTGCTATGCATCTATTCCACTCAGGCTCCAGTGTCCTTCTCTTTCCTCAAGCTTTATTTCCATCCTTGCTCTCCCCATTCCCAGACCAGCTGCCTGCATCAGGGAACTCAAGAGCTGCCCAAGTCCTGAGCAGTGAAACTTTGTTGTTTCAAAGTCACTTTGACCTGAGTGCTGCAGCAAACGTGTACAGCGTCTGCTGCCGCTGTTTCGCATGAGGGAGCTGCAGTCAAATATTAAAAAGGCAGCAGGAGCATTAAATTATTCGGCAATGGAACATTGTCATTCCTCCATAAAACTATTTTGACCTGTAGTTTTCTATGGAGTCCATTGCTCTTAAATGTGCAGTGAGAAAGGAAATTAAAAATTAATCTTTATTTCCATCTCAGAAGAAAACCTTAATTCTCTGCATTGAAATTATACTCATAATCCAGGGTAATAAATTATAGTTTTTAATTGCAGCTAGTCACAGCCAATCAAATGGGAACCTCTCTCTCTCTCGCTTGCTTTAACTTTGCTATACAGAAGAATTCATGGTGTGCTGGAAAAAAATCACATACATTGACCCAGACTCGAACATTGTGTGGAATAACCCAGGGTGTATTACAACAGCCAGGTTCTGCTCTTGCCTGACACCCTTGAGCCAGTGAACTGAAAGTACCTCATGGGTACTGGCTGTACCAGGCACACTAGCACAGGAAAATGGGTAAATTGTACCATTTCCATGTGGAGAAGGTGTGGTGTAGGATCCTGTTCAAGGTTACGGAGTGAGTCAGTTTTGAATGAGGAACAAAATCTTGATCCTGATTCACCTGCTTTTGACTGTGAGAAAAAGCACCCTTCCATGCAAAGTACAGGAGCCAGGATGTGCTGCTCTGGCCCACTGACCAATGTGGCTGACCTTCAGGCATCTCAGCTCTGACATCAGACCTCTTCTGACAAAAAGGACACCTGGTTAATGCAGATGCTTCTTTGTGCTTGGTGTCTGTTGCAAGTAACCTCTGTGTTCTTTCACATTACAGTGTGTTGCAGACAAGTGGAGCGTTTCTTGGGATTTGACATTGCTGTATTGCATATGATGAAAACTACCTTGAAATGGGCTTACTGAGGTATGGCAACCTTTAGCACAGCCAAGGAGTTGTCTGTTCCCAAGTAACTGATGCTCTGCATGTGCCAGCTCTTTCCATTGGTCTCCCACGATATCTAGCTGGGTGCTTGCACACTGCTCCATCATCCTGTCACCCCAAATCTTGCACAGTGGCACTTAGCCAGGGGTTGTTGCCTCTAGGAGCAGCCCATAAGGTGTTCAAATACCTGTGTAGTGCAGGTACCTGTAGTGTTTGCATAGCACCATTCTCCCGGCAACTCAGCCTTGCTGGTTGGTGATTTGTTTTTTTTTTAAAACTCTATTATATCCCAGACAATGTGATAGACCTGTTCTAACAAGGAGGGTTTTAGGGGTGGCTTAGGACTCACAAGCTCAGCTAGGGAAAGGGAGAGTCAACAGGAGTGCAATCTTCAGCTGGAGGGAAAAGTAATGATGGTGGGAGTCTACTATTCTGATAATCACTCCTAGCTCTTTTCCTTTTTTCTTTTCCTGCATTATAGCAGTATGTGGAAGAATGGACAAGAGAGAAAAAGGATGGAGAAGTGGCTAAAATACCAGACCCAGCTGTGAGAATGAAATTAGGTCCACTTGACATAAGAAGCCTGAAGTGGTTATTATCAATATAATCACAGAAAAGGTGTTGGCTACTAATCAGGATTAATCTGATACGTCTCTAGTCATCCATTTGGAAAAGACTGTAAAATCTCTGCAGTGAGGATCTTCACTCCGTGACCATTCCTTCTCAGAGGTTCAGTACTGTTAGCTGCAGTGAGAACAGTGGGGGGAAATCCTTACCCAAGGATGCATGAAAAAGTACTGACAACAAAATCTAATAACATTTTTGTGCAAAAACACTGCTGTTCTTGATGAATAGTCCCTAGATTCCAGACAGGCGGTTTCATGGGGCCCTATTCTGCACTTTTTAACACTGGCTGTTCCTAGAGAGCTTTAGGTGGACAAAAAGAAGCATTAGCATGGGCAAAATATGCTTTTGCCATTATGACAGATTAAAACCCTTGGAAATTCTGCTGCCCACCTTCCCTCACTGGCAGTGAGCTGCTGTCTGTGGGGGATCTCTGTGTGCCCTGCAAAGGGCCCCAGTGCAAACCCAAACACTGCAAGTCCTTCTCCGGGTGAGTGGTTCTCCTGGCTGGATGATCAGCAGCTCCACGTTAACAGGACAGGAGTGTGCTGCAGCAGTTGTGCAAGAAAGGGTGATTTACCCACAAGAAATTTCAAGAGACACAAGTGGTGTGGGTGGGAACGGCTGTCCTGAGTACCTCAGGCAGAGCCCGTTCTTGTGCTCAGCTGCCTCAACCCTAGGGCAAGCTTGAAAGAGAATTAGATGGTTACAAGGAAATAAATTTTGACATCCTGCAGTTCTTCTGCTACCTCTGGACACCTTGACTCTTCCGTGCATTTCGTCAGACAGAATATGCTAAGCACACCTCTGGTATCGTTTATCTGAGCTGCTTTTAAATGTGAAATCTCCCCCTGTCCTAAGCAGGATTAACCATGGCATAATGAATCAAACTGCTTGGGGGCTTTTTCTGGTGATCTAGTTGAATTTGGAAGTTAACTTCCTTCTCTTCTAGTTCTACCAATTAGATTTACGTCTAAGTTATTCTCATTTCTTGGAACATTTAAACGTGTCAAATCTGCATAGGTTTTCCACTCTCATTGTTTTCCCTCCCAAACCATTCCCTCACAATGTTTAGTCATTTTTTATTCTATTTTTATTTCCTACTTTGCCTCCTAGTTTCATACAAATAAAGAAAAAAAAAAAATGTTGAGCCTCTTCTCCTAGACTGTGAAACTGTAGAACAGCGTACTTGGATTGCTGCTGAGGTAAATAACACAGTTTCTTATGGTTCATGAAAGTGATTCTTAAATTTTGAATGAGACAACTTTGTGATGCAGAAAGCTGACACTGCCAGTTACTCAGCCAAAGCCTCTGCTTCCCAACAGGGAGCAGTCAGGGAGAAAGGAGAACACCCAGTAGACTATGTGCATACAGACAAGGCTCCTTCTGGGAATTAACTGGTTTATCTAAAGTTATCAGACTGATAACTGCTCTTTAAAAAAAGTACTTCAGGGCTGGGGAAAGAACTGCAGTTCTGTTTGTCAAATCCAAAGGAAGAATGATCCTGGAATTTATTATCCTATGCGTAATTTCTGTATTTAGCAAAATACTGAAGCCAGGATTTATGAACTAAACAAACCTGTTTCCGGAAGATGATGGCAGCTCTGTGCCTTTAGCAGTAGTGGCGGCATAGTGAATGTATCTCACCAGAAAATCTTTTCTTTTATAGGACAATAAAATTAGTGAATGAAAGCAAAAAGAGGTATAATGGATCTGGGTTTTAACAAGCATATGAATCAGTATCTCATGAGATCTTACCTGAAAAAAATATAATTGTATTTTGCTGGGAAAAGACATGTAGAGAATAAGAGGAAAAGAATAGGAGAGAGAATGTTGTGACCATGGTTGGAGATTTGACTAAGACCGGGTGGCCTGGTGTTCAGGACCTCAGCCAGTGAGTTTAAGACCTTGCTCTGCCACAGACTTTACAAGGGCACATCACTTCCCTTCTGTGTTTTTTTCACATCACTTCTTTTCTTGATTTGCCATCATTAAATGAAGAATGGTACTATTGCCCTTCCTGCTTGTGAGACTGATGACATTAAACATTGAGAGGTTCCATGAACTGTGGGAGGGCAGACCATGCAACAACATCGGATTTTTCCACGGCCATGTGAGCAATTATAACAAGTTATCCATTTTCCATCGTTCCATGCTTCATGCACAGGGCGGGCAGACTCTGGTTCCTATTAGAATAGTAGCATTTCATACATGGCTTCCATCGGTGCAGTTATTGACACAAGCTGCAGAAACAAGAAAAATAAGGCAAAAGGTCTTTGTGGCTGAGAGAGAACCCTTCCCCACCACTGTTATACCTGTGTTACAGACAACTGATTTTTTTCTTTCCTTGATTTGCCTAGGATTGTGTGGGAAGATGAAAAAGATTTATCTGGTGTTCAGAAATTTCCTGTAATGACAGCAGGAAAGAAAAAAAAGTTCTTTTGCCTTTCCTCCATCCAGGAAATGGGCATGAAGAGCTCTTTGGTGTGGCTATGCAGCGACCATTCAGACTCATGGCCATGTAGTTTAGTGTTTGCTTGACTTCCTGGTGATTTGGAATGAAGGGGATTGGCTTCTCTGTCCCCCTGCAGCCTGGGGACACTGCTGTTGTTGGGCCCTGGAGCATTTGCTGTGCCCACGCCCCTGAGCACATGTGCTAGCTAGAGAGATTGTCTCTAATGTAGGCTGGGCAGCTCTTCCTCACACACTTCTGTATCAAACACTTCCCACCTTGAAAACTTCTTTGGTTAACTGCTCATTTCAAAATCATTATTAATGTATTTGCACAGGGATTTTGGAATTTAATTAGCCTCTTTTGAACTGTTCTTAGAGTGTTTGTCTCGAGAAACAGAAAATCCCTCCATGACTTGTTTGCTTTCTCCATTCGTTGGTTTTCACTGGAAGGGAAAGATACCGACGGGCTTTGCAGGGCTGCATCCTCCTGGTGCCACTGTTGCGGCAGCTGAGGATAAGCCACGAGCTCTGCGAGGGAAGCGGCTGCTTTTGGGGTGCATCAAGGCCCATCCTGGCCAGGGGCAGGTTTATGTGTTGGCACAGACGGGGCTGCTAAGCACAGTAGGGCTCAGCCAGCTGGTGATAAGGGGCTGTGCAGTGTCCCAGCACACGGTTCGCTCTTACTCCTGACCCAGGTGTGTTTGCACCCAGACTGCCGTGCTGCCTGAACTGGACTCCCATTCCTTCTTCATTAGTTTCCTTTGGGAAATTCAAATCCCTGACAGAGATCTGAATGGGTCTGGCTTCTGCAGGCCAATTGGCACAGTGTGATTTTCATCTCACTTTTTGAAAGCACTGTGTTCAGGGCAGCGGTTCTGCCACACCCCATCCAAAGTGTGTTGCGGGCTGCCATGTTAATCTGTGCAAATCTGCAGGCTCTCAGTTTTCATTTGAAGGCTGGTTTTAAGATGGATTTTCTTCCTTTTGTTTGATCCTGCTTTGAGAAGCCAGGCTGGGCAGAGCACGATGGGGTTTCTGGTGTTCCCTGCTGCTGCAGGAGCACATGCGCTCTCCTTCTCTCTGGCAAACCACAGTGGTTATGACCACTGCCTCTGGTAGTGTTGTATTAGTCCCAAATTGAGGAAGGATGACTAACTTAATCACTCGATAGTTTTGATTTCTAAAATTAAACAGCCTGCCATATGTGCAACCCTGTTACTATATTTATGCCAGCAGTTAGCAGACAGCACCAGCCAAGCTGGAGGGGCTTTGCAGCTGCAGCGAGTGCCTGTGCTGCTGCTGCTGCTGTGAGCACACAGATGTTTCTTCGCCCATTCCCCAAATGCAGCCCTGTAGACATTTCTCCCGTGGAAACAAAAGCACTTGTACTCACAGAGCTTTCTGGACACCCTTCAGCCATTGCTTTGTAAATGTGTCCTGATGCTCCCTGGTGAACCTCAGCTCGAAGGAATGGGTGGAAGGATTCAGGGACAAGATCAAACCCAGGAGATAGTGCAGCAAGCCAGAACTGAAGGCTCCAGCCCCAATGCTCAAGCAGGGACAGTGAGTGAGCTGCAGGGGCTTTCCTGAGGAAATGGTGGGTGCTCCCCCTAATGAAGTCACCTCGAGGGCCATGTATGGCCCCAGGGGACATGTGGCAGCTCGTTGTCCTGAGCTGCTCAGTGAATTGGGGGTATGAGATGCCTTTCTTCCACCATTTGTTTTGTAGGAGCTCAGTTAGCACCATGCAGATTTATTTGGATTCTAGGAGAGAGGAAATAAGATGAATAAGCAGTGGATAAAAGCCAAGGTGAAATGTACTGAAATGGAAGGAATGGATCCTCATTTTTTGGAGGAAAACAGACTGAGGGATGAGATGTTGGTTATTATTTCGGTCCAGGCAACATTCCTCTGTGATCTTAGACACGTTGCTTGACTTTATTTGCTAGCAGGAAATCTGGCTTGCCTGGCAGAAGGATTAAGAAATGGAATGAATATTTAGCACTAACTAACCAAGAGTGTTTGGGTGAAACTGAAATATTTTGACATATTAGATCTGATTTTACCGACTGCCTTGGTGACTTATAGGTGCTTTTGTTTGGTGTTGAGCAAGTGTTACTGCAAAGCGTTAGCAGCAATGTGTTTGGGTAGGGTTGCATGTGCTTGTTGAGTAGGTGGTAGGAGAGGGTTTGTTTTTCATTTGCTTAGGTTTTTTGTTTAAAACAATTGGAATCCTTGAGGATTTCTTTCTTGTGCATTGGAGCTATATGGATCTGGCATCTGTATGTAATAAGAGAGTATCTCTGACCCTTAGGGCAATGTCATATTGAGAAACCTATATCAATTAGATCAGAGAAACACACATTGTAGTTAAGTTTCTGTGCCTGTTGCACAGTCTCCTCTAAGGATGCATGAATGATCTTGGGTTACAGGGACACCTCAGAGCACCCAGGGGTGACCCATGTATATCATAACACTGTGCACTAACCTGTCTCTTGTTGCTGCAAATCTTGGAGATCATCTTCCATACCTGAACATCATTCCAGTGTCCATAAACTATATAGAGCTAGTTCTTGTTTAACTGTTACAGCAGCATGAGCCTTACGTGCATAGATCACTTTTCATTCTGGAATTACCCCACAACATGTAAATTCTTAGAAATTCCATTGATATACAGAACTGGCAGGCCACTTTTTCAAAATCTTCCCTCCAGTATTTTTTTTTGGGGGGGGGGGGGGTTGGGGGGGGTCAAATTCATTTCTTCTCGTTGTTTGTTTTTTGGGGC
>VZRN01005367.1:3605585-3626572 GCA_013397935.1 Dasyornis broadbenti
TGGGGGGGGGGGGGTTGGGGGGGGTTCAATTCACTTCCTACTGCTGCTTGTTTATTGGGAGCCAAGGAGGAGGCTTGTTGGATTGATTGCTGTTGTTTATTAAGCTTACTTCCTTTAGGAAGATTTTCAAGCCCACTGTGGCCAACACAGGGAAATGCCTTCTTATGCTCCACCTCTGCTCAGAGGACAGGAGTCTGGCATACAAAAATAAACAAGCAAACCTTGGGAATAATCCTTTCTTAAAAAGAGACAGACCAGACTCACAGCATTTGAAGTTTTCTGGAACCAGGGATCATAATTTTTGTAGATTCACAGAACCTTAAGTTTTGTACCTTAGAACAGCATTTGCCCTTGCAGGCAAAAGGAGCCTTTATATTTACTGTTTTGCCTGTGGATAGTTCCAGATAAATTACTTAAAATTTTCAGGTGTCTGGATAGCATTGGGAAAGGAGGAGCAATTCTTCTGTGCCAGAGGCAGCATGGGTAGCAGGCGTGTGAGCTGGCTCCTCTCTTTGGCTTGTTGCCTTGGGTGGGTCAGACTCCCCTACTCAGTTTTTGCATCTTAACAGTACTGTTTGCCAGTGTTATTAGTAGTGATACATTATAAATTATTAACATTTGGAAAAGGTTTGAATTAATTTGCAGAGAGCTGTTCTGGGCAAAAAAGGATTAATAGTTTTTTGGTTTGGTTTGGGGTTTTTTGTTGGTTTTGGTTTGGTGTTATTTTGGGTTTTTTTAATTCGCTTTTTTATTTTTCATTTAGTTAGCTAAGTTTGAGTCCATACTTTGACTTATATTTTAAACAGCAGCATCAAGGAACTCACTATTTATGCCAGCAGGGCATTTGGCCCCTTCCGCTTTGCTGTGCTCTCTGCCTCCCTTCTGAAAGGCGATGTGGGATGTATTGATCCCAGCTTTTAGGACTTGTTCTATTTCTGAACCGAGATTGCAGTATAAAGCACAAGCACCATTTAAAAAGGGAAGATCTATAACAGAATGACAAAGAGAATAAATTAAAGCAGCGTCCCCTCTCTAATGGTCTGCAGGCAATCGTTAAGGAGGGAATACCCAGTGCTGTCTACCTGAATGATGCTTTGGAGTCTCCAGTATCAGGGGACTTCAGTGAGCACAGTATTGATTTTTGTTCCTACATTAAGCTTTTAGCTTTGCAAATGGTTTTCTTTGAAATCATTAACATTGCAATGTGCAGCACGAGGGTGAAATAGCTCTGCTGCTGTGTAGGTACCACCTCTGATCACTTTCTTCTTCCCTTTCTCTGTTGAGCCATCATTCAGCTGATGCACCTGCAGGAGAGTGAGGAGAAAAGGAAGTGAAGTTGCAAGCCAGGACAGCCTTGGAACTGGGTGAGGAAGACCAATTTTTCAAGAAATTGGTGAGGTTGTAAGCTTATTTAGTGGTTGTGAGCCTGGGGTGGGGGAGCTGGAACATAGCCAAGGGCTGTGGCTGAATCCTCTGGGTGGTACCTGGCAGAGGGTGTGGGGAGGCTGTAACAGCTCAGTGGGGGCTGAGAGATGCCATCAGCATGTTTATTCATGCTTGAACAAAGAATCTTAGGTAAATTCAGCTTTCAGGTAAGCTCAGGCTTTCCCACCTCAAGACTAAAGACAGTTAAGTGGTGACAGGGCAACATTGGAGGTCTGTTACTAACATCGGACTGAGGTTTAGACCAGGCCCCAGATTTGTTAGTCAGAGGATTAACACAGCTGAATCAGCAAATCGAGATGGTTATGGTTATTTCAAATTTATCCAGATCCCTGTTTGATGGGATCTGCTTGCAGACAGGAGCATGTCACAGACCGGAGCAGACACAGCTATGCTGCTTGAAGCAGCTCATTCCTTCTCTTGCCTCCCTCTGTCACTCTTCCCTCTCCGTGCCTGGCTTCCTGCTTTAAGGGCTGTCTTTCACCCCAGGGGAGTGGGAAGGCTGTTGCGATATAGGTGGACGCTGTGATACTGTCATCCTCTGGGAAAGATTGCAGAGACACCCACTGGTATGGCCAGGCAGGGCGGGGATTATCCACAGGGGGAATGGTCTGCTCTTCCAGTTATATCGCAGAGGAAGGACGTTTGTGTATTTTGCTTTTGTCTGTGTGCATGAGCCCAACGACCTGAACCCTTCAAGTCTAATGATATTGTTTCATTTCAGGACAGGACAAGGAGCTTTTTGCCCTTAACACTCCTGGCTTTGCTGCTGTGGTGAGTTCCTGGGAGATAGCGGGGTCTGTCTCTCCTGTTACAGAAGTGAGGGGGATGTGATGTGGTCACAGAAGTGACAAGTGCCCAAGTCCTAGTGGCTTCTGTGTCACACAGCCCTCATGGTTATTGTAAAGTCAGTTCTTCGTGGAAAGGAGGGCTGGAAGGGGCATGGAGATACTGTCTAGTGCCTTCTACTGCCCCAAGATGGAGTCAGCTTGCTCAAAGATTTGTTTTGGTGCAGCATAGCACAGGCTGGGCTCTGCTGCTCTGACCAGCTCTGCCTGTCCTACTCCCACCAGTCCCTGTTGGAGCCCTCCTCTGCAGGGCAGGCAGATGCTGCTTAGGTAGGAAACTGCAGCTCCCTCCTCTCTCTGCATTGCACAGCCCTTTCGGGGAATACTGCACTGCCAGTGCCCAGTTTATTTAGAGGGAATTCTGCACTGCCAGTGCCCAGTTTATTTGCAGTAGGAGGTAAAGGCAGCCCCTCCCATTGCTCTGGAGTCATGATGTTTGGTCTTCCATGTTGTGAGCCTTCATCTAAACCAGTAACTCACATACAAATAGCACATGCAGAGCTGCAGCATTTGTAACAACTCGACTTGCGCTTTGATTTAGTTTTTAATGTTTTGTTCTGCATCGTGTCTCCATCCAGACAGCTCAAATAAGAGGCAATTGTTTTCATGGCTAGAAAGTTTCCCAGGCTTGCTGTCAGTGAGTGTGCTTCAGGAAGAGACCAGCCTCCCACCTTAGCAAGCAGCAGAGGAAAAATTTTCTTTTCTCTGGTCTCCCTCCCCCAGTCCACTAGTGTGTCAAAACCTTGAGTTTTGTGTAAAGTTGTTAAATAAGCTTCTAGGCAAAATAAAAGATCAAAAGGGGTCTAATTAGCTGCAGTCTGCTTAGGAATTGTGGATGTTCACCTAGTTTTATAAATTGACACTTTTAACATTAGAACTCAAAGCAAAAAACGATGTAATTATTCCCTTTTTTTGAAGCTTAGGTTTAATGTCTTTATTGAAAATTGGGTACTTCTGTGGCATCTCAAGATGCTTTATTCTATCAAATCTGGAGCAAGTCATTTTTCATTTTGGATTGTAATGTGGTATAAATGATAAGGGCCTGATTCAGAAAGCTTTTTTTTTCCCCCCACTGGCAGCCTGACGAGAAAGCTTCGCAGTCACCTCACAATAACCCTGAAGATAATCTAGGGGTTGAGTCTTTGTGAAGCTGCTCGCTCTAATACAAGGGAAAGAGTGTGATTTCTGAGCTCTTAGTTAGGGTGCCTGAAGCCCGCTTGTCATCACAGGATTTTTAGTTCTTTTCATATCTTTTACCAGATGTAGGATGCCAAGGCAGAAGTGTATTTCTCCTATAACCTTTCTGTGCTTGTGATCATGTCTCTGGGAGTACTTTGTGCCTAATTTAAATCTCAGAGAGGGTAGCAGGTAGTTGAATGGAGAACATCTGGTGATTAAAGCAAAGGAAGAATGAGAGAGACATGAGTTCTGCTATAAATGTTTCAGTTTTGTTCTGATATGACCTGATCATGCGTCTTGTTTCCCAGTCTCTGATCATTTGGACATACCATGCATGGGTCACTTTCACATGTTCAACCTCACTAAATTTGAGCTCAGTAATTTGGAGCAGCATGGATAGATAAGGGGCGGGTCCTCATGAAGTCATGTTAGGATTTGGATGGGTTGCAAATTTTATTTATATTGTGGCAGGACTCACAGGCTCCATTTAGAACTAGAGGTTGATGGTGCCGGTATTTGGCAGAAGAAGTCGTGGTGCCTGCCCTAAGACCTTACCACCCATCAAGACAAATGGCAAATACAGGAATTGTGTGAGGGTGACTGCAGAAAAGGGTCAGTCCCTTGGTGAACTTTTAACTTTTTTTTTGGTGTTTATCTAAAAGTTCATGCAAATGGAGGTGGGTTTCTTTGATCTGAGAATGGTCTTTTGTAATTTCAACTGCTCCCTGGATTGTGTCAGAAATACCATGAGTGGGGTCTCCCTGGGGTTTTTGCAAAGCCCAGGTTTTAGCTGGGCTGGGAGGGATGCGAGGCAAGATTTATACATCAGAACACAGCTTGCATTAAAGAAATTTTTATTGGCATATTTTATATTGTCCTAATTCAAAAGTTTCAATTCTTGATGATCGTTCTGGGCATAGGTTCAAGGTTTCATTTGCACTTGGCTCAGATCAGATGCTGGAGGAAACTTTCATGATGGGAGACAGGTTCTTTTCCTTCAAAAACATAATTTCTCAGTAGATGGTGGGATTGGATTAGAGCTTCCTTTAAGAATCCAGAAGGGATTTGCTTGGATTTTTCCAACTCTGCTTTTCTGATGCAGTGTAGTGATTAGAGGAGAGCTTTCCAGGTGTCCCTCTGAGAGTCTGAGCATAGTCTGGCTACTTGCTTCTGTAGGTTTTTCCAGTAATTAAAGCTCACCAAATGAAAAACTTGGTGCATCCATATAGACTATAAAGGTTTCCCTGAGAGAATGGGTGTTTATTAACCCTAAATCTTTTTATTTGCTAACTAGTAATGAGACATTGGTTTCTAAGACAGCTGCTTTGTGGAAAAGGTTCAATATTCTATATGCACGCTCTGTATGGACTGTGCTGCCATACAGCAAAAGCATGATCCAAGAACTTTTCCCATTTGCTACTTACAAGATGCCCAGTGGTTTCAGTAGGGAGAGACAGAGCCCAAGAGCAGCTCTGTGAGCCACTGCAGTGAGCAATGGACGCAGTTCAGTGGCTAATGTAATGTAAGGCTGCTATGAAGGGGAGTTCAGTCCCACCCAGAGCAAGAGGAGATGGATGTTCTCCTGGCTGTGTGCTGGCTCAAGGACTCAAACGTTTTGGAGCTACTCTGTGCTGTCAGACCTGTTGCCAGGAGGATTTGTGTCATGCGGAATATCATCCCTGGGAAGCTGAGCTTGGACAGCACAGAGCAGCTTGCATCTGGCTCTCACACTGCCATAGCGGTCATCAAATAACACTTCAATGTTTAAGAGCTCAAAAGTATCAAATAAAGATTTTCTTTTAATTGAATTTAGCTTAATCATTTGAGTGGCTGACTTGAGGAGGAGCACTGAAAGTTTGCAGAATTCCCAAAATACACCAGAGAATGAAAATCCTTATGATTTCATAAATTTCATTACAAATCAAGTAACGGACTAACAGGTTTGTGATCTGCACGTGAGTGACATGAATGTGTGCACTTTACAGGCAGGAAACCAACACTTCCATCAGAATACACAGCTACTTCTTGAGTGAGGTGAATACACTCTGTGCTTTTTATTTCATTTTCCCCAGGTAGCTCATACCAACATGCCTACTCTAAAAGTTATATTTAGTCATATGTGATTTTTTTTTTCTTTTTTTCCTTACTCCTCAGGAACGTGCAAGTCTTGTAAATTCCCATTACTGTGTAACCCTTTAGAAAGTCACCCAAACTGGCCATTACACTGTACAGCTGTCCCCTGAATCTGCTGTATTGCCTCTAGATAACGCCTGGTGCTTCAGTGTCAGTCCAGGAATTCCCAGGGTGTACATCACCAGGTAGGTAATAAAGAGAGAAATTCTTATCTGAACATGGGGTTACAACTGCACATTATGGACTTGGATTAGACATATTGTCATAGGTATTATTGCCATGTTTTGACTACCTACAAACTAGAGCATTAATCATGTAATTACATAACTTATGATTACTTAAAAATGCTCCCTCTTCAAATAGCTGTTGCAAATTTGTTCTTTCCTCTGCTGAAATGACCTGTCATCTGCTCACTGTGATTCATTAAATATGTTGCAACTGGGTTATAATCTTCATTAGTTTCACAGAATGCATCCAAAGCCAGGGATAACCCTTTTTCTTTTCACTGAAACAAGCAGTCGTAGGTGTGGGTGTGGATGTGTCTTCTTCACCTAGAGAAGTCTTGGTCCTAAAGCTCACTTCCAATGTTTTCGGTCCTTGAGGATTTCCTAGGTTTCAAGAATAAGCCTCTTGAGAGCAACATTACCAGCATACAAAACACAGGGATTTGTAAAATAATATTAACTTCTACAATTTATAAACTTGATTTCAGATTACTTTCTTTTGACCATTTTGTTTTCAGAAGCATTCATCAGTGCACTGGATTTTAATTTCCTTTCGACGACAAATTTTGGAATCAGACAAGATACATTTCTCTGATTACTGCTGGACAAGGCTTGTAGGTGGAGATAGTGTCTTTTATTAGATGGAGCAGCATGGCTGGAAAACTCAGGCAAATTTTGAGGCACACAAGCTCTCCAAATCTGAACCAGAAACTGTCAGTGCTAAGCATATGCTGAATAAGCAGCTGTTTGGGGTTAGGTATGTGTGAATTGGGCCATCTCAGCAGGGAAAGGTTGAGTGCAGGTATCTCTAGGTCATAACAGCAACTGGGAAATGTTGCCAGATTATTTGTAAGCATTGTCTGGTACACAGGTGAAGGGTGGCAGAATTGTATGAGGAAGAGTCTTGTTGTGCCTTAAGTATGGGAAAGATATGTTTCTCTTGAGTGATCTAATAACAACATGAACATGGAAGTTCCTATTTCATGCTTAGGAGTGTGTGTCCTTCTGAGATTGCTCAAATGTGCTTCAAATTTTCTTCCCTACTAATCTCTGTGGGCTTTTGCAGGAAGCTTGGAAAAAGGCTTCTACATTTACAGCTCTTTTTGCTCTGACACAGGCAGAGGAATCTTCAGCATGGAAGCTCAAACCCTGTCCCTGGGGTTTCAAGCCCATGGAGAAGGTCATATATGACTGACAGTCGGGAGCTAGTGAGATCTGCTGTGCTGCTTTTGTCAATGATTAGCCTGGTCTGACAAAGGTTCTACCATGACCATTGTGGTAACTTCTTAAAGTTGATTGGGAGCTATTAAAGAGTGATAAAAATCAGATATTTCTGACCATGGTGATCAAAGGAGGAATTCAGTGATAGTACAATAGGTGCTTGGAATTCTCCGGGCATTGCCATGGGTATTGTTTAATGACCCAATGCTATGGCTGTGTTGAGTAAATAGCAGCTTTGGCAGATATATAGAAAAGAAGTCCTCAGGACACTGGGGTTTCAGAGCAGCAACATAACTCACTTGCCAACTGTCCACTGTCCTTGGACACTGGTGGTTGCCATATTGTGACTGTCAGCCAGAAGGTTGACCCCATTTCCAGAATCCTGATTTATTCAGAAACCTGCATATTTCCTCTCTCAGGTTTCACACACATTGCTTGTAGTCTAAAGGCAACAGTTCCACCAGGTGAGCTGCTGAAGGTTTCTTTCTGGCTGAGGTTACACACACATGTTAAAAGCTGGTGTCAGGTGAATTTTTCCTAATAGGATTCTGAAATTTCCTCTGCCTTTAAGGAGGGTAATTTAATGCTCCTGCCCTAACTATGGGAATATACTGATTTAGGAGCACAAATCCTCCACTCTGCCACACTGAAAGACCTCAGCAGCCTGTGCTAATAAGCTGGGAGCCCAGCATATGGAAAGTGTTGTGCTGGCAGCTCGGTGAGTGGAGCCACCATGTCCTATGGAATTCCAAGATGTTTTTGACCCGTTATCTTTCACTCAAAACTTGTGAGCATCCTCACACTGCATGGTGTGCAGAGTGGTGGCTGGGGGGATGTTGGTTTCCTGCAATCTCAGGCCTTTGATGCCTGAGTTCCCCAAATTCCCTGAACTTGCCATGCATTGGAGCTGTGAATCTCATTCTTGCTGACCACCAGCAATTTCCCAGGCATCAGGTACGTGTGTGTGGTATTGAGTCATTTCTCGGGGGCTATTGTTTAAGGCTTCAAACCATGGAAGGAAACCGGGAGCCTGTTTAGATGTCACTAAAGGTCACTGGCTATTTTTATAGATCACATTAAAGCAAACCAAAACTGCACAAAAAGAATATTCAGTTTGTGAAGTTAGGGCTTTGAAACATATTTTTGCTGCCTAACTATCACAAATCACTACAGAGCATATGCAAACTGATTTTTCAGAGGCTCATAGCTTGGCCAAAGGTGCTTTATGCTTCCTGTAAAAAATTATTCCCTGGCACCATTGTGACCTTCCTGTCAAAATTTAAAGCAGTGCTCCAAGTTATAGGACTGAGACTATCTAATGAGATATTAGTTGTTTGTTGTTTTTCTCTTTTTTAAACTGGGGTAAAAGGTTTTCCTGTCATGGATGAACTGCATTAGGTGAAATTTTCACCCTGAATCCCAGCAGGACAGACAACCAGCATCAAAACCTTTAATTCAAAAGATTAAAGTCTGGCAAAATTCTAAGCAACCTGAATCTTATAGCAGTGAGTTTTGTACAATGTGGTCAGCATATCAACAGGAAATACTTTTTTCTGTCTGTTTTGAGTTTGATGTCATTCCATCAAACATTTAATTGGTAGACACAGCGTTATTTCCAAACTCATTTTGAAGCAATGAATATTAGTCACACATAAACAACGGGGCTGGGTGCAAATTACATGAGTGCCAAATGGTGAGAGAGATTTTTAGCAAGGGGCTTTGCAAACTTGTGTCCCTGAATGAACAGAATTGTTGCAGAGCGGAAAACAGACCTTGAGATGCTCTCTGTTGGAAGGAGCAGGGCTTGTATAGCACAAGGCAGTTCACCTGCACAGTCTTGAGCCAGGTATGCAAGTGCTTGGGAGGAGGAGTTTGGGGCTGTTCTTAGTGTGCAGGTCTGGCATCAGAGTGACCCGGGCAGGGGGTGGGTGGACTTTGACAGTATGGTGCAGCTGAGTGGTGGCTTGAACCGAAATCCTGCCAGCCTGCTCTGCTGGAGGAACAGCAGGGTAACGTTCTAGTGGCTTAGAGGCAATTTATGAGGTTAAACTGGAGGTTATGAGGTGAAATTGGCCCCCATGCAAATTAGGTCAAAATGCTGATATGTACATATACAAAAACGGTGCAGGCAGGCAGCAAGCTTCTTGAAAAATCATGCTTACGGTGACCAGACCTCAGACACCATAGAATAAGGAATAACCTTTGCTAATTCTCAGTCATCGCCCCTGCAGAGTATTGCAGGCCAGAGGGGCAGGTGGGACTTACTCAAGGTCTTATCTGGAGTCAGAGCACAGCTGAAGGTTCATTCCCAGGTCCATGGTCTCACTGCTGGAACAGGCTGCCAGGAATTACTGGCAGTATGTTTGGTTTTAATCTTTGCACTGTTCTGCAGTGAAGTTCTCCAGGCTGAAGTGCCTGGAATTTATCTCCAAAATATTTTGGAGGGGAAATGTGATCATAAAGCTAAAGCTTTGGGCTATGCATGCTTCTTTTCAGGCTCCTAACGGGTTTGAAAGGGGTAAGTGTTAGTAACCTGCCTCCTTTGTTTTTTGACAAGGAGAGTAATTTAGACAAACAAAAACCAAAAGACCCAAAACCATTTTAATCCCTTACACAGTTCATGTCAGCTTTAGCTTAACTCAGCCCACATTGCAGGAACTTTAGGAGGCATTTTATGTTTGTTAAAATACGTTTGGGTCTCTAACTGCTCTTATGACTGTGTCACTGACTGGCACACACTGGGCAGCAAAGTCCTGCCCTTGGTGGCAAAAATGAGAGAAAGCTGCTCAGCCCAGGGTGAGGTTTGCTGAGCAAACACTGTGCCCAATCTCCTGCAGAAGGGCTGAGCCTCCAGTTCCTGTCCAGCTCCTGACACAAAACCCTGTGCTTCCTCTCCTGTATCTCTGGAGCCTCATAAGACCCTTCCTCTTCCCAGCATATCGAATTGCAGCTGTCTCAAGCTGACTGGCAGCAAATTGCTGCTCCTGAGTCTGCCCTTGTGGTTTTTTCCAAGCAGAAGGAAAAGGCTGAAAGCTCCCAGTTTCTGCGGTCACGACTGTCCCAGCGAGCTCATATCTGCCCTGTTGAGAGACGCCGGCACCCTCTGGGCGGGGTGAGAGCATGAATGCAGCTGGGGAGCACCAGTGTCAGGCAGGCATCGTGCCTGCCTTTGCCAGGCTGACAGGAATAGACAGGGACAAAGGTAAAGCTTGAGGCCTGAAAAGGCTGCTTGTTGCAGCGTTTCATGGCCAGTGAGCATGACCAGCCTTCAGGGCTAATTACCAAAGGAGAGAGAAGTATGTTCTTGTCAGCAGACCTACAGGGTTACTATTTAATGAAGCAGATATGCAGGTGACTTGTTCAATGAGCAAGTGACTGACTTGTGTCCACAAGGATGTAGGCGTGTGTGACAGGACACTTCAGGTGGCTTTCGACCCCTGGTCTTCTCTCTAAGTGTGGCTGGGCACAACTCTCAGCAGTGACAATCCGTAGCCTGCTTCCCTCTTCTCAGTTTTTCCTCTCTACCTTCTCTGCTCTCCTTTTACCCTTTTTTCTCTACCATTCTCCTCTTTTTTCAACCCCAGCACCTCTTGTTTATTCCATCCTGTCCTTTCATAGCTCTCCACCTTATTTTTCCTCCTCTTTTTTTAATTAGTGATGCTAAGCAGCATTGAACAGTGGTGTCATCACTATTTCATCAGGCCTGCCCAAGTTCCCTGCCAGTGGTTTATGGAGCATGTGTGAGCTGGGAACAGCCAGCATCCTCTGTGTGCTTGCATCAGGGTCCCCTGCCGATGTCAGTTTCTCAGCACATCTGTCAAGTGTTACTTGTCCATTTCTCGGGACTGCCCGTGGAGGTGTGCAGGGGGTTGTGAGCTGTGCCAAACCCTGGTGTTGTGCTGGCAGGGTTAGAGCCAGCGTGAGGATGCCTCCATGCTGCAGGAATCTCTTTGTATTGCTGTGTAGTCAGATGCCAAAAAGTTACTTGTGTGTTAACCCAGTGCCTGTGCTGGTCTCTGTAAGAGAGATGGGACAAAACATGCGGGAATTAATCAAATGGTGATTTTTTTTTTTTTTTTTNTGCCCAAGTTAGGGGGTATGAGCAGACTCAATGGCTCTTTCTGACTCTTAAACTTGTACTCTGAATTCATAAAATTTAGTCCATCCAGCACCACCTCTCAGACTTGTCCTGACTTCTAGACTGGAGTAGGTATTACTAGGGAGGAGTAGCAGCATCTACAGTACAACATCTCTCACTGTTTGTTATGGGAATTACTCACGTACTTCACTGCAACCTATATTTTGACCTGATAGCAACTACACTTGGTGGAGGATTTTTCTTAATACAAAAGTTGATTAATGCATGCATATTAGGTAGTTACGGATCTCTTCTACCAGTGTCCCTTGTGTATTCACCAGAAAAGATAACTGGATTGTCAGAATTTCATCCGTACCTCCCATGGCATTGGGAGGAACATGCCAGCTGAAAACTTAGAGTGACTGCAGAGACTTAGAAGCCCAACAGCCAGGGAGTGGATGGGGAGCACAGACTGCAGCAGGGAGGGCAGTGCAGGTCAGAAGTGAGATGCATTGGCAGAAACTCTGGGACAAGACACACCATGCCTGCCTGACCCAAGTCTGCTATTCCCTGCCTTTGAGCATGACCCTTGGATTCTTTTCGTAGGAGGATATGACAATTTGAAAAAACACTTTGACTTGCATGTTCCATGGATTTTATGCAGTTTTCCCTGTAGAGAATGTTGGGGTTTTTCCTGGGATATTAAGCAAAAACAGATCTTGGGAAAGAGTCAGCCTTCTTTTTATTCTCCTTTTTGCTACACAAACCACTTGATGTGAGGCATTGAGATGTTTTGGAATACAGTTGTGTGCTTGGCCTCAGTTCAGGCTGCAAAAGTGACTGCCACCCACAGGAGAACATGGGCCTGGGACATGACAGTCAAAGCTGTGCTACTGCACAGGTGCTGCAGGTCCCAATCCCTTGCTCTGGGCCTCTGTGGACAAAGCAGGCTGTTGGAAAGCTGTCCTTGCTGGCTCCAGGACCTGTCACTGGTCCACTTGTAGTGAACCAGAAAACACATTTCTTTACAGTTGTGCTGCTTCACACTCTCTACCAACAGGTTCCAGGCCAGCTCTACAACTGTGCCAGCCTGTGCTGTCCCCTGGGAAGGGTCCTCCTGCTGCGCTGGGTCCCGGTGTCCTGGCAGGGGACATGGAGCTGCTGGCTGTCACAGCACCAGAGCACGCAGGGAAGGGTGCAACAGCATCCCAAGGCAAGGTGGAAGGAGCAGAAAAAGCAGCAGCAATGCTCGAGGTGGAAAGCCCAGTGGGAACAGGTCTGGATAGGAAGGTGGTCACTCCTGAAGGAGCAACAATGATTGTGGTGGAAGCATCGGAAAACCCAGTGGCAGAAAGAGTTGCTGAAGCATCTGCCAGGGCAGCAGAAAGAATTGCAGCATCAGAAGCAGCCAAGGTGTTGCAGTCAGCAATAGCTGAGGTAGGTAGCCCTGCAGCCCCAGTGCTCGATGGCGTGGAGGGGCTGGGGTTACTCCGCTGGGCTGGGCTCACAGATCCTGATGGCCTGGGAAGCTGCAGCTCCAGTACCAGAGCTAACCCTGAGCTTTCCACCTTGCCCTCAGAATGCTTCAGGTGGATCAGACCATATTTCTGCTTAGCCTTGAGCAATGGAAAGAGATTTTTATTTTGGAAAAATTGAAAACCATGTACAAAAAACCCAAAATCCCCGAAATTCCTGCTGAGAGTTTGTGCTTTTTTCCCATCTGGTTTCCCTCTGTCTTTTAGATGAGCTTTTTTTCATGATAGCGGGCACTTTATCGTGCCTGGTATAGTTAAGGTTACAAAGCACTCTCCATTCCAGCCCCACTGGCCACATGCTCATCCTGTTCTAAAGCATTCATATTTGGGGATCAAAAAAGGTCCACGTGTGGTGTTTGCTCAGCCGAGAATTTTTATTTGACATTTGAGCAATTATGCCTTGTGTTGTTCGTGAGTTTGCTGAGGGTGATAAACGCACTTTTCCCATTTGAAAAACCTGTCTTTTAACATTGACGATGTGGTGACAGATTTTCAGCAGGGATGGGAGTTGGATTTGCCAGGGCTCAGTGCCCACTCCAAGCAGCAGATTTTCAGCTGCATTCGACACCCAGCAGCTTCCCGTTGGGTGTGAGGCCTTTGGACATGTTTGCTCCCATGTGCAGAGGTCGTTTGAAGAGCTGCCTGCCTGCAGCAGCACCAAGCATCCACATTCTGCTCTCAGGAAAATCTGGATCTCATCTCCCTGCACTCTGATTTCAGTTTGGTGTGCAGGGTCAGCTTACTCCTATCACTGTTTCCTGGGCCCCAGAGCTGTCATGAGCACATGGAATTTCTGTAGGATATCTTTTAACTTATCCCTCAGTTTGGGCAAGTAGCTTCACTCAGGAAGGGCTTTTCAATATCTGTTTGAGTTTGGGTGTCTGAGTTCTGGTGTGTTTTCATGTCTTGTGGAGATCAGCTGGATTTAGGTACATACAAAACAATTCTTGAAATCAGCCTGTGAATAGGGACCTTTATTTTCAAAATCAGCAGTTTACTTTCTAGTGACTTTTCCAGTGCTCATGTATTTCTTCTCTTGACTTTTCAGCTCAAAGGCAAGAGGAGGAGCATGTGGATAAAGCCGAGGAGCACCACTCAGCAGGAAGAGGATTGGGTGAAAGAGGGAGAGGTGAAATGAAATGAAGGAGAGGTGATGTTCTGGGTCATACCTCCTAATGGGGGGCTGGTACCACCACTCCTGGAATGCAATAGGGCTGCCAATCACGTCTCTTTTGTGACTCACTATACTATTAAAAATAAATCTATGGCATATTCTGCGCGCAAGAGTGTTGAGGGTCTGTCAGAGGTCTTTGTCTCCTGGTTTTATGAAATGGCAGCTCTGCAGCTCTTCCTCAAAGATGAGGGAGAATAAAATGGATTGCTCATAACAGAAAACATACTACAGCCTGTAGTGAAATTTCACTACAGTGAAATGACATAAAGAAGAAATACTTTCATAGAATCACAGAATATCCTGAGTTGGAAGTGACCCACTAAGATCATCTAAGTCACCTCCTGGCCCTGCACAGGACACCCCCAAGGCTTAAATTTACTTTAAATATGCAGTCAAGTATTCATGTCTGTAGGCTGAGAGATAGTCCATGGGAACACTGCTAATGTGAAATAGTTTCAGATCCTAACAGAGCAGGTGCATTTACCAGTCAATCCACATTGCTCCAACTCCCTCCAGCTCTGGAGTGGGTTTCTTGCCTAGATGGGAATGGTAGGTATGTTTCTTTTTTGGCGGGTTGTTTTTTTTTTTTTTTTTGGTAGGTTGGTTGGGTTTTTGTTTGTTTGTTTTTGTTTGAGTTTTTCGTTTGTTTGTTTGTTGGGGGAGTTTCAGGTGATGTGGTTTTTTGGGGTGTGTTTTTATTGTTGTTTTGGTTGGTTGGTTTTGGCAGGGGGGTTGGGTTGGCTTTTTTTTTGGTTGGGTTTTTTTGGTGGGTTTTTTTGGGGTTTTTTAAAGTTTTTGGGTTTTTTTTTCCTATTTTATTATTTCT
Organism: Dasyornis broadbenti; assembly: GCA_013397935.1. Taxonomy (NCBI): domain Eukaryota; kingdom Metazoa; phylum Chordata; class Aves; order Passeriformes; family Dasyornithidae; genus Dasyornis; species Dasyornis broadbenti. Next base: position 3,620,247 of record VZRN01005367.1, read on the forward strand.
ATGAAGCATGGAATGGGAAAGGTGTCTCCATCCAGACTGATAACGGTGTGATACCAGACTGAGGAAGACCAGAAGAAATTCAAGAAACAGGAAAGATATCTTCAAAACAGTGGTGGACTTGTCAGCATGAATGACATTCCCCAGGCAATACAGATGGATCATTAAAACAGGTTTCTGATTTTTTGAGGGGAAAAAATATTGTTTGTAGTAAGATTCTTTTCTCAGCCTGTGAGGTGCAGGTAAGATGGGGTTGTAGTAACATTTGCATGATGCAACAGTCACCATAAGAGATAAATGGTGATAATGTGTCACAGAATGTGGGATCAGAATAAAGCCACTCTTGGTGGGTGTCTCACAGGTTTTCTGATGGCAGATGATCACAGCTCAGAAGTGCCTGATGCCTCCAGCAAACATCCGCTTCATGAATTTCCTCCAGATCCTTCAGGGTTTGCTGCTCCTGGTTTGCATTTAGCCGACTGAGGGGATGGGTCAAATCTGTACTTGGATAGAAAATTTCTGAACCAAATGCAGGAGGTGATGCAAGTGCTTGTGTGTGACTTGTGGCCATAGCCCAGGTGGGATGAGCAGGCAGTGCCCTCAGGTACTCCCAGTGAAACAGCAAGCAGCTCCCTGACTGCTGGTGGTCATGACTGAAGCCATATCACTTTTGGAAAGAGTAAAGACTGCAGCCCTGGATTCTGCCCCAAAATCCATGAGTGTATTGACAACCCATCTTTAAACTCCTGTGTAGTTGCAGCTGGATGTGATATTTTCCATATACCTTATTTCCAGCTTCCAGGGGTGTTTCTGTGGGAAACAGGCCATTTGTCCTGGTGCACCCCGGAAGGCGCAGCACATTAGTAACAGCTCCAGCATTGTATGGAGCTGTTCTCCAACGGGCCCCAGGAGACGAGGGTGTTGGGGATCTGCTGCTGCCCTGTGCAAGCTGGCTGGCAATGAAGATCCGTCTCCCTCTTGGGAAATATGTCCTTGCATTGTAGCAAAGCCAAGGGGTTTCAGTGCCAGGCTGTGCCTTTGCCCCTGTGCAGCACACCCGGTGCCCATGCACCTCTTTGGCTTCTCTCTCTTTGCAGTGACAGGCTGGGGAGGAGAGAGGAGGGGAGAACAGCAGCCTCTGATTAAAACTCAGCCCCCCTGGCCTTAGATCTGAGGAGACAGAGCCCGCCCTCCCTTCCCTTACCATAATTTTATTTTATTACAAAAAGAGCCCATATTAAAAAAGCTCATGATTATGTTTTCTGTTCACCAAGACTTTTCCTGTATTCGACCTTTGGATAACCTCCAAGGCTTGCAAACATTTGAAAGGAGTAAAGGAGCTCATTTTATTGCAGGGCCTCAGCATACATTCTTTCCAGCCTATCTTTAACATCAGTTGACAAGAATTATATAATTGCAGTCTGTGATCCCTTTAAGGCTAAAATGTATTCGTTTTCCCTCAAAGAACACTTCAGGTTTCAGAGTTAAATGTGTATTTTTTTTTCCCCATCTGGGTTATTCTGTAGAAAGTCGTTTTCTCTTAAACTGGCAAGTCTCATTCTACCAAGTCGCATGGATTTATTTTTTACTGCGGTTTTAAGCTCACATGTTAACAAGTAGAAGAAATAGCCTCCAAATCCCAACCTGTGTTTCCCATTCCATTGGAAAATTAGTGGGTTACAGAGAACACGCAAGGAGAATTACACTCCTTAGGTGGAATCAAATAAAATTTCAACATACCGATTTAATCAAATTAGTGTCTAATGCTAATTGATAGGCAGTCTGGAGATGGACAGGTAGCTGGATTGGATTTGATCTTGCATTTCAGAGGCATGACGTAATCTGCTGGATCAGGAAGGAATTTCTGGTTTCCTATCAGAATGGCATCTGCCACCATGTTTTAGGAAGCAGTGGACATCTGATACTTGGATAGGAGCTGGGGAAGGATGCCAAAAAAGAAGTCTGAAGATAATACCTGGAATTTAAAAGATTAATTAGCTGTTGCCACGATGATGTTCTGTTTGACTATGTTCCTTGCCATTCAGGTTTTCACTGCTGTTTGTGCTCCTGAAGGGTAAAAAATGCACATAAACATGTGAGTATTCCTGGAAGATTTTCATTCCAATTATGTTCATGTGTCAGAGCCAGTGGGGCTTGGATCCTCTGCTTGGAGGGTAAAGATGTGATGCCACTGTAGTGCTCAGAGCACTTTCATAGTGCTCCTTGAGAATAGAGTGAGAAGTTCTAAGAAACTGCAAAAAACCTCACCCCTCTAAGTATTTCTGGACAATGAAAAATGGAGGATTTATGTAGCCTAGTCCTGGGCATGTGCATGCAGGAGGGGAAATTAAATTTGTCTCAAGAATTAGCTGTTAGAAAAATGGCATGTTAGGAGTGATCTGGCTGGCTGAAGCTGGAGAAGAGACTGGGCTCAGTGGGCCAATTGCCCACTTTGGTGCTGCAAAAGGGGTCTGAGGGTAGGAGTTGAAATTGAGAGTTTTGGGGGGTTCTTGTCAATTTTGCCATGAGTTTGCCCCAGAGCTCAGCTTTCTTACCTGACAGAAGAGGACAGTGGCAGTCAGTGTGCCTGCCTTCATGCCCTTTTATCTAAGAACTCAAGAAAGTGCAAACTTTTATTCCAAATAATGTTTGCCAGTAAAAACAGATCTCTTCTTTAAATATTTAGTTGCTGTAATGCTGATTGCCCCCATTCCCTAAGGGGAGTAGTGGGCAGGGGCAGCATTCCTGGTTTTATAGAGGAACAGGCTTGAGAGGGCTGTAACTGCATGTCATGGGGGTTGGATGCAATAACTGAAGAGAGGGGAGCCAGTAATAGAATCCTTTTAATAAACTACAAGCCCACAGTTTATAAACTTGGACACAGATTATGCTCCTGCCTAGTGTATAAAAATAACCACATTTGGATGTCTTTGTGGCCAAAGGATCCTATAACCTGTTAAGTTTTCGCTGCCTGTTTTTCTAATGTAGGCAGGACCAGCGTAATACCCTGCGTTGCACTGAAAGGGAAAATCTCTGGTCTGTTAAGCTGTTCCCTGCCTTTGGTAGCCTCTCTGTATATCAGGATTCACATTCTTGTTTCCGTTTCAAACAGGAGACTAGTTTACAAGGCAAGTTCCTCCTTGGAGATCACAAGAGGCTTTCTTTCCCCTTTCTTTTTCTGAGAGGAAGGATTAGGTCACGGTATTCCGTTTGCTTTTTATTTTTTTCTCCTTTGGCTAATCTGCTCTCCAAGATGTCCATGTTACAAGAGAAATAAAAGGCTTTAAGTGAGCGCAGGATTTTTTCCCCTCACCTCAGCACTCTAGCCAAGAAGGGTGATTTATAGAAATCGCCACATGGAAAAGCCTTAAAACAGAATTTCAGATGCTTATAAGACAAAGCAGAAAGATAGCAGAGCAGCAGGTGCCTTCTTACCTCACAGGGTTGTGTTCTGCCTGCTCATAAGGAGTTTGGTGGATGGTGATTACAAATACGTCTGCACCGTATCCAGGTGTACTGTATGTGCGGTTACAGCTTTGTACAATGAGCTTGTGCAGTCCCTTACCTGCAATCAGGAAGTTTATCAATATTCAAAGACCTTTGTTTTCTATTATCTCTGTGCATTTTGTGTGGTGGAAGCATTAATGGCACCATGGTTTAAGATGTGCCCTGGCACCTTTCCTGGTGCCAGCGTGCGATATGCCGCGCATCGCTTGGCTTCGGTCGAGGGGAGGACACACACTGGTGCCAATCCTTCTGTGCGGAAAGTTTTGGGACTCTCTAAACAAAATGACTTTGTTCAGAGCATACTGAACACAAAGATGATTGCTTTAATGAATCCTGAATTACCTTGTTCAAATACCAAGTACTGGTACTAGTTTGTGGTAAGACATGAAGATTTTTGCAGCAATACATATGAATCTGCATTTGGTAGTTTGTACCTAGCACGGGTACAGCTTGTTCATACTGGTCATGTCACATTTGGCAAACTATGTTTAAAGGGCCAGATCTGCCTTGATTTAAATCAGCACAGCTCTGCTGAACTTTGTGCCAGTCTCTGACAACTAAAGTTATGCTTCTCAAATGTTTTCGGCTATTTTTTTCAGTCCTTTCTTTCCAAAGAGTTTTAGAAATGCAATTAAATGGACAGTAATACTCAGCAGTTACACATGAAAAGCTGTTTATCTAAGGATATCAAAGTACTTGACAAAGGTGGGTAATTCTCACAGTGCCCTTTTTTTGCAGGGTGAGATGCTGGCATGCAGAGACAGCGAGCAGTTTATCTGAGTAACAGAGTCGGTAGCAGAGGTAGCAATTAAAACTTTGGTCTCATGACACCCAACTCTGTACTGTAACCACTAGACAACCTGCCTCCCGGAACCGTATCTCAGCTCTATCTCCCTACATATGCACAATAAAGCCTTTGTAGTATATGCTGTACACTTGCTATTGATAGTTGTATCAGCTGAAAGATAATGCTCGCTCTTCTAACTGGCTGCAAGTGTGCTCCACACAGCCTCAATTATCTGAACATAATGGTGGAGAAGGGGAAAATTTTGGATAACTGAGGGCTTCAAATAATTGAAGGAGTTTTCAGTGCAATTAATAGGTATGGTAGGAACACAGCATGTAAAGAGAGCATTTGGAGAGCAGGTTTGGGTACCTGGTGTCGCACGGTGCAGTCAGTTAATAACCAACATGCTGCTGTTTGGGAGGTTTCCTCTTTTTCCAAACAGAATTGTGTTTCTTCCTTGCTTTGTTTCAGACAAAAAGGAAAAATGTATTTTAGATGTGTTGTTGGTATCCCTTCAATTTTGATGAAGACTAACAGCCATTGTTTTGGTCAATGGGCAGCTGCTTACGGACATGCGTAGTTTAAAAACACTGATTGATCGGTATTACGTGGCTTGGCCTGCACTGGGGTATGGGCTCTGTGGGTGGCTCTAAATGTCTGCAGAGAAGCAGGACCAGACATCATCTGAAAAATAATTTCCCCTGCATATGCCATAAACTGTGGGATTTCAAGTATGACCCAGCTGTTAATGAGCTCCATACAGGCAAACAAATGTTCAGTTACTGTAGAGACGCATTCGTTTAGGAAGATAAAAACATGATCCGCAGGACCTGCTCACGGAGTGTCTGTGCCCTGCACAATGACCTCCCTGTGTCAGAAATCTTGAGTAGTGCGACTTCGTAATAGATTTCCCCATGCCACCTAGGCCAGCCACACGTTACTGCCTGCTTCTCTGCAAGCTAATTTAATTCCAAATGCAACAGAATAAAAAGATGGGATAAAGTTCGTAAAGCATACCACAAAGTGTTACTGGCCCTGTTTAGTTTTCATCGCGCTGTATGCTCTCACCATGACTTGCTTTTTCAAACCAGCTCTGTCCTCTGCCTCACACCAGATGCAGAAATTAAGAGGAGCCTTGAAGCAGTTATGAACTAACAGATTTGTGCAGGTAAGGCTGAAAAACCTTCAGGAAGGAAACAAACTTGGCTTGGTTTTTATGAAATATAGTGTTGAGTAGAGGATGGCTGGTCTGCACAGCTCATCCTGAACTGCCTCTGTTCTGGGACTGAGGCAGTTCTATGCCCCCATCAGAGAAGCACTCATATGCATTCTGATTAGTACAAGCCCCACAGTTTGGTTTATTTTTCTAAACTATTACCTGAGAGAGTGGATATATTGACATCTGGGGGCTGAGTCTGACTTCTTTTTTGAAAAGATTAATCTAATCTTAGTTGCTTTAAATTATAACCTTAACTTTTTCTCTGTAAGTTTTTATTGCCTGGTCTCATTAGCTACTTTAAATGCCTGAAAAGAATACGTATACTTTCTTGTGTGCTCCAGTGTTTACCCCAATATGCACGTTTGCGCAGAGAGAACCTGCATATTTATTATCTTTAATACAGTCTGGATGCACACACATACATGATTCTCCTCCTACTTAGACATCACATTATACACAATTTGTATATGCGTATTTATAAGGGCTTCAGTGGAAACAGGACTGACACCAACATTTTATACACTATTAGGAGGAGCAAGTTCACCCTTTAAAATGCCTATATTTGGAAATCTGATTCTAAACTCTTGCTGGTTTAACTTAATTTTGTGGCTTTTCTCCAGATTTTCATCCTCAGTGGAAGTGAGGACAGGATTGAGAGGAACACTTGTGCTCCTTGAGGGTGAGCGTTCCTGTGGACACACTTGAGTGAGGAACTGGGTAAAGGTGCAGCTTTCAGCTTGTGTGAGAAATGACTGCACTGAAGTGTGGGGCTTCACAGGTCAATATTTGCACCTTGCTATGCTTCCCCCCCCCCCC